>CAUYUJ010007880.1:89534-194534 GCA_963575745.1 Prorocentrum cordatum
GGAGGAGGAGGCGGAGGAGGAGGAGGAGAAGGCCGAGGAGAGGAGGAGCAGGAGGCGGAGGAGAGGAGGAGGCGGAGGAGGCGGAGGAGGAAGAGGAGGAGGGGGAGGAGGAGGAGGAGGAGGAGGAGGAGGAGGAGGAGGAGGAGGAGGAGGGAGGAGGAGGAGGAGGAGGGGCTGCGGCGTTAGTCAGGGCGCTTGCCGCGCGCGAGGTGGTCTGCGCTGGCGTCGAGGGCCAGCTCTGCATCGCCACGCTCGCGCTGTCGCCCCCCCCCCGTGGATCGAGCCCTGATCCCGTCGGGTCGGCAGCCCTGGCTTCTAGGAAAGGGGACGCATCAGGTAAGCAATTGGCGCCCAGCCCTCACGCCGCAAGGAGGAACGTGTCGCCGCGCGTCGGCCAGGCGACTCCGTCTTCGCCTCCCCTTTGGCTGCCCCGCGCGCAGACGTCGAGACCCGGCGGAACCGCACTTTTCCGCGGTCATCGTCCCGAGCACCTCCTCGTTGGACGAGGGACGGATGACTAGATTAGACGATGCGCTGCGCGCGGACTCCCGGTCATCTGAGCACGCTGCCCTCACTGGCCAACTTTGCCTGGCCTGGGGCTCGACCTTTCGCGAGTGCCTTCCCGTGCGCGTGGGGGGCTTGGCACTCGGAGGAGTAGGAGGGAGATTGAGGATGAGGAGGGACGAGAAGGACGAATATCACGATCATGATGAGAAGGAGCAGTATGATAATTTGGGGCAGGAGGAGAAACCAGGGCGGGCAAGTGTGGCCCGAACGCGGTAGGACGAATCGTACACATAATCAACACAATAACCGTACTCATGACAATACGTAAACTAATGATGATTCCCCAAACAATACTACTTGCACTGAGGGGTTTGCATTTCTTTTCTCAGGAACTGGGCCTGCGTGTTGGTCCGGCGGCTATGTCGACGCCGTCGCCGCCCCGTCGCCGCCTCGCCGCCGCCAGTCGTCCGGGCCTGCGTGTTGGTCTGGCGGCTCTGTCGCCGCCGTCGCCGCCCCGTCGCCGCCTCGTCGCCGCCCGTCATCTGGGTCTGCGTGCTGATGCGGCGGCTATGTCGTCGCCATCGCCGCCTCGTCGCCGCCCGTTCTCTGGGCCTGCGTGTTGGCCTGCCGGCTATGTGGTCGCCGTCACCGCCGCCCACTGCATAGATTGCTCCACGTAGAATCTTCTTTCCAGAAAAGAATTTGGATCCACCCCCTGACTTAACAGTACCCTTTTCCGTATTGCAGTTTGCATATGATTATGCCCCATCGTCCATCTTAAATATGAATTCGTACCATCCCATGCAGGCCAGCATCGCCCACCCTCATCGACTGCACATATATATAACACATGTGTATCTATATACATGTATACACATGCGCGCATTCGCTTATCAAAAATCAACAAGTGGAACAACAACTGGCATGCACATGCGCGCGTCGTCGGGCGCGCACGCCGGAATTCTTCCAACAGTCTCAACATCGAGCGCCCCGAAAACATGTAAAACACATGGTTTCGCACCACAAGTTTTCAAACAATGTCTTCGCGCGCGCTCTTGCGAACTCTTGAAAACGCCATCATTTTTCTAAGATTTTGGTGACATTCTACCAAGCGGGCTTCTCGCGCGCGCGTGTGTCGAAATCGCTCGAAAGCCCTTGCGCGCATGCTGTCGAAAGAACTGTTCAACAAAAGGACGACGTGCACGGGCGCGCGTCGTTGCGGGCATGTCGAAATCTTTCAAAAACCTTAGGTGTCGTACGGATTTCAAAAACCAATTACCCGACATCAAATTGAAACACATGGTTTTGCAACATCAATGTTCGTGCGCGCTGTGGCGGATTTTGATGACAGTCATCGGTTTTTCGACATTGACATCCAACTCTGCCAAGCAAGCCTCTCGCGCAGCATGTTGAGCTCACCCGAACGACCTTGCGCGCGTGCTGGGGGGCACGATCCGTGTCAAATAATACCACGCGGGCCACTCGCGCGCGTCGGCCGCACGAGCATGTCGAACTCCTTCCAAAACCTTCATCACCGACGCGAAGGCATCGTCATCGTTATCGGTGGGCGTGGTCAACATCGGTGCCGCCAGTGGCTTGCCGTCGTCATCGCCATCATCGTCACCATCATCGTTACTCTCCTCATCGTGTCTACCGTTGTCGGCGTCGCCATGATACCGCGCCTGCCCACGTCACTGACTCGCACTGGAGTGCCCGCTGGAACTGCCCAGCGGACAACGCCACCTCGGCCGCGTCGGTCGCGCCGTACTAGCTGGTCACTGCGCGCACGAGCATGCGCGGGCTAGCACGGCCACAGGGATGCACCAGCCAACGCCGAGCACTCATCGCAATCACTGTCGCATGGGTTCTGCAAATCAAGTTGCGGGTGGGTGGGTGGGATGCTTGCGCGAGCAGCGGAGTTGACAATTTCATCTTCGGCAGGGCGACTTGCTCAACATTGCACCGCGTACGTTGCTCCACGTATATTGCGCAACACCACATAGATCAGCCGCGGCGGCGCAACGGTGGGGGGACCACCAAAGCGCGCAACCTTAGCCCCCCTCGGCCCTAGCACGCACGCCGTCCAAAGACATACGCGCCCCCCGATCCGCGGAACCCCGACCGCGGGCCTTAGGGCGGCAATGCCCTCTAACTGGGCTGGCCTTTCTAAGCGGGCGCACTGGCCTCCGCGACCGGGTACCCAGCGGGCCGACTGGCCTCGCTCAGTGCTGCCGGCCACGCGCGCCCAACCTCCTGGTAATCGCTGCGGGCCGACCCACCTGGCCGGCGACCAACCGCCGCTCGGCCACTGACCAAGCGCAGATTCCCGGGCGGGCGTGCGGGCGTTGAAGCGTCACTCGGGGCGCACTGGCCCTCGGCGCGGGGCCGCCGGCGGGACTGGGAACATGCCCGATCCACCTGCCAGCCGCCGGCGCGGGCACTCCGGCCTTGCCTACGGCGCAAGCTGCCCTGCCAACAGCCAACGCCAAACACTCATCGCAATCGCCGCCGCATGGGTTTTGCAAACCAAGTTGCGGGTGGGTGGGTGGGTGGGATGTTTACAAGAGCATGGAATGTGTCAATTCCGGTTGTAACAGACAATTGCACCACATATCTCGCACCACATAAGTTCACTCTCCCCCCCAAAAAAAATCGGATCCACCACCACCGCGAATCTAGGATTATCCGCTCCCGCTGGTGATGCGCAATTTACGTATGATTCTGCCCCATCGTTTATTCAGAACTGGTATCGGCTGGCCCCGTCATCCCGAGCAAACTACACGATGCTCGCGCCCTTGTTTATCAAGCCCCGTCAATTTGCAAACATCGAGTGCAAAGGAACGGGACGAAATTCACACGCGCACGTCGTCGCGCGGGCATGCCGGAATCCTTCAAAAACAATCGATTCCGAAAGAGCATTCAAAATCGAGTGTCCTGAAAACAAGGACGATAGCATGGTTTTGCAACATGGAGCTTTTAAACATGTGCGCGCGCTTTTTCGGATTCTTCCAGGAATTCATACTCTTTTCCACATGTTCACCCGCAGCGCTCAAGCGGACCTGCGCGCGTGTCAAAATTATTCGGCTGCCCTTGTGCGCGCTGGGGGGGGGGGGCGCGATCCCTTTGAAATGCTACCATGCATGCGGGAAGCTCGCGCCCGTCGGCCGCGCGCGCATGCCGACATCTTTCCGAAACCTTCATAACCGACGCGTGGGCACCAGTTTCGTCACCGGCGTCATCAGCATCGGCGCCGTCGGTGGCCTTGCCGTCGTCATCGTCATCGTCATCACCAGCATCGCTACAATCATTATCGTGTCTATCGGTGTCGACGTCGCCATGATACCGCGCCCGCCCGAATCACCGACTCGCACTTACGGGCCCGTGCGTCCGCGCGGCCTGCGACACGCGCTGGGAAGTCCCCAGCGGTCAGCGCCACCGCGGCCGCGTCGGTCGCGCCAGACTACCCGGCCGCCCTGCGCGCAAGCCTGCGCGCGCTAGCGCGGCCGCAGCGACGCGCGAGCCAGCGCAGCGCCAACCAGCCATCGCCATCGCCGCCGCATGGGTTCTGCACGCCAGATTGCGGGCGTGTGGGTGAGATGATTGCGCGAACAATGGAATTGACAACTCACTAATCCCAAAAAGAATTCGGATCTACCCCCCCCGAAGTTATCCCCCCCTGGGGATGTGCAGTTTACATATGATTTTGCCCCCTCGTTCGCTCTCTAAATATGGATTCATGTCGTCGCCGCCCGTCGGCTGGGCCTGAATGTCGGTCTGGCGGCTATGTCGTCGCCGTCGCCGCCGCCCCGTCGCCGCCTCGTCGCCGACCGTCGCCTGGGCCCGATTTGATTGTCGGTCTGGCAGCTGTGCTGTTGCCGTCGCCGCCCAGTCGCTGCCTTGTCGCGGCCTCGCATACCTGCATCACGTAGATTGCACCACGTCAATTGAACCACATAGTTTGCACAATATACGTTGCACAACGTAGGTCGCACCGCATATATTGCACCTCGTAGATCGCGCAACATATATGGCTCTACGTAGATCGCACCGCATACCGCGTATGTATGCATGTATGGATGTATGTATGTATGTATGTATGTATGTATGTGTATAGGTAAACATACATCTACATATGTTTGAGGATCGTTTGCCTCCCCTGCGTTTTAAGAAAAAGCGAAATGGCGTATGCCACCTCAGGTGCCAGTTTGGTTTCGGACCCCCGCGATTTTCATATTTTATCCAGAAACCCTCTGTCTCACCTCCTCCCTTTGTAGCATACGGAAGGAGGTGAGTGCATCCCTCCTCGTCCGCCTCCCTCTTCTTTTTCCTCCTCCTCCTCCTCCTTCTCCCACTCCTCCTCTTCCTCCTCCTCCTCCTCCTCCTCCTCCTCCTCCTCCTCCTCCTCCCAATCAGATTCCCCGATCGACGGCGGAATCAAGCAAAACCATTGGAAAACAGCAAAAAAAGCAAACACAGCAATCCTGAGGGAACTTCCTGGGGGGTGGGGTGGAGGGGGGGGTAGTCCTGCAGTTTTTTATTTTATTTTGTTTTGCTTGTTTTGTGTTTGTGGTTTTTTTTCCAATATGTTTACATGATTCTGCTCCGTAAAGGGGGTTCTCATTGGGAGGAGGAGGAGGAGAAGGAGGAGGAGGAGGGGGAGGAGGAGAAGGAACAAGGACGAGGAGGAGGAAGGGTAGGAGGAGGAGGAGGAGGATGCGGAAGAGGAGGAGGCGGAGGAAGGAGGAAGCTGTCCTAGAGAATCCCTTTTGTAATGGTTTCCAAAGGGATGCTCGCCATCACAATTCTCACCGTTACATCACTTGTCCTCCTCCTTCCCATCCTCCTCCCATCGCCCCTATGGGAGGAGGAGGTGGGGATAGGCGGAGGGAGAGTGATATGAGGCAGAGGAGGATGTGCAGAGGAGGCGGATGAGGTGCAGGAGGAGAAGGAGGAGGATGAGTATGAGGCAACGGAGGGTAATAAGGAGCAGGAGGATGCGATGGAGGAGTGGTGTGAGGAGCAGCAGAATACGTAGGATGTAGAGGAGTAGGGCCATGATGCTGATGATGATGATGTTGATGATGATGATGCTAAAGAGGCGGGCAAGCAATAGGATAAGGAAAATGAGGAGGCGGCAGATGATGAGGATCACTGCTCATCCTCCTTCTTGTTCTATTCCTCCTCCTTTTCTTCGTATCCCCCACATGGAAGACTGCGGAGAGGGAGTGATATTCATCCTCATGTTCCTCTTCCTCCTCCAGCTCCCTCCTCGTGTCTCTCCTCATCTCTCGTCCTCCCCCTCCTCTTCTCTCCTCCTCCTTCCTCCTTATCCGCCTCATATTCCTCCTCCTCCTCCTTCTTATCATGATGTTCCTCTCTCCTCCTCCCTTCGCTCCTGTCATCGTTCATCCTTCTCATTCCCCTCATCTCCTCACCATCCTCGTCTTCACTTATTTCGGCCTCTGTCCTCCCCCTCATCTGCGGAATCCTCTGTATCTGAGATCTGTTTGAAACCCGAATCGACCCCGATTCAAATCCATTGGGAATCTTCTGGATCTGGGATCTGCTCCGTTTCTTTTGCAATCTGATGAGAACCCGAGCCACATTCAATAGGGACCCTCTGGATCTGGGATCTGCTCTTTTCCTATCGTAATATGATCACATACTTGATCAAATTCAATTGGAATTCTTTGGATCTGGGACCTGCCCCGTTCCTGTTGACATCCAATTCGCATCCTATTCAAATCCAATGAACACCCTCTGGATTTAGGAGATGCTCCGCTCCTATTGAAATCCGACTAGGGTCCGATTCAGACTGAATAGGAATCCTTTGGATATGGAATCTGCCACGTTTCTAGTGAGGCTTCCTTCGGGTCCCATCCAAATTCACTATGAATCCTCTGGCTCCCGCCTGAAAGGCCCCCCAACAAGCACTCAAAACGAGGCTCCCGCCTGAGAGGTCCAAACAAACATTCAAAAAAAAAGATCCAAACAAACAAACAACCACACGACATACAACACGCAACGGACAGCTCCTGCCTCCTCCCCCTCTCTGAATCTGGGGTCTGGTCCTGGCCTATTGAATTCCCATTTGAGTCCCATTCAATTTCACAATTTTTTGAATTCTTATAAAGCTCTGTCGATCATCGCCATCGCCGTTCCGCTTGCTGCTGGCGATGCCGACGCCCCGCTATTCAGCATTCGGTTCCCTCAACCCCCGAAAAAACAGAAAGGGGGGCCCGCTGCGGCCCATGCAGTTCTTTTTTAAAACACAGGGGGCCCAGACGATATTCTAACCCACGTATATATATATATATATATGTTGCAACCTACATATTGCACACCATCTATTGCCCCACTTAGACAGCATCACACATATGGCACCGCACTGCTAGCACATCGTGCATGCCACAACGTAGACTGCCCAACATATATAGCACAATGTGGATCGAACATCATATATTGCACAACATCGTTTGCACCACGTAGATCGCGCCGCATAGCTTGCACCACGTAGATTGCGCGCCGTAGAGTACCCAATCTATCTTGCACCACATCGACTGCACTGCAAAAAGGTTGCGCGGCATATATTTCTAGAACGTACACTATTTGGGGTTCACGCTGGCTAGCAAACGTGGCTAGGTACACGCGCGCGCACTGTTTGGGGCCCACACTGGCTGGCGTACGAATGGGCTCACTACGGGCAATACTAATTCGGAGCGGGTGGGAGGGGCGAAACTACAAGACACATTGACATACTTGTGCATACGTATACACGCATGTGCACATGGGCGTGTCTACATGTGGGAGAGGAAGGATACACATACTTATATCTATATTTAGTTGTATATATATATATATATTGAGAGAGAGAGAGAGAGAGAGAGAGAGAGAGAGAGAGAGAGAGAGAGAGAGAGAGAGAGAGAGAGAGAGAGAGAGAGAGAGGAAGAGAGAGAGAGAGAAGAGAGAGAGAGAGAGAGAGAGAGAGAGAGAGAGAGAGAGAGAGAGAGAGAGAGAGAGAGAGAGAGAGAGAGAGAGAGAGAGAGAGAGAGAGAGAGAGAGAGAGAGAGAGAGAAGAGAGAGAGAGAGAGAGAGAGAGGAGAGAGAGAGAGAGAGAGAGAGAGAGAGAGAGAGAGAGAGAGAGAGAGAGAGAGAGTGAGAGACATAGAGAGAGAGAAGAGAGGATAATAAAAATCATAGACATACACGCGGTTTTATCAACCTTACGGGTGGAGTTGATAAAACCTTGTGTGCGTGCAACTTCGCTTTGTTGCGTTGCATCGCCGTCGCTAGCATCGTCAGCATCGGCATCAGTTGACAAAGTTGTGCGCGCGTGTACATGCGTGTTTGCATACTATCACAAAGTGTGTTCTCATATCATCGCTGTCGTGACCCAAGCATCCCCAGAGATGTGCGATCTGGTGACAAACAATCCGTGCGTCGAATCCATCAACATGGCGACTGCGACGACGATCGTGCGATGATGGCGGCTGTGAAACGGATCGGCTTTTTTGCGCGTGCGAGCGTTCCAGCAAAAATGGATGATCTTCAAGTGATACACATGCTCAATGCTTGCGCAAGCGCTTTGCGCTCGGCGGCAAAGCATCTCCGACGACGCGTGGGTTAGCTTTCATCTTGATGCGAAGCTTTGGCTTGACATCTACGTCGCAGGCAAGTAGGTTCTGGCAGAAAGAAAGCAAGGCCTCGTGCTCCCGCATGTTCATGCCAGGAAATGCAGTGCGCGCGTAGGCGCCAAATCTTTTGCCCACCGTGGCAATTCTGCAAACGATCAGGGCATTGCGCCGCGTCTGGTGCAACACATTTCTGAACAATGATTTCAGCTGAAGCATGAACGCCTCCAGCGAGGTAGTACCGTACATGTGTGGAGCACCTGGGTTTCTATGCACAAACTAAGATGCATTCATTAGATACCTGGGACTCTGCTTAGAAGTAGCGCCCTTCACATACTTAGAGTATGTGTTTCAAGATGCTGCTGACGACGAAGATGATGATGACGAGCATGTGTTTCAAGATGCTGCTGACGATGATGATGATGATGATGACGAGCATGTGTTTCAATATGTTGCTGATGATGATGGTGATGACGAGCATGTGTTTCAATGCGCTGCTGATGACGATGGTGATGACGAGCATGTGTTTCAAGATGCTGCTGATGACGATGGTAACGACGAGCATGTGTTTCAAGATGCTGCTGATGACGATGGTGCTGACCAGCATGTGTTTCAAGATGCTGCTGATGACGATGGTGATGACGAGCATGTGTTTCAAGATGCTGCTGATGACGATGATGATGATGACGAGTATGTGTTTCAAGATGCTGCTGATGACGATGATGATGATGATGACGAGTATGTGTCTCAAGATGCTGCCCATGACGATGGTAACGACGAGCATGTTTTTTTCAAGATGCTGCTCATGACGATGATGATGATGATGAGTATGTGTTTCAAGATTCTGCTGATGACGATGGTGATGACGAGCATGCGTTTCAAGATGTTGCTGATGATGATGATGGTGATGACGAGATGCGTTGGGAGCAGTGCGTTGTCATAGTGAGCTTCACAGAGCACAATCGAGTGGGAAGCACAGCCCACCAGACTAAGGGAATAACTCCCTGGGGCTAGGCACCCATAGCAGATTCCATAAATTATCCTCTCTTTACCCTTCTTCCTCCTCCTCCTCCTCCTCCGCCTCCACCTCCGTCTCTTCCTCCTCGCCCCTCTTACTTCCAGTGGGTGAGTGCCGAAGCGCGTTCCAGAGAGATTAATAAGCCTTAATATCTCGATTCTCCGGCCTCCTGAGGCCCGAAACAAACATTAGCGGATTACACATTGATTTCTTTTGTTGTTGAATTACAAAAGGGAATCCTTTTGTGGTGAACTACACATTGTTATATTTTGTGGCAGAGTACAAAAGGATTCCTTTTGTGGAGAATTGCACAAGGACTTCTTTTGTGGAGGATCACATGACGATTCCTTTTTGTGGCGAATTACAAAAAGGAATCCTTCTGTGACGAATTACAAAAGGATCTCTTCTGTGGAGGATTACAAAGGGATTCCCCTTGGTGGAGGAATACAAAGGGATTCCTTTTGTGGAGGATTCCACATGGATTTCCTTTGAGGGCTCTCCTGGAAGTGAACCATGGGACAAAAAAAAATAAGCAGAACATCTTTGAGAATTAGGAAAATTGTAAGTTTTCAATGAATTTCCAATGTTTTGAAGCAAAAACATATAACAACACAACATTTCCAAGGTTTTGAGGCCGAAACCATATGAAAACACAACATGTTTGCATTCGGATTGTGAAACTGCTGTGTTTTTCTAGGTTTCTGCTTCAAAACATTGGAAAATCATTGAAAACCTGTAATTTTCTTAATTTTCAATGGTTTTATGTTTTTTTTTCCTTTTCTTTTTGTCCATTGGTTCACTTCCAGGAAAGCACTCAAAGGAAATCAATTTGTAATCCCCTACAAAAAGAATCCCTTTGTATTCCTCCACCAAAGGGAATTTCTTTGTAATCCTCCACAAAAGAGATCCTTTTGTAATCCTCCACAAAAGGAATCCTTTTGTAATCCGCCATAAAAGGAGACAGTTTGTTATTCACCATGAACAGAATTCCCTTGTAATTCCCAACAAAAGAACTCAATTTAAAATGTGCTACAACAGGAATCGTTCTGCATTCCACTACTTTGAGCAATCCCTTTAGAGATGACGAAAAGCATAATCAACAGGAAAGCAAGCACATCAGAAGTAATAGACCAAAAACCGAGGTGGTACACCCACACACACACGGTTTTATCAACCTTACGGGGGGAGTGGGGAGAGGGCAAATTGAAGAGGGGGGGAGATACTGATGAGGACGGCGGATGGGGTACGGAGGGGCGATGGGGACAGGGGAGGAGGATGAGGAGGACGCAGAAGACGAGAACGAGCCCGAACATGACGAGACTGAACGGCGCACACAATCCCGACCGGTTAATGGGTCGGCGGCCAGATCGGGCCCGAACGGGCGGACTCGCCTGGTCTTCCAAACACACCTCCTCCTCCCCATTGTCCTCCGTCCCCAGCCTTCCATGCTCCTCATTACATCCTCCACCTTCTGTCCTCCTTCTCCACCTCCCTCTCCAGCCTCCACCTTCTTCCATGCTCCTCCTCCTCCTCCTCCTCCTCCTCCTCCTCCTCCTTCTCCCTCTCCATCCTCCGCGCCCTCTGCATCTGCCGCATTGCTCGCATCCTGTGCGTTTCCCTCCTTCCCCGCACCCCGCATCCCCAAGATCCCACGCGTCCCGCCCCCCCCCCCCCGCCGCGTCCTCCTACTCAAAGCCTCTGCGATTCGAGTCGCTCCGTGAGCAGTTCGGCCCATGGCGAGCCTCGGGTCGCGCCCAGTGCCTCCACCTGGCGCTGGATGGGGCACGCCCCGGGGCTGGAGTTCGCCTCCATCCTGGCGGGCGTTGGCGAGCTCTGGGCGAAGTTGCGGCCAGCCAATTTTCGCTGGTCACTTCGTGCTTCAGTTTTGTCCTAAACTCGCTGATCTGCATCCGTCCCAGGGCTTGTGGTGGCTTCAACCACCACTCTCTAGGCGTACTTATAATTTGTTCTCTTATCAGTGCTTGCGCTGAAGGGATCCTGGCGGAGATTGCAACATTTGGCGAACATGCGGGGCCGATTTCGGTAGGCGGTCGGGTTCCCGGGTTCCTGGATCTGGGTTTTGCTGGTTCTGGACAGATTTCGGTGGGCGGCGGGGTTCCCGGGTTCCTGGGTTGATCTCCTTATCGATCGGTCTCACCATCGATCTCACTACTCAACTCTCTATTGATGTCACAATCGATCCCACTAAATCGCACGAGCGATCTCACGATCGATCTCACCATCGATCTCACTGAATCGACTTCACGATCGGTCTCACGATCGAACTTACTATCGCCCTTACAATCGATCCCACTATCGGTCGCTCTATCGATCTCACAATCAATCACAATTTCCATATCGCAGATGTTCAAGCCATCCACTGATTGGTGCTTTCTCTGGTGTAATCTGGATTCGGGTCTTCGTGAACACATCGTGTCTCTCACGTATCTCCATTCTCAAATGAAGATCGCTCAATTCAGGTGTCCTTCTGGATGTTTTTATTGCACGTCTTCGTCGGCATCCCGTCCGCAACCCGGGGGGCACGGGAGCTTCGAACCCGTCTGGGTCCTGCCCGGGCGGAGGCTCTTCGCTGGAGTCTGTTCTGACATGTGTTTCACTTCAGTGGCACGCATAGCGCCGTGGCGTTACTTTCGAATGAGATGTGCAGGCAAACCTGGAGGAATGCCATTGCTCATTTTAGTAGCGGCAGTCGGCGAGGCGATTCGTGGAATGAGCGATATCGAATTGGAGCCGTGCGACGCTGCTCCGCTTGTGCGGAGTATGAGGTTGCCCGATGACCAGTCGTGCTTTCATCATTGCAATGGACCGTATCGAGTTGAACTAATTTCTGTTGACCCAGTTGGTATTCTTTGTGTGCAGTGAGGTATCCATTGAGTGAGGTATTTATCCGAGGTATCGGCGGGATGTGGCTCATTTCACGCATCGCGTGCAGCTTGGGCTTCCATCTCGAATTTCCTCGGACTCCAGTCGTTTGTCTGCTCTACGTCCTCTGGTTCGTCGCCTGCGACGAGGAGCTCATGGGGCGGCTCGGAGGCACGGGATCGCATTGCGATTGCTCTCGTTCACTCACTCACTCACCCCCGCGTCCTCCCAAACGCCCCCCAAAACATCGGCCTCGACCTGGAATCCTCCTCCTCCTCCTCCTCCTCCTCCTCCTCCTCCCTCTCTCTCCTCCTCCTCTCTCTCTCCTCCTCCTCTCTCTCCTCCTCCTCCTCCTCCTCCTCTTCCTCCTCCTCCTCCTCTCTTCCTCTCTTCCTCCTCCTTCCTCTCTTCCTCCTCCTCCTCCTCCTCCTCCTTCTCCTCCTCCCCCCCTCCTCCTCCTCCTCCTCCTCCTCCTCCTCCTCCTCCTACTCCTCCTGCTCCTCCTCCGCCCGAGCTCGCGAAGTCGATCTAGCCCGCCGCCTCCTAAGGCCGCGACGATGACCCCATCCCCGTTCAGGTCCAGCACTGCGAACGCCGCCGTCAGCCGCTCTGGCGAGGAGGGGGTGGGGGAGGCACGTTGTTTTTCCCCAGCGCAGCTGAAGAGCTTTTCCTGTCCCTGGCGCAATATCGGGCGTGACTCTGGGGGGGGCGGATGGGGGGATATGGGGGCCGATCACGTCACGATTCGCGCTGGCGCCGTCTGGGAATGCATCGAATGGCTCATTCTCAGACGGCGCCCCGGCGCGAATCGTGACGTGCTCGGGGGTGGGGCAAAGGGGGGGCGGGGCGGGTCCGGTCACGGGCGTTCTCGCGAATAATGGATGCGTTGCCTCCCTTGGAGGAGAAGGAGGGAGGTCGGTGGGAGGCATCGCGAACACGTCCACCTCGTGCAAGGGAGTCTTGCCATCGCTCGGACGTCCATTCCTCGTGCATTTGTCGGCTTCGTGCGTGTTTTTTGCGACTTAGGATCCAATATGTTTTCGACAGAAGACCCCGCCGAGAAAAAATGCACACGTCCGAGCGACGCCGAGGAGTTGGCGCCCGTACCGCAAGACCGTGACCCTGTGGATGCTTCGGGAAGCCTCCCGAGGCCTCCGGGGTGCCCGAGGCCTCTGGGGGAGATCTCAGCAGGGGGGTTCAGACGAGGGGGAGGGGGGGCAGGAGGACGACGAGGAGGGATGGCAGGAAGAGGAGCAGCAGGAGTGGAAGGGAGGAGGCGCCAACGCTAGCCAGCATGGGGACGCAGCATAAGTGGACGACGGCCCCGTCGTGGTACAGAAGAGCAAGACGACGCCACCGCGGAGCGAGTTGGCACTAGGATTAGGTCGGGCATGCCCTCCTACAGGTGGACTTTGGACGAAAAATAAAACATGCCCAGGAACTAATCAGAACATGCCGAAACTACTCAACACATCGTCCCGTGACTATTTTTTCCTTACGTTTGAAAATTCCTCCTGTAGAGGGACAGGCCCGAATTAACACTAGGGGAAGGCATGGGGCCAGCCCTCAGCGCCAGCACAGTGGCACGGTGGCAAGCTGCGGTGGAGGGGTGCTGCTGCTCGTGCCTTCCAGGGAGGGGTGCGGGGTGTGCTGGCCTTCGGTGCAAGGGGAGATGAAGACGAGGCGGAGGGGGGATGAGGAGGGGGAAGATGAGGATGACTAGGGAGGGCGGAGAGAAGGGGGAGGAGGAGGACGAGGGGGAGGAGCAGCAGCAGGAGGAGCAGCAGCAGGAGTAGCAGCAGTGCAAGCAACCATGGAGGCGGGAGAGTGGGTGTGGGAGGGAGATGAGACAGATGAGGAGGAGGACGACGACGATGACGACGAACGAATACACAGACAATGAACAGGACGACGACGAAGACAACGCAGGCGACGGCGGCGACGACGCCTGACGAAGAAGACGGTGACGACGACAATGGCGACGGCGACCATGACAACGACCACGACGACGCCTGACGACAATAATGACGACGACGACAACCAGGAATCCGAGGCGGATCCAGCCGCGGCGGCGACAGGTACCCTCAGTGGTCCGAAGAGACGCAACACGCCTCCCAAAACGCTACGCCTCGATCCCAGATCCCACACCTTCTGACCCTCGATCCTCGATCTTAGCCGACGACGGCGACGCCCCGCGAGGGCAACGACGAGACCAGCGATGGCGCCAGACGACGACAAACGCGACGCCGGACAACGACGGCGACGACGACGACGCTGGCGGCACATGCTGGAGACGACGCCGGACGACGACGACGACGCCGGCGGCACCTGATGGCGGCGACGCCAGACGACGACGTCGACGACGACGGCGCCAGCGGCGCTGCGCCTGGCAGCGAGCCGTCGGCGCCCACCTTCGGGGGCGCCTTCTTGCCGCCCGCCGCCGGCAGCTTCGTGGACGACGCGACGGCAGCGCTGGAGCCCTGGCGGTCGCGGCAGAGGCGGCGACGCTCGGCGGCCCAGACGAGGAGGAGGAGGAGGAGGAGGAGGAGGAGGAGGAGGAGGAGGGAAGCAGGGAAGCACTGAAGAGAAAGCGTCTGCTCACAGACACCACTCTAGGAGGGAAATTTAAACCCCCAAGCCGTCAGTCACCCAGTGAGGGACTTCCCAGTCATGGGGTGCTTGCCTCTCTGGAGAGCACTGAGGACTGACCTCCTGCTCTTGGGCAAGTCTTTGGGGTCAGGGCAGGGGGAGCTGAAGGCCTTCCCCACCCTGACGGACCCGTAGGCCCCGCACCGCCGACACCAGACGACTGTACCCGTGGCGGTGACGTCGTGTCCCCCTGGCGCGTGACACCACTCCGCCACCGCGGGCTCCCCAGAGCCCGCGGCGCCCCCAAAGGGGCCCCAGCCTCGCCCTCGCGGGCAGGCACAGGCCCCACACGCACGGCCTCCTCAGAGGCCAAAGACGCCAAGCCCCCAGCCCCGCCCTCGCGGGCAGGCACAGGCCCCCCCCAGCGCACCCCAGCCGAGCCCCCAGCCGCAGCCGACCCAAGCCCAGCAGCAGCAGGAACCGACCCAGCCGAGGCCCCATCCCAACGGGCACCCACAGGGCCACCAGGCGGCCCCCCCACAGACCCCCAGCGGGCCGTCGGCGGCCTCGCGGCGGCACTGGCGGCAGCCTCGATCAGATTTGCCTGCATTCGGGAAATCGTAGAAGGCACACACCGTCGATCCGTGCCCCCCGTCAACTGCCTGCGAGCCTCGGCGGTCTTCGCAGTGCGACGGCATCGACGACACATGAGCCTCCCTCGAATCTCGATGAGGTCGTGCTCATGTATTAGCAGCACCACTCTAGCTCCATTAGCCTTGGGAGCCCTGCTCGGGGCGGCCGTCAGGACTGCCTTCTCAGACCACAGCTCGAGCTGGCAGCTTCTCTGGACCGCCCAAGACAAATACTTGGCATACTGGGCAGCCTCTGTCAGCGAGTCCTTATAGAACCTAGCATGGGCCTCTGGGAGCTTGACCGAGAGGGCTCCCAGCTTAGCGAAAAAGTCGGCCCAACTATTCCCCACGATCCAGAGGTAGGGAGGAGGCGGAGGGTCCTCAGGAGCGGGGAAGAGAACCTCATCCTCAGTCCTGTGGGAAGGGACCCATGCAAAGGCAGGCGGCGTTCTTTTCAGCGCCACCAGCTGGCGTCACACTGCAGGGTATGCACGGCTAGCATCAGTGAGGGCCTCCTTCTCTCCTTGGCCCCACAGCTTGCCTTCCTGCACAAATTCCAGCAGGTCAGAAATCACACACTGGACCGAAGGCATGTGCTGAAGGGCCTTGAGGCCCGCAACACGCTCTGCACGGCCAACTGTCTGCTGCGCGCCTGCGAGCCCGCCATACAGCGCACGAGTGGGGACTCCATTGGCATTCAGCATGACAGCAGACCATCCACACCGACGGAGCTCAGGATACTCATTGTGGTATCCCGAGCCATCAGTAAAAACACAATCACTCCACTGTTCGGGATCCGACTCCCGGTCTCCCCAAAAGAAGCAAGGAGGCGACTCAGGAGGCGGCGGCACTTCAACCTTGGGCCACCTAGGGATCCCGACCGAGAGGGCAAACGAATCCACATCCTGGCGGCCCTCTCCAATCGGCCCATGCTCCAACATGGCGTCGCGAGCTGAGGCCAACTTGGGATCGAGACCACAATCCTCCTCATCATCCAACAAGCGCTGCGTCAGCGCTGGGCATTCGACGAAACAATGGCCAAGCGTCTCGGCCTCATGCGGGCACGCTCGACACTTCTGATCATCACGCATTCCTTTGCTATACAACTTAGCTTTTGGCCAGAGGGAGCCAGACCACAGGCTGCGCAGAGCTCCGACCCTCCCCGCCCCAGTAACCGTCGCCCCCCTCCCGCCCACACAAGCCCGCAGGCCTCGCGGCCATAGAGGCGCGGCCGCATCATGGTGAGAGGCAATCTGGCGCATCTGCCAACGCTGAATCCCCTGCCGCAGGAGATCGCGAAAAAAGCGAGGCGACGTGGCAAGGAGCGAAATCACTGGCCCCACGTCGGGCTGGATCAGCACCGACGACAGCATCACCCAGCCGATCCGCTTGAGCGACAGGACGACCACCCTGAGCGGCCCGCGTGCCGACGCCCACGTCAGCTTGTCCTCGCCCGCCTCGACTCTGTCCAGCGTCACGCGCCAGGCCTTCTCCAGCGCACTCATGGACACAGCCTGCTGCCACACGACCGCGGCGTAGTGCATGAGCGGCTCGACGGTCGCCGCGAAGACTGGGTCGTACCACGGGTTCCGCTCGCTGGCCAGGTAGAGCGTGTTGCTGCCACCGCGGCCCTTGACCCCAGCAAGTCGGGCCGCCTCCGAGCGCAGCACGGCCAGCTCGGAGGGGGCCACGCCGCTCACCGCCGCCCCGTGGGCGGCAGCAGGCAGCAGGCCCGTCTGCCACAGGCACGCCGCACGCCCTCCAGCCGCACGGCGTAGCCTCGCCGCGCGCCACAGCCGCGGCCTCACGTTCTTGAGGAGGGGGAGGAGAAGGAGGAGGAGGAGGAGGAGGAGGAGGAGGAGGAGGACCCTGGCGTCGTGTTTCTTTCACGGCGTGGACCCGCCCAAGTCTCGGCCCCTTGCCCGGAGACCAGCTTTTGCTCAACTGTCTCTGCTGACGGTCCTGGGGCCCGGCAGGGGCCCCCAGAAGCCGACCGAGCATTGTCAAACACCTCCCGCCGTTTTCTATCACGGAGCGAGGGGGTCTGCGGCGCCTGACGAGAGTAACGGCGGACGACGACGGCGCTTGTCGGGTCGGGCGGGTCGGGCGAAAGGGGGGGATAGCGAATCAGCTCACGTAGCTGATTCTCCCGGCGCCTCCCGGCGCCGGAGGCGCCCATGTATCGAGGAATGGGCCCCTCGGTCGGGCCGAAACCAGCTGCATGCAGCAGATTTCGTAACCCCCCCTTTCCCAAACCCCCCCCTTTCGCCCGACCCGAGCTTGGCGGCAAAGCCCGGCGACGTCGACGCCCGAAGACGGCGAGACGGCGGGCGACTGCGACGCCTGGGCGGCGTCGGCTCTCGACGGCGACGGCCGACGACGGCGACGCCTGACGACGATGGCGGCGCCTGACGACGGCGGCGCCCGAAGACGACGGCGGTGACGACACTGGACGACGATGCCTGACGACGACGACGACGACGACGCCTGACGGCGCCGACGACGTCGGCGACGGACGGCTGCGGCGGCAGACGTCGGCAACGCTTGCATGGAACCCCCGACGACGAGGGAGGAGCATGGGCAGGAGGGCGTGCAGGATGAGGAGGGAGGGGGAGCCAGTCCGTCCAAGCGAAGACTGGCTCGGAGCCCGCGCAAACCCTCAGTGCGGAGCCCCGACCCCCTGGTCGTAGCAGCCGTTGCTGGGACGAGGCTCGAACAGCGGCCGCTCCGCGGGAGGAGGGGCCCCGCTAGTCGGGGAGGAAGAGGCGATGTGCCCTTCCTTCTCTGAGCCTCGTGGGGCCCTCGTGGTCACGGCCGGATTCGCGTCGAGATCCTGGCCAGAGCGACCTCCAGGACAGGTCGGGGGAGGTGTGCAGAGAGGAGGACCACTGGACCTCCGGCGTCACGGATGAGAGCACGACGGCCAGGTCTTCCCAAAGTGCGCCCGTCTTGGGCCCCCGGGGATAAAACCAAGCAAAAAAACTCGCCCCAGTGCTCGGGGTCGGGAGCTCTGGGGGGCCACGCCACGAGAAAGTCTCGACGTCGGAAGTGAAGGGAGGAAGTGGAGGAAGATAAGGATGAGGAGGGGCAGCAGCAGCAGCAGCAGCAGCAGCAGCAGCAGCAGCAGCAGGACGGGATCAGAAAGGGTACTTAGGACTGGAGGGCGGGGGAACGTACGGCGAGCTTCGAGGATGAAGGGGCATGGGGAAAAAGGGAGAATCTAATGCGGTTCGCCCTGGAGCCTTGTCGGATGGCCGCTTTGTTGACGATGACGTCGCAGCCGGGTCTTTCCTCGGCGCTGAACCGCCGTGCACCGTGTGCCGCACTCTCGAATCGCAAATCCGCACTCCGTTGTGCGCTGCGAGCTGGAAACCATTCTCTTCAGCTCGCTTCGCCCTGCTGACATCGCCAGGAGAGGCCTGGTGGCGAAGGGATGTCTCTCTCACACACACGCGGGCACATCGCGAGAACCTCGCCGAGATACTTCCAGACACCAGAACCTATGGCGGCTGATCTATCACGCCTGCATGTGTGTGTGCACGGGATAAACTCGAGAGCGATCATCTCGGCCGTCTCTTCTGCAGCCTCGCACGCGATATGTGCACGAGGGTCGAGGCATCTCTTGCATGCTTCTTCTGACGTGTGGATGTCGATCTCACAAGCTGGGGGGGGACCTCTCTCTCCGTACTCTCTGCCAGAACTGTTCGGTCTCGCTTCCAGGGGTCAACGCGGGCTGCAACCTGCCACATCTGATTCTCTCAATTCGTCGCACGACATACGCCGAACAGGCGACATACATGGTTGTGCATGTGGCTAGACTGCTGCGAGACATTTGGGTCAAGGTTGACCGTATGCGAAGGCCCTGGCAGGTTTCCTCTCTGAGTGTGCGACCAAACGCAAATCGCCCAGATCGTAACCCCCGTCTGATGGGAAACCGCTCAGGGTAACGAGTGGCCAGGCAAACCTACGCAACTTAGGATCCTGGCCTGGCCAACTACTGGCGTTCCTTCCTCCTAAAAGTACTCCTGGTTCGTCGAACATCTGATGCTGGGGCTTACTGGGCTGCCAATTGATTGTCTTCTCGGGGGGGGGGGAGGGACTGCTGTCCACATGGAGGGTAGCAGATCTCTGATCCGAAGGCCTGGAGGGACAGCTGCTTCGACTTTGCCTTCGGCATGAGATTTTTGGAGACTGCCTGAGTACTCAGATTCGCTGGGCACTCCGATCATCTGTGATTGTCAATTTCTGCTGCCTCACCGTACCTGGAACAAGTAAGACAGTCCATGATACCATCTTCAGAGGCCACTGCCTGCACCACGTCGCTTCTGTCATGACGTACTGCGTCATGCCCTTACGCTGAACTTACCTATACTGGCTGCTACCCCCCTGGCAACAATAACGACGGCGACGACGCCGGTAACGTCGACAACGACGACGATCACACCAACGACGACGACGGCCAACGGTGTCGACAACGACGGCAGCGACGACGACATCGTCGACAGCAACGGTGTCAACGACGACTACGGCGACGATGGCGGCGGCATCGACGGCGACGACGGGCAACGACGACGACGGCGGCCAGGACGCTCCTGGCGGGGGTTCTCGGCTCGGCGCCCGCCACGGACGGCAGGGGCTCCCAGGCGCCGACGCCGCTGGACCGCCGCCTCTCGACCTGCTCGCGGCCGGCGGCGGCGACCACCCCGACCCCGCCGCTGCTCCTCTGCCTCTGAAAGGGGGGCCGAGTGGGGGCGGGGGGGGGGCTGGCCCCGCGGGGGAGGGCGTCTGCCCGGGCAGGCGCGACGCCTCGGCGACGGGCCCCGATCGCGACTCCGTGAGCTCCTCTGCGGGGGGGTGGGCTGCCTGGCCCCTCTCGGCGACGAGTGCACGCCGTTCAGTTCTGATCGTGCTCATTTCCAACTGTGCTCGTTTCGAAGTGTTCCTGGCCCCCCAGTGGCCAGGAGGGGGCCCAGGATGGAACAGCTAGAAATGAAAGGCTCTTGGCCCCCCAAAAGATCAAAGAACTCCCGAAGAATGAGACATGAACAGTGTGTACGTCGGCCATCGGGGGGTCGGTGCGCCTGCTGTTGCCCCAGACCGCTTCCCGCACGACGGCAGTGGTGAGCTCTCCCTCCGGCAGGACAGCGGCACCACGGAGCACGACGGCCCTCGGGGCGCCGACGGCACGGGCAGGGGCTGCTGCCGCCTCGCGCAGGCGCTCAGCGCGACCCTCGATTCTCAGCGACCTTGCCGTCGCTCGGGCGTCCATTCCCCGTGCATTTGTTGGCTTCGTGCGTGTTTTCTTGCCGTCGCTCGGGCGTCCATTCCCCGTGCTTCGGCTTCGAGGGTCCTCGATGGTCCTCCCCGAGAAAAAAAGTGCACACGTCCGAGCGATGCCCTGCTCTTGACTCTTTCCGAGCCTCTGGTAGGCCCCCAGGGGACCTCTGCAAGGGGTCTCTGGGGACCTTCGGGGCCCGCAGGCGATCGAGACCCAGGGCGGAAGCACAGCTGGCCAGCAAGGACTGGCTTCTGATAGCGGTCTCCAACGAAGACCACGGCGACTCTGGGCGGCGGCGGCCACGTCGATCTGGACCCTGCTGCTGCTGCTGCTGCTGCTGCTGCTGCTGCTGCTTGCGAGGCCTGGCGTTCGACGACGATCTCTATGACGACGGCGTCGACCCCGACCCTGGTGCTGCGGACCCTGGCGGCCACCTCTGCAGGCAGAGGCCCTTGAACTGGCTCTCGCCTACCGCGAACTCACTACCGCCGTCGGGCAGCGCCCGCAGCGCTGCGCGAGAATTGCCGACGAAGTGAAGACGTGCGGCCTACGGCGTCCGACTTGCGGCCGTGGCCCGCAAGGCTGGCGCCGCTCCGGGCTGCCGCGGTGTCGGCAGGCCGGGCACGGGGTGCGCGACGGCGGCGGCGGCGAGGGAGACGGCGACGAAGGCGACGGCGATGGCGGCGACGACGGCAACGACCGATGATCACCGACGACGTCGCCCAGAGGTCTCTGGAAGCCTCTGGCGTTCCCCGGAGGTGCAGTGCAGAAGGGCCCTGCGGCCCCCGAAGGCCGGAGAAGGGCCACCAGAACGAGTTTGTGATCGGATTCTGGCAAGTGCACTTGCATGGCAGTTCCATCCGCCCCCCCTCTCCTGCACCGCCGTCTCAAGCAGCACTGGGCCGACAAAAGCGTGCAGGTGAGCCCCGGCTCGCGTGGAGTCCAGGACTCCTTTCGGACCTCGCCCCTCCCCCCCCCCCCCTCCAGGCAAATGTCCTTGCCAGAGCCGAAAAACGCCTCCCGGCGTCCAGAAGCGGTGATCCTCGACCCTCCAATCCAACTCGACTGCGCGCAAGAGTGAATCGGCGGCGCGCACAAGGGGGGCAGGTGGACGTTTTCGTGCTCGGCGTCTCGACAGTGGGCGAAAGGGGGGGGGGGTTCTGGCTCGGGACCTCTGCTTCATGCGACTGTTTGCCGCAGTGCGTCTCATGGGGGAGGCTCCACCTGTTCGAAACAGGCGCCCAAAACAGCCAACATCTACTCCGAAGGGGGGGGGGGAGAGGGGTGCAAGGGCCCGCGCCGATCGGCAAAACAACGAATAAGAAAACGATCACTTGGCGGAGGGGACGAGGCTTCTTCGACGGAGGTTGCTTCTTAGAAGGCGCCAGCCTCACAACTACAGACAAAGCCCGCGGCCTGTGAATCCATAATGAAGAACAAAGCACGCGGATGGGGCGGGAGATCTTCCGGACAACTTCAGGGGAGGAGGGAGAGTCGTATTCACATCGTTTCAGTCTGGAGGAGGGAACGGCTTCTTGGAAGGAGGCCGCTTCTTGGAGGGCCCGGGCCTCGTCTACAGATGTGAGGCCCGCGCCTTTTAAGAAGCCGCCTCTTTGTAAGACGCTTACCAGCCTGGAACATATCCCTATCCCTATGCTGGGCATCTCCTCATCACGATGCCGATCTTAGGGATTCCCTTATTTTTTGAGGGCGAATCCCTAAGATTGTCGTCGCCTTTCGGCGTGTCAATCTTAGGGATAGGGATACGTTCGAGGCTGGTAACTAGCCCCCCCCCCTCTGCGCCGCGCCGCCGCGCACGAGCGAACCCTGGGGCCAGGAGCGCGACCTCCGGGTCGCGCGGCCCTCCGCGCGCCGCTGGGCGGCCTGCGTGGGCCCGCGCGCCGGAGGTCTCTCCGGCCCGGGGGCCCCTCGCCCTGCGCGCACCCCGGGGGACGCATGTGGGCGGTGGCACTGTGGGCCTTCGGTGGGGCTCCCCATGGGGCCACGAAGCGCTGTACTGGTTGGGGGGGACGCATGTGGACGGTGGCACTGTGGGCCTTCGGTGGGGCTCCCTATGGGGCCACGAAGCGCTGTACTGAGTGGGGGGGACGCATGTGGGCCTGCCTCCGGGGCCACCTGGGGGGGCCGGCCATACCCCTCCTCCTTCTGCGCGCGGCTCAAGGACCTGTGGTGCGCGGCTTTCGGGGAACCGCGGGGGGGGGGGAAAGCCCAAGCGAGCAGGGCGCTACCGCCGCATCGCGTGCGGCGATCGGGGGCCCAAAGGGGCCCGCACCAGAGGTCACTCCGGCGGAGGGCCACTCTTACGAGCAGTCGGCCAGCGAGCTCTTCTCAGATCTCAAAGGCTCGGAAGTTCCACAGCCTTCTGAAAAGTTTTCTAAGCCTGCCCCGAAGACACCGAACACCTCTCAGAAGGCCAGGGGCCTTTTGAGAGGCCCCGCCGCCTTCCGAGAAGGCCTTCTCCCTCTCGTTTCTCCCCCCTTCGCCTGCCACCGACAAAACGGTGATCCTCGACCCTCGATCCAACGAGCGGCATGCGCTCTCTCAGCCCTGGCCAGCGAGGCCGCCGCTGGCTGCAGGCTTCCGCGGCGTCGGCAGGCATGGCACGGCGCGCGGCGGCAGCGGCACACGACGGCTTACGGCGACGGCGACGATGACGACGGCAGCGGCGCACGGCGGCTTGCGACGGCGACGACGGTCCAGACCTCCGATGGATAGGTTTTGCTCAACTCGCGGCCCCAGGACCCGACCCGATTCCCCAGGGCAGTGTCTGGCCCTGGACGCGTGTCTGACGGCCCTGCAGGCCCCACAGGCCCTGTAATCGGGGGCTCCGGGGTTGACTGACTAACTACCAAACCACCCCAGCCCAACCCGAAGACCCGAACTTCGGGTTGGGGGGGGTACGAGCTTCATGTGTGTTTTCTCAACGTTCCCCGACCCCCCCCAACTGGAAATGGAGGGCAAATTGGAGCCTTAGGGTTGGGTTGGGGTGGTTTGGTGGGCGGTGATTGACAAAATCAATCCGCCCGAGGTCTGGGGCGACGACGGCGGCGGCGACGACAGCGTACGGCGACGGCAGTGGCGGCGACCCCTGCGGCGGCGGCGGCGGAGGCGGCGGCGGCGAGGACGACGACGAGCGACGTCCCCCCGGAGGTCTCCGACGGTCTGCGGAGGCGCTCCGAGGCCCCCCGTTGGCCCCATGGAGGCCTCCGAGGGCAGCAGAGGAAGCAACAACGCCGAGGCCGAAGCGCAGGGAAAACGCCGAGATTGGAAAGAGCACACACACGCACACATATATCTATATATATATATATATCTCTGTGTATGTATCTGTATATACACATATATACACATATATCGTCGGAGGTCTGCAGGGCCCTCTGAGAGTGGCCGCCCTCCAGCTGAGGCCGGGAGGCGCGGAGCGAGATCACCTCCGCGCCCCCGCGAGCGGGGCTCGGCGATGCGTCGCCGAGAGATCGGCGATGGGCCCCGACAGCGAAGCCGCACGCTCCTGGGCGGAGGCCGGGTGGGCTATGAGACCCTGTCGGCGACGACTGGGCGCATGGAGGCCGGTGCATCCGTTCCCTCAGCTTCTTTCCCTGCTCGTGTCTCCGACTCGTGTCTCCGACGGTCGTTCGGGACGACCTGGGCACCCCTGGAGTGTTCTCGACGAGGCGCAGCCGCGCGAACGCAACCTGGGGCAGAACGACCACCTCGAGCCTCGAACCTCGAACACGAAACTCTCAAGCTTCCCATAATCCTCGTCGTCTGGTTTTCGGGTCATGGCTCGGGTCTCTGGCGGCCGCTCGGGACGATCCGGATACCCTGGAAAGCTCTCGACGAGGCGCAGCTGATGGGCCCCCCCCTCCAGGTATGGAAAATTGAGAAAACTGACAAAAACCTGCGAGCACCGCGTACCCCCCCCCCCCCCTTGAGCCTATCCTCCCCCCTGAGCCCGTCCCCTGGTCCCTGCGAGCCTGCGGGCAGAAAACCACCGAGGACAGACGAAAACGAAAACAACCGCGTCGCACCTCGAACCCGAAGCTCCCAGACTTCCCCAGTAGCCCCCGATTAGCGACACGCAAGAGTGACCCCAGGCAAGAGTAATCTTTGGTCCGCGGCTTTGGAGGGCCGCGGGGGGCCCTATTCCAAGCGTGCAAGCCAGTGTATGGCGGACCTCTATCAAGGCCGAGCACGTCGACAACAAAACCGAACACCGATCGAACTGACAGCGAAACCGAAACCGACCGAAATCGACTGGCCGAAAGCAGCTTAGAAGGGCGCAGCCACGAGGCAACGACCGAACCGAACCGACCGAACGCAACCGACCGCGACGCAACCGATCCGACCGAACTGTGAACACCCTTGTCTGTGGGTCCGCATCAAATGGTGGGCCGATTATCCACCACCGCAACCAGTAGGCAGGACGGGGGAGACGGGAGGATGGGGAGGTCCTCCTCCTCCTCCGCCTCCTCCTCATTCTCCTCTTTCTCCTGCTCCTCCGTCTCCTACATATGGTAGTGGTGGTCGTGGAGCATCGGCCCATCACAAAAGTCGGGCGCGGCCTGGCCGACCTTCTGTGACGTCATCCTCGCCTTTCGAGATCCCCTTCCGACCGCATACATGCGTCTTGGGGCGAGACGCGGGGGACGTCACGGAAGGGGATCGCTTGCTAGGGGTCGGTTAGGCCGCCCCTGACAAAGCGTCCCTCGGGCGAAGGGCCGCTCTTGCGCGCACAGTCGAAGCATGGTGGCGAGAGCGTGGACCAAGAACAGGGGCCCCTTTTCGTCGAGGGGCCAAGGCCCCCTGGAGATTCTTTCCTTCTTTCGTACTTCCGCCGGCGAGATCTCGCGCGTGCCTGGTTCGTGCAACGTGTGTGCCATGACACCGGCAGGCTCATAGCGACCCCGGGGGCCAACAGTTCAGGCGAACATCACGCTGGAGATTCCCGTGACGAATCACGCCCCCAGGCAGCAGGCCCAACCATGAAGAACGTAAGAGTGCCCGTCGGCCGGAAGAAGTGGGTCGAAAGATGAAGCAGGAAGGCGTTGGAAGTACAGTGGGGGCGTTGACCTAAGGAACCCTAAATAAGGAACGAGGCCCCTTCTATCCATAAGCTGAACTTCGGCGTCCCATCGAAAACCAAAGTAAAACCTTGAGCAAGCTGTGAAACAATCCAGGAACACCGAGCCCCTACCCAACGAAAAGGGTTCCTTCTTCAGCGCCCCGACTGTAGATGGGGTTTCCGCCCGCCCCCTGAAGAGGAGGCAAGAGGAAAAGCCGTTCGACCCTTGAAGCAGGATGGCGGCTCGAGTAGATTGGGACCTGGGGGTTCCAGACATATCGCCTTTCAACCACCGACGTCCCCCTCCAAAATCAGGGATGCTCTGAGCCCTCGTGCAAGCTGTACAATCGAAACTAGGCTAGAAGAACATCCCCCAAGAACATGAGACCCTCCACGCTCCCAAACACACAAAACATCCGAGGGTACCCTCCCCAGGATGCACAAAAACATCAGACACACGCGAAGAACACGAGCGCACCCTCCCCGAACCGACCTCGATCTGATTACCTCGCTCCGACTGTAGCCGATCCCAAACATGCGACGTCCTGATTTCTTCAATACAGGCCCCCTGGAAATCCCGACCCTTTCCCCGGGACCGGTTTCTCCTCCTGAATCGATTTTTGACGGTCCCGAAGCCCGGCGAAGGCCCCCAGGGGTCGAAAGCGGGCAACAAAAACCCCACCCCGCCATGATTTTTTCACAACGCGATCCCAGAGATCCGATGTCGTGACTTTCTCGATGCGCGGTCCCCAGAAGTCTCGACCCATTCCCCGGGACCGACATCTCCTCCCGAGTCGATTTTTGACTGCCCCGAGGCCCGGCGAGGGCCCCCACAGGGGCCGAACACGCCCCCCCCCCCCCCCCGCCCTGATTTTTTTTTTTTTTTTTGGTTGTTTTTTTTTGTTACGACGCGATCGTGTCTGGGATGAGGATGGCACCCCGCGGGCCCGCGGGCGGCCTGTCCAGGCCTGCCCGGCGAGACCGGCGCCGCTCCGCGGCCCGCGGTGGGCGAGGGCAGGCCGCCGGGCATGGCTGGCGGCCGCGCCCTGCGGCGGCCGGGCGGGGTCTCCGCGGGACCGGCCTCCCGGGGGGGGCCTCGGGCCGCGGGCCCCTCTTGGCGTCGCGGGCAGGGGGGGGCCTGTGGTTGTGGTGGTGGTTGTGGCTGTGGTTGTGGTTGCTGGTGCTGCTGTTGCGGTTGCTGCCGTTTTTTTTTTTTTTTTTTTTTTGCTGTTGAGCTCTCATTTCTGAAGAACAATTGTTGTTGATTCTCGCCCCCCTAATTCTACCACTTGTTTTATGCTCCTTGCCCCCCTCCTGCTAATCTCTCTCGTGCTCCATTCTTCTCCCTCCCCCTTCCATCCGTCTTCTCTTCCCTTGTTTGAGGGACTGCACTAAATACACGTGGCAGGTACAGAAGATATGCCCACATGGGGGTACAATCGAAGACGACGAGGGCGGGTACTGCGGGTTTGGGATATACGTATTGATTGGCACGTGAGCGGATAGGAGCGAACAAACTTAAAATGATTGTTGTTGAGCTCCCACTTCTAAGAATAATTATTGTCTATCCCCCTCATCTTCTCAATCAAAGTGTGCCCCTCGGCGCTCGCACCCGGTTTTTTGAGAGGGAAAGTCTTCCTGCTCAAACTGGGCCCCTGCCCCCCCGGATTGCAACAACAACGGCTCCCGCCTGAGACGTCCTCCAAATTTACTCAGGACCCCCGCTCCTGAGACTTCCACACAATTTACTCAGGAACGGCGCTCCTGCCTGTGACTTCCTCGCAATTTAGTCAGGACCCCCGCTCCCATCTGAGACTTCCTCACAATTTACCCAGGAACGGCGCTCCCGCTTGAGACTTCCTCGCAATTTAGTCAGGGCACCCTCGCAATTTAATCAAGACCCCCGCTCCCGCCAGAGAGCCCCTCACATTTTATTCAGGAGTTGCTCCCGCCTGTGGCTTCCATGCGATTTATTCAGAAATCGCGCTTTCGACGCTCAGGAAACACGCTGCGCCAAGCACGTCGTTACAATTTACTTAGTAATCGCGTTCTCGCCATACTCAGGCATCCCGCTTGACTGTCCCACCCGCCCGACCCGCCCGTCAGGGGATCGCCCGCCCGTCGTGGGCTCCCGCCCGAGACTTCCTTCAGGAACGGCGCTTTCGCCTAGGACTTCCTCGAACGTTCACGCTTTTACCTTCCTGCTCCTGCTCCCTCTCCTCCCTCCTCCCTCCTCTCCTCTACCGTAGCCATTTTGGCTCAAGGGGCTAGGAGTGGGCTTGAGCCGACGGAGACATTTCCCGTCGGTGCGTTTTGGTTTGTGGCGCCCCCAGCCCGACCAGCAGCCCGCGCCCAGGGCGTCGTTTCCCGAGCGACCCCGACCTGCCATGGCTTACGAGATGCTACCGGCGTTGGCCCCGCGGCTGGCCCCGAGGCCCGAGGCGGCAGCGCTCTGCCGCCTGGGCTATGCAGCCCGGCGCAGAAGGCCGATCCGGGGCGCCGATGTCGCCACCCTGGCGCTGCGCCTTCGCGCCGCCCTTCGGCCTGCCGCTGGTGCTGCTCCCCAGCGACCCGCTCAGCGACCAGTTCATGCAGTTCCTCTACCTGACGTTGTTCTCCGGACGGCCGGGCAGCCACGTGATGGCGATGCTCTTCGGCCAGGTGACGGAGATGCCTTATACTCTCGTGTCCAAGAAGGGGAGCCTCCTGCTGCTGCCGCCGGGCTGCAGCCGCTGCCCCAGGACAAGCCGACCATGGAGATGCAGTTGCAGCCACTGCTTGCCGCTGCCATTCGTGTTCCAAGACCGCTCACACTGCACGTCCCCGCGCACACGCCGGACGAGCAGGACGCCGCTGGCCGGTGCCAGGAGGAGCCGCCGCAAGTGCTGCCGCGCAGCAGCTGGGCGCAGGGCACGCTGCCCGCGCGCCGGCCACGGCGACGGTGCAGCACGGCTCCCACCAGGCACCTGGCGCGCCGCGCGAGGGGAGGATGGCAGGTCGCCTCCTACTCCCAGCCGCGGCAGCGATCGGTGAGACGCTGGGCTGGGCGCAGGGCACTGACGCCCCGCCGCCGCAGCCCCAGCAACGGCTTGAACGACGACGGCAGCGCCGGAGCAGGCGCGACAGACGACTCCAGCGAGATCGGCGAGAGAGAGCTGCAGGAGCAGGCCAAGGTCCCGGACGACCTCGACGAGGACGGCGTGGACGCGGCTAGCCTGCTGCAGCCTGACCAGGAGCAGGCGCCGTGCTCCAGCCCCCGCGCGGCGGGCGGCGACGGCCCCGGCCTCCCGCAGCCTGTGGGAGCTCAGGTCCATTTGACTGGGCTCAGAGAGGCCACTGCCTTCAACGGAATGTCGGCCGTGATCCTGACCGTGGTCCCCGCCAAGGCGATGTACCAGGTGCGTATGGATGACGGCTCGATCCGGACAGTCAGGGCCGTGAACGTCCGCTCGGGACCAGGATCTGCACAGGGTGGCGATGAAGCCGCAGACGTGTGCCACACCATCGACGAGGTGGACATCAGCTCTGGCGCCCGAGGCGGCGAGGCCAAGGATGGTCTGCTGCCCTCCGAACCCGCGGCGAGGTCCACCACCGTCTCGCAGGCGGTCTGCGGCGCCCTCGACGACGAGGCCATGAGCAGCCCGGCCTGCGCCCCGGCCCACGTCGTTCAAGGGCGGGTGAGCATGTGCATTGCAGAGGCTGACTTGCTCGACGCCGCCGTTCCTCCGGTCCGCTGTGCCGACTCGGTGATTGAGGCGAGGCTCGCCCATCGCCCGCCCCCGTGCTCTGGGATTTCCCACGATTTTCTTCTGTGCCGCATCTACAGCAGATCGGCGCACGGTCGCTCCGGATGGCGCTGAGCGCGAGTGTTGTGCCGCGCCGTCCAGGCGGTCCTGGCCCGAAGGAGGTCCGGCCGCCTCGCATCCAATGATCTCACACGTTGCCTCGCAGGAGTCACCTCGAGGCTCTCGCTGCCGTGCCTGCCGTCCAGCAGGCGTGGCGCCACAGGCCGTGCCTGCCGTCCAGCAGGAGTGCCGCCGCCGCTCGGGCTGGCCCGCCTACGCGCGGGACAGCCTGGGCCGTCCGAATCTTTGCCTCGCAGGTGTCCCCTCGAGGCTCTCGCTGCCGTGCCTGCCGTCCAGCAGGCGTGGCGCCACAAGCCGTGCCTGCCGTCCAGCAGGAGTGCCGCCGCCGCGCGGGCTGGCCCGCCTACGCGCGGGACAGCCTGGGCCGACCAAATCTTCGGACGGGCCTGAGAAGGGATCGGGCCTTCCATACCCTCAACCTGGCTACAGGCCAGGTTCGAGCCAGCCCATTATAAGGGCCACTGCGCGTCGTCATCGACAAGACGCAGAGTTCCACCACCACCTCCTCTCCTCCCTTCTCTCTCCCCCTCTCTTCCCTCATCCTTATGCCTCTCTGCCCTATACCCTCTCCCTCCTCTCCCTCCTCCCCTCTCCCTCACCTCTCCTGCCTCCTCCCTCCCTCTTTCTTTCTCTCGCTCTCTCTCTCTCTCTCTCTCTCTCTCCCCTCTCTCTCTCTCTCTTTCTTTACCTATCGTATCTGTCATTCTTTCTCTCTCTCTCTCTTTTTCTCTCTCTCTCTCTCTCTCTCTCTCTCTCTCTCTCTCTCTCTCTTTGCCTCTAATCAGCCGCCCCCCTCTTCGCTCCTTCTCTCCTGGCGTTTTCCGTCTTCCTTCGTCCCTCCCCCTCCCCTCCTCCCACTCTCCCTCGTTCTCCCCTTCTTTTTGCAGGGCCCACACCAGTTCCAATGTCGGGCGCATGTACGCCCACGAAGGACTGTCCGCCCGTTCAGGTTTGCCCGCCTGTCTAAGCCCGCCGCCCCCCGCAAAGAGAAAACATCCCCCCCAAGGGGGTGTGATCGAAGACAAAAAGGGCGGGCATCCAGGGTGTGGGGGGCTTGTTTTGAAATGACGCACGGGCAAGCAAGAACGAACAATCTTAGAATGATTGTTGTTGTGGTTGCTGTTGCTGCTGTTGTTTGTTGCTGTTGCTGTTGTTGTTGAACTGTCACTTCTGAAACATAATTCGTGTTGATCCCCCCCGCCCGGTGTATATTGTATTTCTAAATTGAAGTGCCCCTCCCGGGGCTCGCACCCTGTTATTTATCAAGGAAGGTCTTGCGGCTCAAACTGCGTCGTTGGCCCTCCAGTTTACAACAGCAACAACAACAACAACCATTTTAAGGCTGTACGCTCTTACTTGCCCGCGAGTCATTCAACACGTATACCCTACACCCTCGATGCCCGCCCTCTTCGTCTTCGATCACACCCCTTTCGGGGGGATTATTTCTCTTTGCTGGGGCCGGCGGGCTTAGACGTACGGGCAAACCGGAACGGGCGGACAATCCTTCGGGGGCGTACATCTCTCTGCCCGCCATTGGAATTGGCGCGGGCCCTGCAAGAGGAGGAGGGGAAGAACGAGGGAGAGTGGGAGGAAGGGGAGGGGGAAGGACGAAGGAAGAGGGAAGATACCACGTTGTGAAGGCGTCCTTGGCGCGTGCGTGGTTCCTGAGCGCCGAAACGCAATTCCAGAATAATTTGTGAGGACGTCGCACGCGAGAGCGCAGTCCTGAGTACATTGTAAGGAAATCTCAGGCGGAAGCGGGGGCCCTGACTAAGTTGCGAGGAAGTCTCAAGCGGGAGCGCCGTTCCTGAGCAAATTGCACGGAGGTCTCAGGCGGGAGCGGGGGTCCTCACTAAATTGCGAGAAGTTTCTCAGGCGGGAGCGCCGTTCCTGAGTCAATTGCGCGGAAATGTCAGGCAGGAGCGGGGGTCCTGAGTAAAATTCGAAGAAGTCTCAGGCGGGAGCGCCGTTCCCACGTAAATTGCACGGAAGTCTCAAGCGGGAGCGGGGGTCTTGATTACATTGCGAGGAAGTCTCAGTGGGAGCGCCTTTCCTGAGTAAATTGCGCGGAAGTCTCAGGCGGGAGCGGGGGTCCTGAGTAAAAATTGAGGAAGTCTCAAGCGGGAGCCGTTGTTGCTGTAGCCCGGGGGGCAGGGGCACAGTTTGAGCAGGAAGACTTTCCTCGTGAAAAAACAACGTGCGAGCCCCGGGGGTGGCACTTCAATTGAAAAAAATCAATGTGCACCGGTGGGGGGGATCAACAATAATTATTCTTCAAAAGTGAGAGTTCAACAACAACAACAACAACAATTACTAGCACGTGGGGGCACTCCGTTCTCACCAGTGCCAGGGTTTTCATAGGAGGCGGGCAATACCCCCACTTTGTGGGGGGGCCGGTTCAAGCTCTACCAAATTTCCAAACGACTCTTCGCCACCACCCACACCCAGCTTCCCGCCCTATGACGTTCGGACACTTCACTTCGTGGCATGCGGACGACCGTGGCTACTATTCAGGGCCCCGCGGCCGACGACGACGGCGTGCGCGCGCGAAGAAAAAACGAATGTGTCCCGCATGGTATTATTTGACAGGGATGATGGCCCTGGCAGGTGCGCAACCGTTGTTGCAGAAGTTCGAAAAAGTTGCTCGCAAAAGCCCGTTTGACAGAAATGTTTAAAAAGTGTTGGGTTTCCTACGAATCCGCAAGAGCGCGCGGGATGAAATTTTGACATTTTTTTTTGTTTTAAAAACCATTGTTTTTTTGATGTGTTTATGTTAAAATCGCTACGAAAACTAAGGTTTTGGAAGGATTTCGTCTTGCGCGCGCGAATGTCCACTTTACCTTATTGTTTGCAAGGGATTCTTGAAGTTTGGTTATGTTAGAACAAGAAATGTCCACTTTAGTTTTTTTTTTTTTTTTTTTTTTGCAAGGGAAAACCGATCGTAACAACACAATCGGATCTGGATGACATCGTTTTACATGAAACTTCCTCACGAAAATGATGAAAATGAGGCTGCGGCCTAGGCGCGGTGGGGGGGCCATGCACCAGGGTTCCCAACAATAATTATTCTTTAGAAATAATAATGTTCAACAACAACAACAACAACAACAACAACAACAACAACAACAACAACAACAACAACAATTACTAGCACGTGGGGACACTCCGTTCTCACCAGTGCCAGGGTTTTCATACGACGCCCGCCAATACCCCCACTTTGTGGGGGGGCCGGTTCAAGCTCTACCACATTTCCAAACGACTCTTCGCCACCACCCACACCCAGCTTCCCGCCCTATGACGTTCGGACACTTCACTTCGTGGCCTGCGGACGACCGTGGCTACTACACTGGCGCATGGGTACAGTGACTTGTTGTGGTAACATTTTCTGGACGCTAGCTTAGTATACGACTTTTCCCCCTGTTCCAACACTGGACACCTGTACTGGTTTTTGGTGGTAACGTGTTCCTGACGCTAGAATAGGAAACCACGGTAAACCAGTACGACGCCGGTACTGTCTGTAGGTCCTACAATGGCGGTGCTAAAATCCCTAAGAAACCCAATGGTTTTTGAAGATTTCGGCGTGCGCGCGCGAAGAAAAAACGAATGTGTCCCGCATGGTATTATTTGACAGGGATGATGGCCCTGGCAGGTGCGCAACCGTTGTTGGAGAAGTTCGAAGCACGTGAGAAAGTTACTCGCAAAAGCCCGTTTGACAGAAATGTTTAAAAAGTGTTGGGTTTCCTACAAATCCGCAAGAGCGCGCGGGATGAAATTTTGACATTTTTTTTTAAAAAAAAAACCATTGTTTTTTTGATGTTTTTATGTTAAAATCGTTACGAACACTAAGGTTTTGGAAGGATTTCGTCTTGCGCGCACGAGTGTCCACTTTACCTTATTTTTTGCAAGGGATTCTTGAAGTTTGGTTATGTGAGAACAAGAAATGTCCACTTTGCCTTATTTTTTGCAAGGGACAACCGCCCGTAACAAAACAACCGGATCCGGACCAACCCGTTTTGCCAGAGACTTCCTCACGAAAATGATGAAAACATGGCTGCGGCCTAGGCGCGGCGAGGGGGCCGTGCACCAGGGGTCCCAACAATAATTATTCTTTAGAAGTAATAATGTTCAACAACAACAACAACAACGGCTCCCGCCTGATGCGTCTTAGCCATTTATTGAAGAATCGCGCTCTCGCTGGGGACTTCCTGACAATTTACCACGGAATCGCGGCTCCCGCGTGATACTTCCTGACCATTTATTGCAAAATCGCGTTCTCGATTGGGACTTCCTCGCAACTTACCACCGAACCGCTTCGCTTGATATTTCTTTACAATCTATTCACATGCCCGTCCTCGACACTCAGGAGCCGTGCTCCCGCTACATATTGCCTGGCGGTTCAACAGGACTCACGCTTCAACGACCCGCCCGTCGAGGCCTGCCCGCCCGACCAACCCGTTAATGCCTGCAGTCGCCGCTCGCTGCCCTTCGCCCGCCTTCGCTCGCTGCCCCTCGTTGCCCCGTTGCTGCCCTCGGTGGCCTCGTCGCTGCCCTTCGTGGCCCCGCATTATATGCCCTTCGTGGCCCCCGCTCGCACGCGCCCGTCGTGGCCCCATACGCATGCCCTTCGCAGCCCCGCTGTCGCCCTTCGTGGCCCCCTTCGTGGCCCTGGTGCTGCCCTCAGCGGCCCTGTCGCTGCCCTTTGTGGCCTCGGATTTGATGCCCTTCGTGGCCCACGCTGGCTTTTCTGACGATTTACTTGGGAATCGCGCTATCGCTCGAGACTTCCTCGCGATTCATGCAGGACCCACGCTTCAGCAACCCGCCTGCTCGACCTCGTCGCCTGGGCTCGCTTTCCCGACCTGCCCGCTATGGGTCTGCCCACCCGATCTGCCCGTCTGGTTCTACCACTTGCTTTATGCTCCTTGCCCCCCTCCTGCTAATTTCTCTCGTGCTCCGTTCTTCTCCCTCCCCCTCCCATCCGTCTTCTCTTCCCTTGTTTGAGGGACTGCACTAAATACGCGTGGTAGGTGAAGAAGATATACCCACACGGGGGTACGATCGAAGACGACGAGGGCGGGTACCGAGGGTTTGGGATCTACGTAATGATTGGCACGTGAGCAAATAAGAGCGAACAATCTCAAATTGATTGTTGTTGAACTCTCATTTCTAAGAATCATTATGGTTGATCCCTCTCGCCAGTGCCACCCTGTTTTTCGAAGGAAAATCTTCCTGCTCAAACTGGGCCCCTGCCCCCCCGGATTACAACAACAACGGCTCCCGCCTGAGACTTCCTCCAAAGTTACTCAAGACCCCCGCTCCTGAGACTTCCACACAATTTACTCAAGAACGGCGCTCCTGCCTGTGACTTCCTCGCAATTTAGTCAGGACCCGCGCTCCCATCTGAGACTTCCTCACAATGTACTCAGGAACGGCGCTCCCGCTTGAGACTTCCTCGCAATTGAATCAGGGCATCCTCGCAATTTAATCAAGACCCCCGCTCCCGCCAGAGAGCCCCTCACATTTTAGTCAGGAGTTGCGGTCTCGCCTGTGACTTCCGTGCAATGTATTAAGACATCGCGCTTTCGACGCTCAGGAAACACGCTGCGCCAAGGACGCCGTTACAATTTACTTAATAATCGCGCTTTCGCCATACTCAAGCATCCCGCTTGAATATCCCACCCGCCCGACCCGCCCGTCAGGGGATCGCCCGCCCGTCGTGGGCTCCCGCCCGAGACTTCCTTCAGGAACGGCGCTTTCGCTTAGGACTTCCTCGAACGTTCGCGCTCTTACCTTCCTGCTCCTCCTCCCTCTCCCTCCTCCCTCCTCTCCTCCCTCCTCTCTCCCTCCTCTCTTCCCTCATCCTTATGTCTCTCTGCCCTATCTTCTCTCCCTTCTCTCCCTCCTGCCTTCTCCCTCCCCTCTCCTGCCTCCTCCCTCCCTCTTTCTTTCTCTCTCTCTCTCTCTCTCTTTCTCTCTCTCCCATCTCTCTGTCTTCCCTGCCTCTCTTATCTGTCTTTCTCTCTCTCTCTCTCTGCCTGTAATCAAGCGCCCCTCTCTTCGCTCCTTTTCTCCTGGCATGTTCCCTCTCCATTCGTCCCTTCCCCTCCTTTCCTCCCGCTCTCCCTCTTTCTCGCCCTCCTCTTTTTGCAGGGCCCACACCAAGTCCAATGGCAGGCGCATGTGCGCCCACGAAGGATTGTCCGCCCGTTCATGTTTGCCCGCCTGTATAAGCCTGCCGCCCCCCGCAAATAGAAATAATCACCCAAAGGGGGTGTGACCGAAGACAACCATGGCGGGTATCGAGGGTGTGAGGTGTGGGGATCCCGTTTTGAATGACATACGGGCAGGTAAGAACGGACACTCTTATAATGATTGTTGTTGCTGGTGTTTTTGTTGCTGTTGTTGTGGTTGTTGTTGCTGTAGTGTTTGTTGTTGTCGTTGTTGTTGTTGTGGTTGTTGTTGTTGTTGTTGTTGTTATTGTGGTTGTTGCAATTCTTGTTGAGCCCTTTGCTACTGACTAGTGTTTATTGTTGATCACCCCCCCTGGTGGCCACTGTATTTTTCAATTGGAATGCTTCCCCTGGGGCTCGCATTTTTCCACATGTATATAAACACAAGGGAAAGTCGCTAGGCTCAAACTGAGCTGTTGGTTCCCCGTTTACAGCAACAGCCGCTCCCGCGTGATACTTCCTCACGATTTATTCCCAGATCACGCTCTCGCGCGGGGCCCCGTCATAATTTGTATACGAATCGCGCTCTCGCATGGGACCTCCTCGCAGTTTATTCAATCGATGCGCCCTCGGCGCTCAGGAATCACGCTCTCGCTTGGCTTTTCCCACGATTTACTTGGGAATCGCGCTATCGCTCGAGACTTCCTCGCGATTCATGCAGGACCCACGCTTCAACAACCCGCCTGCTCGACCTGGTCGCCTTGGCCCGCCCTCCCGACTTGCCCGCTATGGGACTGCTCACCCGATCTGCCAGTCAGGTTTACTATTTGTTGTCTGCTCCTTGCCCCTTCCTGCTGATTTCTCTTGTGCTCCATTCTTCTCCCTCCCCCCTCCACCCGTCTTCTCTTCCCTTGTTCGAGGGACTGCACACAATACACGTGGCAGGTAGGGATGATAGACCCCACGGGGAGTAATACCGAAAACGACAATGGCGGGTACCGAGGTTTTGGGATATACGGATTGATTGGCACGTGAGAAGATAAGAACGAACAATCTTACAATTGTTGTTGTTGTTGTTGCTGTTGCTGCTGTTGTTGTTGATGCTGCTGAAATCTCACAGTTGAAGAATAATGACTGTTGATCCCCCCTCTGGTAATATATGCATTTTTGGATTGAGGTGTCCCTCCCGGGGCTGGCCCTTTTTTTTTGTTGTGTCAAAACGGAAAACCCTACTGCTCAAACTGTGCCCCTGGTCCCCGGTGTACAACAACAACAACAACAACGGCTCCCGCCTGATACTTCCTTGCGCGCTCTCGCCTGGCACTTCCTCGCGATTTGTTGAAGAATCGCGCTCTCGCCTAGTACTTTGTCCTGAAGTATTCAGGCGTCGTGCTTCGATACTCAGCAATCGCACTGTCGCTTCGGACTTCCTCGCAATTGATTCAGGCGCCGCGCCCTCGACACTCAGGAATCACGCTCTCGCTGTGGATTTGCTCACGAAATTTATTGTGGAATCGCGCTGTCGCTCGAGGCTTCCTCGCGATTCATGCAGGACGCACGCTTCAGCAACCCGCCTGCTCGACCTGGCCGACTGGGCCCGCCTGTTAGGGTCTACCAACCCGATCTGCCCGTCTGGTTCTGCTACGTGCTTTCTGCTCCTAGCCCCCCTCCTGCTATTCTCTCTCGTGCTCAATCCTCCTCTCTCTCTTGTCCCTTCCTTCCATTCGTCCTCTCTTCCCCTGCCGTAGGTGCTGCACGAAATACACGTTTCAGGTAAGGAAGACATACCCCCAATACGATACGATCGAAGACGAAGAAGGTGGGTATCAAGGGTTTGGGGCGTACGTGTTGAATGGCACGCGAGCAGATAAACGCGAACAGTCTTAAGATGATGATTGCTGTTGTTGTGGTGGTGATTGCGGTTGTTGTTGTGGTTGCTGTGTATTGTTCATTCTCGCTGTGTGCATCATCGAGCCAGACTCTGCCAGCAGGTTCGAACTCGACGGTAAGATCAATTAAAGCTCTATGGCGCGCGCTTCGCCCCAACAGGAGGCAGTCTGCTGAGGTGACTTACGCTTGCGTGCTCGCTGGAGCGCCTGCAACTGCTGGGGGGGGTAGAGGGAGGGGAGGGGACTTATTAGAAGGAGTCTGCATCCTAGAAGGCGCGGGCCTTGCATCTACAGTCAAGGCCTGCGCCCTCCAAGAGGCAGCCTCCTTCTAAGAATCCTTCCCCCCGCCACAATCAACCTACTCCCCCTCCTCCCATGAATTCGTCCGGATGATCTCACGCCCCTCCTCGTGCTGCTTCCAACACGCAGCATTTCAAACATTTTGTCATTGTATGGTCCTTTACAATCAAACCCTTCTCGGTGTTTCAGCACGGCGCTCGCGCTGCGGCGTGGGCATCATTTCTCGATCGGCGCGCCGCCCCCGTCGTTCAGCATGGCGCTCTCGCCCCAGCGCGGGCCACTTCTCTGGATCCGAGTCCTGCTCCACTGTTCTTCCCCCCGTTCTCCTCCTCTGCCTGCTTCTGGTCCTCCTGTTCCTCCCGGTCCTTCCACTCCACTTCCTGCTGCTGCTGTTTGTCTGGCCCAAGCGCGGACCGCTTTCCTGAATCCGAGTCTTTCCTCCTCGATGCCGCCCCCCTCATTTCCCCTCCTCCGCCTTCCCCTGGTCCTCCTTTCCGTCCCGATCCTTCCGCTTTTGTTCCTGCTGCTGCTGCTGCTCGTCCTCAATCTTTCCCTCCCGCTCATCCTCCTGCGCACCCGCCACCTTCTCCTGTGCACGCAGCTCCCCCGCCGCCTCCGACTGCGCATGCCACGAAGTGGTCTTCCTGTGTGAGTCGCAGGTCGGCTCTGACGCGCGTCCGCGGACAGAGAAAACCCAGCGCCATGGGGAGGGATGGGAGGGAGGGCTAAGATGTCACATGAGGCGCGTGCGCACCTGGATTGCCCTACCCTTAGGTCGGGCCTGTCCCCCTGCAGGGGGATTGTGGGCGAAAAACTGAACATCTTCAAAAAATACTTGTACAATGGTAGAAAATAGTCAAACCATAGTCCCCAGACTATTTTTTGTACTATTCTTGAATCTGCCTCCTGTAGAGGGACGCGCCCGACTTAACCCTGCCCCCTCTGCGCGTGGACGACCCCCACCGCGAGGGCGCCGTCGAGGCGCTCTCCTCGCCGTGGGGCGTCGTCGTCGCCGCCGCCCGCCGTCGTCGCTGCGGTCTGTCGCCGCGGGTGGCTGTCGTCGGTCGTCGTCGCCCGTCGCCGCCTTCCGCTCGTCGCCGTCGGCGCCGGTCGTCGCCAGCCGTCGTCAGTCGTCGTGGTCGTCCTTCTGGTCCTGGTCGTGATGGTGGTCGTCGCTGTCACTGTCGTCGTCGCCGTCGCAGGCGTCGTCGTCGATGTCGTTGTCGCCGGACTTTCCTTTCTGAAGAACAAATTTTTTTGATCCCCACCCTCTGGTGCCCAATATTGTGTCTTTGCAGTTGACGTGCCCCCCCTGGTGCTCGCATCCAGTTTTTTACAAGGGAAAGCCTTGCGCATCAGACTGTCTTGTTGGCCCCTGGATTACAGAAACAGCGGCTCCCGCCTTATACTTGTTCACATGTTATTGATAATTCTAGCTTTCGCTTGAAATTGCCTTGCACTTTGTGCAGGAATCGCTCTCTCGCCTGAGACTTCCCTACAACTTATTCACGTCTATCGGCGCTCTGGAACCGCGCTCTCGCTCGGGACTTCCTCATAATCCCACCAAGCCCTCTGGGCTGAGTTGTCTAACGACTCTCCCTGCTACGACCCCTCCTTCCCGTGCTCGGGGGAGGGGCCTACCACTGTTCTCAATTAGTAGTCACCTCCTCCTCCAGGCGACCGGCAGCCAACCAAGAACAATGAGGACACCATGACCCCCCCCCCACCATATCCTCGCCATCGCTCGGACGTCCATTCCCTGTGTTTTTTTTGGTTTCGTGCGTGGTTTTTTCGCCAAATGATCAAGGATGCTCCTCGATGGCCCTCGCCGAAGGAAAAATGCACACGTCCGAGCGATGCCAAGTATCTTTCAAAAGCAATGCAAAAACACCCTCTGCCTCTAAATTCGGAGCATGCGCCACCAACCCGATGCGGGCCCCTCCCCACCATCCCTGTCAAACAACAGTACAAAGAGTACACTTTGGGGCAAAGTCGTGAGTCCTGTTCGTGAGGCCCGCGAGCACTGCTACTGCTGTGCACAGAGCTACTACACCTGACACTAGGCAATACAACATGCACCTCGTGGCTAAATCTGGATCATGCGCGGCCATCCCGCGAGCACTGTCAAGTGGTTTTGACAGGAACGGCGGGGGTGGTGTCGCGTGGCCTGCTGTGTGCAGGCCCACCAGACACAATGATGGGCATTGGTTTTCGACAAGGATGGCGGGGGCCGACATGTTTCCCGATGTGTGCTGTCACGTGCAGGCGCACCTGACGCACTCTGCACGTGCCCCGAACGTGGCGCACCTGGCGCTGCCAGAGTATGCGGCACACCTGGCGCACGCGGAGGCACGTGGCACATCTGGCGCACCAGGCGTGTCTGACACGCTCGGGCCCCAGGTGTGCGCGCCTGGCACGCGTGGCGCACTTCTCCAAGCGTCGCGCACATGGGCTCGGTTTTGGTTCCCAGTAGCTGCCCATCCAAAGACGACCACTGAAGATGCTGAGGCTCGGGTGTTACTCACGTGTTGGAAAGGCGGGTGGGAGTTAGCTAGACGGCTTGCTATCTACAAGGGTGTCTTGATCACTGTTCCTTATTAGTCGGAGGTTGGGGGGTGAGATCGAAGTGGAATGGAGAGCCCCCCACCAGGAAATTCGTTTCGGTTTCGTGTTCGTGCGTGCCGTGCGTGCGGGCGAGGCGAATCTGCGTGGGCGGGCGAGAGCAAAGTCTCCTGAGGCTGAGGCGCGGCCGGACCAAATGATTCCCCCCCGGCAAACGGGGCCGCGCGGTGTCCCGCTGGTGTCCCGCCGGTGTCCCGCTGGTGTCCCGCTGGTGCGAAAACGATAGTGAGACCGATCGTGAGATCGATTGTGAGATCGATTGTGAAATCGATAGTGAGATCGATAGTGAGATCGATCGAGTGACATCGATGGTGAGACCGATTGTGGGATCGATAATGAGAGCGATAGTGGGATCTATGGTGAGATCGATTGAGTAAGATCGATAGTGAGATCGATCGAGTGAGATCGTGAGATCGATAGTGAGATCGATGGAGTGATATCGATAGTGAGATCGGTAGTGAGATCGATGGAGTGATATCGATAGTGAGATCGATGGTGGGATCGAAAACGAGATCGAGAGTGAGATCGACAGTGAAATCGATCGAGTAAGACCGATAGTGAGATCGATCGAGTGAGATCGATAGTAATGTCGATATCGAGATCGATCGTGGGATCGATAGTGAGACCGATAGTGAGATGCAAATCGAAACTCAGATCGAAATGCAGATCGAAAAGCAAATCGACATGCACATCGATAAGCAAATGCAAATGCAAATCGTCAGACACATCGACATCCCGTGCTGTATGCTGTGCCAAGAGCGAGCGGCAACGCAACAATCTCTGAACACCAAGTCTTCCAGTACGAACGTTGGCGGAACAGGCTCTTAAGGGTCGCTCCAAGAAGCTCCCGAGAGGCCCCAAGAGGCCCCCAAGAAGCCCAAAAAGGCTCCCAAGAGGCCCCCAAGAAGCCCCCCAAGAGGCCCCCAAGAGGTCCAAAAGACGCGCCCAAACGGCCCCCCAAGCCCTTGCAAAATGAACGACCTAATTTATTGTTTCATCAGCTCCCGGGGGGGGGGGGACTGGTACCAAGGCGCCCAAGAGCGACGGGTGACGTAACCAACTCGACACCAAGGCTCCCAAGAGCGAGCGGCAAAGCAACAATCTCCACTGGCATCGTCAGAACAACAATCACCACTGCTGCCCATTGCTGGCCCCCTCCCCCCCCAACCTCCTTGTCACCCGCAGGGTGGTCGTATAGGTACACACCTCCTCCCCCACCCGGCCGGCGGCCAACCGGGAACCGTGCCGACTCCACGAGGGCCCGCCCCCCACCATCCCTGTCAAGGAACAATACACACCGCACTCTGCCTCCACACTTGGAGCACGCACAGCCAACCCATCAAAGAACAATACACAGGACGCTTTGGGGCAAAATCGTGAGTCATGCTCGTGAGACCCGCAGGCACTTTGCATGGTTTTTGACAAGGACGGCGGGGGTGTCAGCATATTCCCTGCTGTGGCACAGGGCTGCTATCCCTGACAAAAAGCAATGCAACACGCACCTCGTGGCTAAATCTGGATCATGGGCGGCCATCCCACGAACACCGTCAAGTGGTTTTGACAGGAACGGCGGGGGTGGTGTCGCGTGGCCTGCTGTGCGCAAGCCTACCAGACACAATGATGGGCATTGTTTTTCGACAAGGATGGCGGGGGCCGACATGTTTCTCGATGTGTGCTGTCACGTGCGCAGGCGCACCTGACGCACTCTGCACGTGCCCCGAACGTGGCGCACCTGGCGCGGCCGGAGAATGCGGCACACCTGGCGCACGCGGAGGCACGTGGCGCATCTGGCGCACCAGGCGTGCCTGACACGCTCGGGCCCCAGGTGTGCCTGGCGCACGTGGCGCGCCTGGCACGCGTGGCGCACTTCGCCCAAGCGTCGCGCACATGGGCTCGGTTTTGGTTCCCAGTAGCTGCCCATCCAAAGACGACAGCTGAACATGCTCAGGCTCGGGTGTTACTTATGTGCTGGGAGGGCGGGTGGGAGTGAACTAGACGGCTTGCGGGCGGGTGGATAGCTTGACCCCTCCTCCTACCCCCTCCCCTGGGTGAATAATGCAGGTCTGACGCTTCAGCGACCCGCACGATCGACCCAACCGCCTAAGCCCGCCCGCCCGACCTCCCCGTTAGGGTCCGCACACCCGGCCCGCCCGTCTGGTTCTGCCGCTGGCTTCCTGCTCCTAAACCCCCTCCTGCGTCTCGTGCACCATCCTTCTCCCTCCCCCTTGTCTCTTCCCCGCTCCCTCCCTTCACCTGTTTTAGGGGCTGCGCCAAGTACACGTGACAGGTAAGGAAGATCCCCCCCCAAGGCGGGGATGATTGAAAACGATAAGGGCGGGTATCGAGGACTTGGGATTTATATGTTGGTTGACACGCGAACGAAACATCCATCAATATTAACATACTTGTTGCTGTTGCTGTAGGCGTCGTAGCCGCCGTCGTCACCTCCCCTCTACCTCTTCTCCACCTTCCTGGCTCGCAAGCCGACAAGAATGAGCTTGCTGACTCTCGCTTGCCTCACGAGCGGCACCGCGACCGCAATTTTCCAGGCTCTCTCGAAGAACTGTTTGCTTACTACTGCTGCTCTAATTCGAATTCTCTTCCATATTTTCTGTCCCGAAGCCTGCAACAAAACACGGCCATTGTGCCGATCAGACGTGCCATACCGTACCCAATGTCGTAGTCGCTGTCGCAATCGTTGCCGCTGCCGTCGCCGTGATCAATCATCGTCGTCGTCGACGTCGTAGCCGTCGTCAATCATCATCAGCTGTCGCTGTCGTCGCCGTCACTGTCGTACGAGGAGGAGAATGAAGACGAACCAGAGAAGGATGAGAGAGGAGGAAGAGGAGCAGGAGGAGGAGGATGAGGAGGAGGAGGTTGAGGAGGAGGAGGACGAGCAGCAGGAGGAGCAGGAAGAGGAGGAGGAGGAAGAGGAGGAGGAGCAGGAGATGGACGGGGCGACGACGACGACGACGATGACGAGGACGACAAGGACGACAGTGAGCACGAGGAGGAGAACAGGGAGGAAGAGGAGGAGGCGGAGCAGGAGGAGGAGGAGGAGGAGGAGGAGAGGAGGAGGAGGAGGAGGAGGAGGAGGAGGAGAGGAGGAGGAGGAGGAGGGAGGAGGAGGAGGAGGAGGAGTTACGGTTTTGGCTTGACCCTCCCCCAGGGGCGACCGCCCCTGAGGGGGGATGGAAGCGCCGCCCTTGACAGTGGTACTTCTTTCCCCGGGGCCCGAGGTCCAGGGAGGAGGAGGAGAGAGGAGGAGGAGGAGGAAGAGGAGGAGGAGGAGGAGGAGGAGGAGGAGGAGGAGGAGGAGGAGGAGGAGGCGGAGGAGGAGGAGGAGGAGGAGGAGGAGGAGGAGGACCCAAGAGTCATCAGGTTGGAATAGACCCTCCCTCCAGGCTCCCTCTCCATAGGCCCGTGCACGTTGTCTTTTTCCACTGAGGGAATTGCCTCGTTGGAAGTCGACCGCTTGAAGACCCTGAGGCGTGCCAAAGCATTGTTCTCGGGATTCCAACGCAACGGATCAAATTAACTGTTGCGTCTTGGCGATTCAGAATCGCGCCAGAAAGCCATTCCTGGGACTCCAACACCGCGAATCAATGTGACTGTTGCACCCTCACAATCCTGAATTATTCTAAAGCACCATTTCTAGTATGTTGATCAGGGGAACCCGTGAAATCTTTGAATTTAACAAACAACGAATGTGCACAACGCTTAAGCGAATGCCACATTTTGAAAAGGGACCGCCCTCAATCAGTGAAACTCTTGGAATTTCTAAGACGAGCATGCGCGGCTCTAAGGCGATAGCTACACTTTGAGAAGGAACAACCCTCAATCCGTGAAGCCCTTGCACATTTCAAAAACGAATGTGCGCGGCGCTGAAGCGAGAGCCACATTTAGAAAAGGAGCCGCCATCAATCCATGAAGCTCTTGTAACTTTCGGATACGAATGTGCGCGGCGCTAAAGCGAGAGTCACATTTTGAAAACCACCCGCCCTCCATCTGTGAAGCTGTTGCTAACTCTTAAGCTTCAGGGTCATAAGTGGTGAGGAAGTCTCAGGCGAAACGCCCGGTCCACCCTAAAAGCTGGCCTCGGGGTGCGGCAGGGAGACATTGTGTAGAAGGAAATGAATGGAGCAGCAGGCAGACACAGGTACAGCCGTCGTGCTGCTGTAAAAGGAACGCACCATGGAAAAAAACGAAACGGCTTACCTGGCCACGGCGGGCCTAGGCCACAAGGAGGCCCCACGACATGGATCTAAGTAACGGCCCGAAGATCCGGGCCCCTCGTGCTCCCCCTCCCCCTCCCTCCTCCTCCTCCTCCTCCTCTCCTCCTCCCTCCTCCTCCTCCTCCTCCTCCTCCTCCGCCTCCTCCTCCTCCTCCTCCTCCTCCTCCTCCTCCTCCTCCTCCTCCTCCTCCTCCTCCTCCTCGTCTTGACTGCAGCGCGCGGCAGCGCGGCGGGGCGCGGGGGGGCGCGGCCGCAGGCCCAGGTAGCGGAACAGGAGGAGCCGGTTGGCCGGGCGCCCCAGCCAGTCGAGCATTCCTCGCCCCCCCCCCTCGCGCGCTCTCGGAGGCATCCTCGGACGCGGAAGTTCGGAACGTCTTCCGTGGGCTTCTGGGGGCTCTTTCTGTTGGCGGCGCGCACACAAGGGGCAGTGGGAGGGGGCAGTGCTTCTCAGAGGGAGGCTGCTTCTTAGATGGCGCGGGCCTGGCATCTACAGACAAGGTCCACGCCTTCTAAGAAGCAGCCTCCTTCATAGACGCCTTCCCCTCTCTCCCTACCCACCCCTGCGGTAGGCCTGAACTAATGCTGGGTCGATGCATGGGGCGTAGGAAAGGTGCAGTTTCGGGCCCCAGAAGGCCTTCTTCTGGGCCCCATAAGGGCCCCTCTGGGGGCCCTCAGGGAGAGGGGGAGGAGAAGGAGAGGATGAGGGGAGGATGGGGAGGAGGAGGAGGAGGAGGAGGAGGAGGAGGAGGAGGAGGAGGAGGAGGAGGAGGAGGAGGAGGAGGAGCAAGGGATCACGGAGAGGGGGTGGACGGATCAAGCTAGGTGCGCTCGCGTCATATCTGACGTCCTACCCCTCCCTCCCATCCCTTACCATGGCGCTGATTTTCTCTATCCGCGGACACGTGTCGTAGCGGACCTGTGGCTCCGCGCGCGCGTGCGTAGTGGGTGGTGGTGCACGTGCGTGCGTGCGTGCGTGTTTGCGTGGTTGTCGTCGTGGTGGTGGTGGTGGTGGTGGTGGTGGTGGTGGTGGTGGTGGTGGTGGTGGTGGTGGTGGTGGTGGTGGTGGTGGTGGTGGTGGTGGTGGTGGTGGTGATGGTGGTGGTGGTGGTGCTGGTGGTGGTGGTGGTGGTGCTGGTGGTGGTGGTGTTGGTACTGGTGCTGGTGCTGGTGGTGGTTGTGGTGGTGGTGGTGGTGGTGGCGGTGCGGCGCGGTGGTGGCGGGCGGATGGGCGCGCGAGAAAAAGGCCCGCGCTGGGGCGAGAACGCCATCCTGAACGACGGAGGCCAAACACCGATCCGAAAATGAGGCCCACGCTGCAGCGGGAGCACGATTCGGAACGATTCGGGAGCAGAAATGAGGCCGGCGCCTCAACGAGAGCAGCATTTTGGGAAAAAATGACGCCGGCGCCTCAGCGAGAGTCGTTTCCCGGGATTTCCCGGGAATCCTGTGTGTAAAAAAACAATGCGCGGAGGGTGCGCGGCCATCACCCGGACGCCATCAGGGGAAGAGGGAGAGTATTTTCATATTGAGTAATTGTAGAGGGGGAGGATGGAAGGAACAGAGGAGGATGAGCGCCCAAACCGCTCAAGCATTCCCCCCTCGATCCCAGGACCCCTGAGCGTTCCACTCCTCCACGGCCCCCTTCTCCTCCCACTCCCTCCTCTTCCTCCTCCTCCACCTCACTTCTCCTCGTCCTCCTCCTCCTGCTCCTCCTCCTCTTTCTTCTCCTTCTCCTACCCGCACTCTTCCTCCTCAGATTCTCAGATCCTCCTCCTTCTCCTCCTGCTGCTGCTCCACCAACTCCTCATCCTCGTTATCCTCAGCTCCTCTCCTCTCATCTCCTCTCCTACCTCTTCCTGTACCCACTCATCCTGCTGCTCCTGCTACCCCTCAGCCTCGACTCCTTGGAACACCATGTTTCTCCCCACCAGGCCCGCAACCTCCTCAGAACCTGACTCCAGCTCCCACTGCATTCATCTAGGTGAGCCCCATCCCCCCTACATGCACATGGCCGATCTGCTTGCAAGCGCTTGAAGCGATCCCAGCGGGCGCACCTCGTAGAAGGGTGCACGATGACAAAACAACAACGGTGCTCACATGTAACTAATTCACTTTGGCAGTCCCCCCCCTTCCCCATGCCCTGAACTCCCTGCCTGGGCTCTCCCCCCACTGGCTCCCCCTCCCCAGCCGAGCCTACATCGCTTGGGCTTCTGACCGAGGCGGATTACAGCATACTTGGGGTGCACCGCCCGTCCTCGGCGCACACCTCCTCCTCCTCCTCCTCCTCCTCCTCCTCCTCCTCCTCCTCCTCCTCGCGGGGGTCGCCACGCTGGGGACGGAGGCGGCGGCGCTGCGGCCGACGCTCCGTCTGGCACGCCTGGCGCAGGGCGGAGCCGGGGCACGGCGAGCCTCCGGGGGCACGGAGGCGGGCGCGCGGCGCCCCGGTGGCCGGCGCGCGCCCACGACCGCCATGGGCCATGGCTTGCCAGCCTCGAACGTATCCCTATCCCTAAGATTGGCACGCCCAAAGGCGATGACAATCTTAGGGATTCGCCCTCAAAAAATAAGGGAATCCCTAAGATTGGCATCGTGATGAGGAGGTGCCCAGCATAGGGACAGGGATATCTTCCAGGCTGGTAACGACCGCCATGGCGTCTGGCGTCCGAGCGTACTCTCGCGCGCAGGGCGCGTGCGGCCGTCCTCCGCCCAGGGGGCGCGCCCGCAAGAGGGGGCGGGCGCCGCACAGGGGGGGGGGCGCGCCGCCGAGGGGAGGGGTGAGGAGTGCTGGGATCGATGTCCGATCGTGTGCAGTCGTGGGGCAGGGGCCGGCCGTCCCGCCATTCCTGTAGGCCTGCCACGACATGTTCTTAGAACCCACAACCGTTCGAAGAACAAAAACAATGCTCTTAGAACATGGGCCCTACGTGTTAAAACACGACCGTCTCAGCCAGAAATGTTCTCAGAACATTTCGTGCAAGCCACAAAAAAGGTTCTTAGAGCATCTTTGGGTCGGCCTACAGGCGAGCTGGGACACTTCGCCACTGCTTGACGTTGTGTCGTGGGTAGGCGGCCCGACCGGCCTGACACGTGAGCATGCAGTGGAACGTCCACGAGTCTGCGTGGACGGTGTTCTAGGGCTCCCAACTTCGCGCTTCGCGCTCCGCGAAGCGCGAATAACTTCGCGCTCTCGCGCCGCCCCCCCAAAGGGAGAAAAGGAGGACGAGGAGGAGGGGGAGGAGAAACGAGGACCGCGAAGCGCGAATAACTTCGCGCCCTCGGGGGAGCCCTTGGTGTTCGTCTCTTCCCACGCAGCGACGCGTGCCCGGTCCCCCCCGGGAGGTGGCCGCGGGCCGCGCAGGGAGGGCAACGCAGGGCAGGCGGGCGAGGGGTCGCCAGTGGCCTTGAGCCGGGCGTGCGCAAGACGTGCTCAAGAGCAGAGCGAAAGAGAGTCTGGACATAACCCCCGGACTACAGTCGGGGCGTCGACCTAAGGAACCCTAAATAAGGAACGAGGCCCCTTTTTCCCATCAGTGAAGGTTCGATTTCCCATCGAAAACCTGAGGAAAACCTAGGGCAAACTGTGAAACAATCAAGGAACACGGAGCCCCTCCCCAACGAGAAGGGTTCCTTCTTCAGCGCCCCGACTGTATCTTTTGACTATCTTTGAAGATTCCTCCCGTGGAGGGACAGGCCCGACTTCACAGGGGCCTGCCCTCGCCTCGGCGCGGGGCTCGCGGCCAGGGGGCCGCGCGCGGCGCGCGCTGCGCGCGCTGCGCGCGCTGCGCCACGGCCCCTGCGCGGCCGCCGGCGCGGCGGGGCCGCGTCGCGCGAGCGAGGCGGCCATGCTGGCGTGGGCCCCGCGAGCGGGGGCCGGGGCCCCCGAAAGCCTTCCGCAGAAAAGCCTTCCCGAGGACCCCCCCCCCCTTCCAAACACCTGCCAAAACAAAACAAGTACCTCCCAGAGACCCTCGAAGATCTTCCTCAGGAAAGCCTTTGCAACAGAAACCTTCCAGGCACCTTCCAAAACCAAAAAGCCCCCCAAGCCCAAACCCAAAACAAAAGAAACACCTTTCAAACCTCCCCAAAAAGGCGCAGCCCTCGCGCGCGGGCGAGGCCCTCGCGCGTCGGCGCGGGGGCCCAAAGATCCAACGCATTAGAAAAATCAGGGCGGAGGTTCTTCCCAATTTTCGGCCTCTGGGGGCCCTCGCCGGGCCCCAGGACCGTCCAAGAACGGCTCAGGACAAAGAGCCAGTCCCGGGGAAGGGGTCGAGACTTCTGGGGACCGCGCAACGGAAAAGTCACGACATCGGATCTCTGTGGAGGGGGACCCCTCGGGCAAGCGGGCGACGGAAGGGAACGGGTCGTACGCGAGATGGCACGGCGACCTCACGGCAAGCCAGGGACTCGACGATTGGGTCAGTCCGTGTGTTCTTCCCCTCCTGAATCGCTTGCACCCCGGCTGTCTTCTTGGGCCAGGAAGCTGTCTGACGGGCCCGATCCGGGGCCCACCGCGGACTCCCGAGCAAGACGGGGCGACACACCCGGCCAGAGCGCTCGGCCAGGCGCCTGCGCCACCCGCGCGGGAGCGGCGGGCCGGCGGGCAGATGGCGCGCGCCATCTGGGGAGCCGCGCTCCTTCAGCGCAGCGCAACCCAGGAAAGCAAGACACACCAAGCAAGACGAACTGCGGGCCCAGCTGCGTGGAACCTCGTGGGCGGGGAGGAGGAAGAGTCGAGAGGGAAGGCAGCTCGGATCGGCTGTCTGTTGGGCGCAGCGTGTCCCAAATTCCCTCGGCCACGCGACTGGGACGGAGGGGGCACGAAAGCTCGCAACACGCCGCAACGAGATGAGGCAGACAGGAAGGAGGAGGCGGAAGACGGAGGAAGGACGAAAGGGGAACCGACTTCGACGAGTGTCTCGGCCGCATCGCTGGCCGCGCAGCTTGCCCCATAAACCAACGCCACGGTTGAAACAAGGGAGGCGGATGACGGAGGAGAAAAAGGACGGGGACCGCCGTTGACGAACGTCTCGGCCGCAACACTGGCCCTGTCGATGCGGAGGCCGCCACACGCATGTCTTGACCCACGATCGTGGCCGGAAGAATTTGGCAATAACCAATAACCCCGAGGCCCGGGCAGGTTCGGTCCGCAAGCAAACAGCAACGACGGGCGAGGCGACACCCAGGAGGGAGCAGGGAAGGTAACACGCCGCTAGAAACGATCGATGCACCCACATGCATCCGCAAGCGGACGCACGGGAACGCGCCGTTCACCAACCAGCAGCGAGGGACAGCCCCCGAGGGGGGTGGAGAGGCCGACGGCCAACGAAAGGAACGGGAAGGGCGAGATGACCGGAAGAGACGAAAAGACGACGAACGAAGGAGACGACAGCAGGAGGGACCGTCTGTACCATAGGGCCAACAGAAACAGGAGGGGGGAGGGGCGGCGGAGGAGGGGGAGGAGGAAAGGAGGAGAGGAGCGGCCCACAGCCAGGCTCTCGACTCAGTGCCGCGCAGCGCAGTCACACAACTTGCGCCCCTTGCGGTCGGTGATGGAGCCCCTGGGCCGGGTATTTGCCATGCGGGCGCCGACGTGCGCTCCGACGGCGCGTTGCCGGCAACCACCTCACGAAAGGACTGCTCAATGGCGCGGGGCGCCTGGTGTGCTGGGAAGCCGCCGACTTGGCGCGCCGCGTTGAAGGCGCGGTGCACGGAGTGCGCGCCGAAGAACGCCAGCATTAGCATGCCCAGGACGTACTGGGGGTCGTCCGCCCCGAGCCAGAGGGGCAGCGGCCAATCGTGGCAGATGCCCCAAGAAGTCGCGTGTAATTGGCGCACCACTGCGCCTGCAGTGGTGCTCGATGCTGTCCTTGGCATTCCAGCCGCATCCGAACAAGCATGTATCCCACGGGCAATTCCGCTCCTGGAGCCGTGGCGCACTGCACCAGCCGTTCCAGCCCGTGCGGAGCACCGCGGCGACGGCCCTTGGCTGCGCCAGTGCGCCCAAACTCTGGGTTCTCTGCAGGAATCGGTCTGCCACTAATCGCGGCGTTCTGGGGAAACCCCAACGGTGGAATTTTGACTTCACCCTGGTGTGCGCAGACGCGTGCCGAAGCTGTCGCAGCTGGCGTCGGGACTCCCGCTAAAAGCCGTGCTAAGCGCGATCCCAGGCTTCTGCAGGTAGCGCCTCGCGCGGTTGCCCTGTTACAGAAGCAGCGACTTGCTCAACTTCCAGACCCCAGCCTCGCAGGACCTGGGCAATGCGAACTAACGTGCGTGGTATAGATGCCTCCAGCCAGCTCGCCCAAGCCGCCGTGCGCTGAATGTGGTCCGTCTGGCCCCACTCAGCTCTGACGACGTTGACCAGGCCTGCCGATCCGATTGGGCCCATGCGCCGGTTCGCGTAGGGCGCGACGCGGAGCTTGGCGGCATGTCCCAGCACGCCCAGCTGTCCGAAGGGCTGCGGCATGCCGTCGTGCACGCCGAGGTGCCGTAGATCCTCTGGGAAGGCCCATGCACCCAGGCCCGGCGCCGCTCGTCGCAGCGCCCACACCCGCGCTTCGAGCTCGCTGACCTTGTTGTCAACGTCGGCGACCTGCGCAGTGAAGCTCAAGGCGGGCAGCGCGTCTACGCTGCAGAGAGAAGTCGCGAAGCTCAAGCCGAGGGATCCCCAGGGCCATCCCGCCACGCGCTCTTGGAACCTCGCGCCTGCCCTGCCCCATTCCTTGCCGGCCTTACCACGGCCGATCAGACACCCAAGGTAAATGGCCTCGCGGCAGGGAGGACGGAGCCCACGAAGGAGCAGCAGCCGCAACCTGGACGCGATCTTCGCCCACTGGCGCTTCCCAGTGCGGAGTGCCGATTGTTTCGTCGAGGTCGACCTGCATGCTGGACAGCTACCCGAATTTCAAGCGCCGCCGCAAGTACTGGAAGCTGCGCTGGGGCATCATCGAGGACAGCTCCCACGTCGTCTGCGAAAGGGCGGATGACGCAATCCAGACCGAAGCGCCCTTGAAAAACACGAAGCAGCACGTCCGTGCATGCGGCAAACACGAGCGGCAAAACCAAGATCGGATGAGCTCTTTTGGGGGCCCGGAACGGGTACGGACAAAAACGGGCACGATGCCCAACTCGGCGGCGATCCCGGGGGGTAAGTGAGAAGGGGCGGGCCTTCTTAGAAGGCTCGGAAGGCCTCTGGCCCTTCTGAGAAGTTATCTGTGTCCTCTGGGGGGGATGGGGATCGGTGAAACGATGCTGACACGATTCGCTGCCCAGCGCGCGCGCGCGCCCACAATTTCCAAGTTCCGATCGACCGTGGGACGAGTGAGGCCGAGGACAGCGACGATACACGCCCTGTTCCCGATGCTCGAGAGATTTCGCGGCACCAGGGCGCTCGTCAAGAGTTCGAGGGAAGAGGCCGCGGTCGCACGATGCTCGGCGGCGCGCCCGGAGGGGAGGTGAGAGGGGGCGGGCCTCCTCAGAAGGTTCGGAAGTCCTCCAGCCTTCTGACAAAGCCCTCCCCCGAAAATGTGGAGACTTCCCCCGCCGCTTTCCGAGAAGACCGTTGCCCCTGGGAGCTCCTGTCATCGGCGGCGAGTCCGGGGGGAAGTGAGAAGGGGCGGGCCTCCTCGGAGGGCTCGGAAGTGCCCCGGCCCTCGGAGAAGTCTCCTGAGCCCTCCCCCAGAGACGGAGACAGCTGCTCAGATGGCCAGAGGGCTTCTGAGAAGCCCCGTCGCCTTCTGGGAAGGCCTTCTCCTTCTCCCTTCCCCACCCCTCGCTCGCCGCCGAGAGAAGGAGCAGGCCCTCTCAAGAGGCCGCCTTCGCGCCTTCTGAAAAATTTTTCTGGTCTTCGGGGAAGCCTTCGAGCACTTCTAAGAAGGCCGGGGAACTTCCGTGCCTTCTTCAGGGGCGCGCAAACACGGATTAGCGATCCATGGAATTGGCGCGCGGTCGCCAAATCCATGGGTCGGGGGAGGTGCCCTGCCCAAAATGCGGCCGGTGCCGCCTCGCTCGGCGGCGGAAATCCGCAATTTCCCATGGAAGCGGGACCCGTCGCTGATCCGCGCCCCTTGATCCATGCCTGCGATTGCCTGGCTGCGGAGAAGGCCCTCACCTTCTCCCCCCCCCACCTCGCTCCTGCTTTGGTTCGACGCGTTCCGTCCGCTCTGTCGCGGGGGTCCCATCGTACTGTACTGTACTTGTATACTTGGTGCCCGTGCAGAAATTTTTAGCCTGACTGATGTTCTGCTAGCTGCAGCGCCGCTCAGTCTCGACGGGCCGCGTGCTTCAGCGAGGAGCCAATCCGAAAATTCCACCTCGCTCGCCGCCGAAGGCGTGGCGGGGAGGCCAGCGCCCCGCACGGGAAAGGGCGCTTCGCGAAGGACCACCTGCGGGGGGCCGCTCCTCAGAGCTGGGTCGGGGGGAGCCGCTCGTGGCCGAGGCTCGCCGCGACCAGGCGGGCCCCTGCGCTCCTCGTTCGGCGTTCCTTCTCAGTGCGATGGCTGCATCAGGGTCCACGCCCCCCCGCGGCCTCCTCCTCCTCCTCCTCCTCCTCCTCCTCCTCCTCCTCCTCCTCCCTCTTCCTTCTCCTCCTCCTCCTCCCTCTTCCTTCTCCGCCTCTTCCTGCTCCTCCTCCTCCTCCTCCTCCTCCTCCTCCTCCCTCCTCTTTCTTCTCCGCCTCCTCCTGCTCCTCCTCCTCGAGGGGAGGGGGGAGGGGGGAGGGGGGAGGAGCGAGGACGAGGGAGAGAAGGCTCCGCCGAGCTGCGAGGCTTCCGCGAGCCTCTGTTCGAGTCTGCGCTCTTCGCCGCGCCTTGGCCGCGTGCCCGCCGCTCGTCGCAGCGTCGGTCCCCGTCGTCGGGCGCCCCGGCAGGCCGCCGCAGCGCCTCGGAGCGGCAGCTGCGGAACGAAGGGGATGTGGGGGGGGGCCGCAGAGCACCGCGGAAGGGCAGCGGTGGAGCACGGTGGGGGCCGGTCCGCAAGAAGCCCGGCCACGAGAAGCCCAGCCCTGAGGCCCAGGGCGTCCCTCGGTTCCTGGTGTGGTAGCGTCACGCTCTCCATGGCAAGCGCGCTCTCCACCGACAAAAGCCATGGAAGCCCAAGAGAAAGCCAGGGCACCCTGGAGGCAAGCAGGGTGTTTCTTGGCATGTGCCCCCACTGGAAGAGGAGGGGGGGCGAGGCGCGACATGTGAGCGACGATCAAAAAAGGGCCTTACGCGAGATGGCGCAGGGACCTTACGCGGTGGCTTACGCGGGCCGCCAGCGCGGCACGCCACACTGGATGCGAGGGCGCTTACGCGCGACCTTACGCGGGCAGCTTGCTCGCGAATGTTGGTGAAGACGACACATTTGTTTTGCAGCGCTCGCGTGGAGGTCAGAAGGTGTTCTGAGGGTGAGGGGGAAAAGAAGTCTTGTGGTGGTCACGGGCCGCTCGTGGTGAACTCAATGGTGCTCGCTGTGGCTCCCGTGGATGTTCGGGTGGCCTGTAATCACAATCATCTTGTCCTCGGAGGAGGAGGAGCAGCAGCAGCAGCAGCAACAGAAACAAGGAGGTGGATTTCTCCTTCTCCTCCTGCTTCTCTTCTGTCTCCCCTCCTCCTCCTCCTCCTGCTCCTCCTCCTTTTCTTCTTTCCCGTCCTCCACTCTTCAGCTCCTCCTTCACATCCTACCTTCTTCCCCATCCTTCAGAATACGTCCCGAAAGCGCGCGACAGGCTACCGATCACACGCACCCATGGCTCATTGGGAACGGCGGACGTGGCGAACACCGGTGACGGCCAGACCTCCTGTCAAGCATCAACCTGACAACACAGTGCGGGCATTGGAGAAGGACCCCTTGAATAAGGAATCCAGGGTTTCAAAACAGGTGGCACACCAATTGAGGCTTGGCCGTGGATATCACCGCCGCCATCATCAGATAAGGAACGCTCCAGGGTATGAAGCCTCCTGCCTACATTGCTCAACGAACGCCATCACCGCAATTCGCGAGCGAGGGGTTCGGGAACAGATATCCAAACGGCACACAGAGGCAACCTCGGGATTGTTTGTGCAATGGCTCACTTCTCGGCTCCAGACAATGGTTTCAAGATGGCCTCGGTGAAGCCCAACAGGGGCCCAAAGGACCCCAACCGAGCCCCAAGAGGGTGCACGACGTTCCATGGCTGTCCCCAGGACGGCCCCACGACGCCGCAAGAGAAACCCAAGATGACCCCAGGGGACCCCAAGACTACAGTCATCGACCTGACCGAAGGAACGATACATAAGAAACGAAGCCCCTTTTCACCCAAGCGAAAAGTAACGCATCAGGAACGGTAAGTAATATATAACACATCAGAAACGACAAATAACGCATGCAACCCTAAGGAACGACCGAGCCCCTTTTGAAAACCAAGTGTTCCTTATTCAAGCCGCTCACTGTACGACAAGATGGCCCAAGGAGCCCAAGAGCTCCTGACAGGCCGAGCGAACGGTTCGGGAACTGGTCCGTAGACGGCCCAAACCAGCCAATGGCCCGGGCGCGCCCCTAATTAAGGGTCCTCTTTCTTCCAACGCAGGCGCAATCCAAAGCAATCCGAAGCCATGGAGTTCTGAGCAATGCAGAGCGATGCACTTCAAACCAGCCCTAAGCAATGCAAAGCAATGCAATGCAATGCAACGCATTGACTGGCAGTCTTTTGAACCGTTGATTAACGTTGTTTGGCATTGTTTTGCATTGCTCGTCGTTGCTTGGAATGGCTTGGCAGTGCTCAGAATCGCTGCTTGGCATTCCTTGGTATTGCTTAGCGTCACTTGCCGTTGCTTGGCATTGGTTGGCGCTGCTTGGCATTGCCTGGCGTTGCTTGGTCTTGCTCGGAATCATTGTTTGGCATTCCTTAGCATCGTGGCTTGGCTTTTCGTGGCATTGTTTAATGTTCCTTGACATTGCTTGGCATTGCAGTGTTGCTCGGCATTGTTTGGCATTGTTTGGCGTTCCTTGGCATTGCCTGCTCGGCATTGCTTGGCGTTGCTTTGAATTGCTTGACATTGCTCGGCTACGGTTGACATTGCTTGGCATTGCAAGGACTGGGGGACCCAAGAAAGAAGACCGGGGAACCCGAGCAACGACTACAAGAGACCAAGACGAGAGAAAACGAGTAACGCTAAGGGGGCGCCTCGGATGAGCAACGTCGCGCCAACCAAATCTTCACAAGCAAACAATAACCCGTGGACAATTTCTGACTCAAGAAACGAGCTGCAAATACGTGTTGTGGTTCCAAGAGGGGGCCTCGGGGGAGCCATTGGGGGACCCGAGGAGCCCAGAGGCGGGCGGGGCAGGGGGGCGGCAGAAAGATAGAGGAACAACAAGCAGCATAAACACGATTTCTTGGAGATCCGCGCGGATTTCCTGATCGGCGCTAGACCCCCCTCCCTGGCGCGCGGAGCGCGCCAGAGGTGCTGCCAGGGGGCCCAACGCCGATCCAAGAAATCCGCCAGGAGTTTCGCAAAAATATGCTTATGCAGGTTAGGACATTCGGCAAGAGTGGCGACAAAGGCAAGATGGATGTGGAGAGAGCGGGGTGCCTTTCCACGCGTGCGCACCAAGGAGGGAGGAAGAGCCATCCCGTCCTTGGCCACATCCCAGGATCGATAGCCTTTCTTGTCGGCTGGGTTGAAATCCCAACTGTCTTCGCGCTCCGCATCCTCATCCGTAAAGCCTCCGGTGTTCTTGCTGGCGCTTCGGCGGGGCTTTGACCATCCTATCAGGATGTCGTCAGAATTAGATATGATGCTTTGTAGCTGGTAGAAGGTCAGCTTCAGCTGATGGTCAGGTACTTGCACGTAGTCATTCAAGCCTCGTACCTGGACTGGGTGCCCACGATTGGAGAACGCATTTCGGAGCACGTTCTTCAGCAAAGGCTGCCTTGCAACAGTAGCCATCACCTGTGATGGAATGCTAGACGTCATCACGTAGTTTTCAAAACCCTGGTTAATGGCCATTTTGCGCGACTGTGGGCTGTGGAGCTCAACAATTATGGGGGGGTGCTCCGAGCGATCAGGGATATGTTCTGTGAGGGAGCTCCGCAGCATGACAGCAGTCGCCATGGTGGACGCATCGTCTTGCCATGCCTCGGCTGGAGAGTGTTCACAGACGATGAAAATTCTGCCAACCTCATTCCAGAAGCTCGAGCCGAACTTTGTCGGCATATCATCGAACCCCTTTTTCGAGCACAGGTCTCCCTGTATGCACTCCACTTCGAGATGCTCCAGATTGGTTTCATAGCGGACCTGGGCGTAATTTATCCTTTGCTTGCGGTCATCAACAGGCGTATAATGGAAACTGATAACTTTCGATCCGCTTGGAACAACGCGGTCGAGCTTGACAAGCATTAGTCCCACCATGCTGCTCCATCCCAGAATCAAGATCGTCACCTTATTGCCAGAAGACGCATTGTCGAACAAATGGGCCGACATGGAAAACGGATTATGCGTACCGTGGTCAACGGATTCTCGCCTGGTCATGCACTGTTGGGCCAACGGGTGGCTGGCATCCTCAAGGCTTACGCAGCGTTGTTGCTGCGCCTGTAGACTTCCCGCATCCTCGGCGACAATTATCAATTTGTCACCCAACGCCATTTCTTGTTTGGGATCGTTGCACAGCCGTGGGTGTCCATAAGCATCGAATCCGCAGCCAACCACAAGTCCCTGGGGGTAGTAGAAAGATGCTTCTCCGAAAGTCTTGCCCACCAGGAACTCTGGCACATCGGCGATGTAGAACTCGGAACCGTCGAATCCGACCATCATGTCGATGACGTTGCAAATCCCGTCGTACTCGCTGCAGAGGACGAGGATGTTCGCCACCACGTGATCAAGGCTGAGGATGTGCGTATTTGTCCCTCCGACTCTCTGGAAGGTTGCCTCGTGTCGCGGGAGAGACGTCAGAAGCAATATATCGCCGCGCGCTGGCCAGTCGTGGGACTTCAACGCGATAAGCGCCTGCATCGTGTAAGCGTCCCTCTGCTCTCTGCTGAGCGTGCCGTTCACCGTTATGACTACGCGCCTCGCGAACTGGACAGCTACCGACTGCAAGGCATCTTTGTTGTCTGGCGTGCCATTCCTCACAACCAGCCGGCTATTCCGTAGGTCTACACTGCTGCGAATATGGGCCTCGGCTTCAACTTTCGGATTACTAGTCAGCACTGCAATCGTCTCGCCATAAGGCTGGTGCTCGAAGGCGTAGCACAACTGCTGCACCAATGGGATCGTCTGGGTGTTGGCATAGTCGAAGGCGAGCACGACAGTATGATTGGTCGTGACCAAGTTGCTATGGCCCTGATGGATCTCGTCAACGAAACTTGTAAATGCGTCCTGAATCATAGACAGCATCAGAGCGAACAATAGAAGCCCTGAGATGCTGAGGAACACTCCCATGGTAGACCCCTCCTTACTTTTCTCTGCCACGCCAGAATCTGGGCTCACGAGCCAGGCGATCACTTTATGCAGAGAGACAGAGATTCTCTCCCCCTCGATCGTGTAATACAAGATCGAGCCGAGCAGAACGAGAAACACGAATATTCCGAATATGACTACCGCTTTGGCACCTGGGAAAGTCACGAACCAATAACTCAAATGGTACCGGTTGTAGTCCCACATGCTGGTAGTGACCATGCGGGCTCCCCTCTTCTGCTCCTTTGTGCAGTCAGCTGCCTCCGACTTGAACCTGCGGTAGTTCACGTACGACCTGGCTGCCTGGCAAGGCTCGATCTAAATTGTGTTGGTCGTGTTTGTTGTTTTCGTTTACCCTCGTTTTTTGGTCGTCCTGCCTTCGCTGAAAGACGAAGCCAGAACGACAGGGGTCCAAGAGACCGCCCCAAACACGTTTCGCTCGAGCCCTGCAGCCTGGTACACGCAGAACGCGAGGAAGAGCGTGACGATCACGGCGAACACCACTATCAAGGCGTCGTCCCTGTCCATTTCCTCAATTGAGCGACGAAACAAACGGGTCTTACGCGAGATGCCGTAGCGACCTCACGCGGCGGCTGACGCGGGCCGCCGGCGCGGCGCGCCACATTTGGAACGAAGGCGCTCGCGTGCGGCCCTACGCGGGCAGCTTACGCGCCACTGTCGGTGACGACGGCTCCGCTTTTCAACGTCGCCCCACCGGGGGTGGACAGAACCTCCTTATTACTTGCCGTCGCTCGGACGCCCATTTCCCGTGCAGGTTTCGGTCTCATGCGCAATTTTTTTTGCTCGATGGTCCAGGATGCTCCTCCAGGGTCCTCGCCGAAAAAAATGCACACGTCCGAGCGATGCCAGGCTTAGCAAAGCACCCTTCGGCGAAAGCTGCCATGGGGCACTCCACGTGCGCACGGCACCGCGCTCCGGGTGCACCCCGGCGGAGCAGCTCACCGATGCCCAGAACGACCCAATGTGTCAGGCGAAACGCGCGGCGAGCAGTGGGACCGACTGGGGGCTGCACCGGCACGAGGAGGGGGGAGGGAGGAGGGAGGGAGGAGGACGAGGAGAGGGTGGGGAGGGGGGAGGAGAGGAGGAGGAGGAGGAGGAGGAGGAGGAGGAGGAGGGAGGAGGAGGAGGGGAGGAGGAGGAGGAGGAGGAGGAGGAGGAGGAGGAGGAGGAGGAGGAGGAGGAGGAGGAGGAGAAGGAGGAGAGAGTAGGGAGGAGGGAGGAGGAGGAGGAGGAGGGAGGAGCCGGTGCAGACTTCCTCAGTCGACTTGCCTGGGTGGGCGCTCGCGCGATGCCCGAGGGCAAGCGGCACCAGCATCACGCAGCGCTCGGAGGCCGGCGCGGGTCTCCCAGGCCAGCGCTGGACCCCCCTCCCCGCCTAAGCATCTTTAGGGGGCCACGTGCGAACCCTGCCCCCACCCCACAACGATTTCTGAGGGGGAGGGTGGGGTTCACTTTGCTCGGGAGCTCCCGAACGAAGTGAACCCCACCCTACCCCTCAGAAATCGTGGGGGGTAGGGGCAGGGTTCGCATGTGCCCCCCTACTTTTCTTAGGGCGGAGGGCTCAGGGTGAAACCCATACGGGCCTGTGCACCTCGAGAATCAGTCCGTCTTGTGATTCACCTCTTGCAGCTTCAGACCTCGAAGAACAATCGAAACGGCATTGCAGATTTCACCCTCTGCCCTCCGCCCGCAGAAATTGCTCGGCCCACACCCCGCGGAGCGCGCCAGGGGCCCAGGGGGCCCGAAAAACAGGGCGAAGACGCTGGGTGCTCAGAAGGTTGCAGCGCCTGGGCCTCAGGGCAGCGCGCGGAACGCGCCAGAGTCAAGTCGGGCCTGTCCCCCATACAGGGGGATTTTCGACGAAAAATAAAAATTACCCCAAACATAATAAAAAAATAATGCACAAATAGTTTTGGGACTTTTTTTTGTGTAAAACAAACAAACACAACAACAAAAAACATCGTCGTAACTCCCCCTGTAGGGGGACAGGCCCGACTTAACGCCAGAGGCTTCGAGCTGGATCTGGCCCCGGGGCCCGAAACTGGGCGAAAACGCCTGGTGTTCAAAAAGTTGCAGCGCCTGGGTCTCAGGGCCCCTGTTTTCTTCTCAACGCGGAATTTCCGGAAGCCTCGCCCCCCGCGGACCAGCTTTCCATCCTGAGTCCCGGGGCCCGGCGAAGGCCCCCAGAGGTCGAAAACCGCAAAACGCGTCGTCTTGTTTTTTCAATGCGTTGTACCTCTTGGGGGGAGGGGGGCCTGGCGCCGAAAACACCAGTCTGCAGCCTCGCGAGACTTGATGAAGCGAATTCTCTAGAGGCGTCCCCAGACCCCCAACGCCATGTTTTTTTTCATGACGTCGACCCCCAGAAGTCTCGACACATTCCCCGGGACCGGTTTATCATCCTTCGGCGGTGGACAAACCTCCCCTTAGTACAAAATCCTTTAGTGAAGGCGGCCTGGGACCGAAACCGACGAACCTGGACCTGCAAAACTGACGGCTGCGACGCCCCCTCGCGAGCCGAAAACGGCCAATTCGCTAATCGACGTGTCAAGGTAAACCTTCGCATCCTGAGTGGTTTTTTGACGGTCCCGAGGGCCGGCAAGGGTCCCCCGAGGCCGAAAATGGGGACAGACCTCCCGTCGTGATTTTTTTCAGGACCCGAGGGTGTCTGGGTCTGTGCTCGGGCAGAATGAAGGGGCCCTGGGACATACAAATAAACTAGACACGAATAACACGATTCCCCATAATTTCCAATGTTTTCTGTTTTTTTTGGGTCTTCCCCCCACTACCCATGTTTTCCCATACCTTCTGGGGGATCGACGATTAATTGTGTTTGTGTGTTTCTTCCCTGCTGACAGGAGCTCTGCGAATCCACCGGCGGTAGCCATGGTTGACGGTTTACCACCGGCGCCCCGTCTTCAGTGCGCTGGCTCTCTGCGGGGGAGCGGGGGGGGGGGTGCCGGTGCCGACCCCAGAAGCCTCTGCCCGGGCTGGACCTGAACGTTGTTTTTCGTTTTGTGCTCGTGCTGCTTCCCGTTCTGCTCGACCTGTTCTCCTGTGCCTCCCTCCCGAAGCGAAACACAGAACGCAGCCGGAGTCCAGCGCAACAGCGTTTGGGTCCAGCCCTGGCCTCTGCAGGCCCCCGGAAGCTCATGCCCAGGGTTGCTGATCAAATGAGGTGCCCCTGGCCCAGGGAGCCCCCAGGTCTGCGCTCCGTTTTGGGAGCCCCTCGGGCCCCCGGGCCTCGTGACCCTGAGATGCTGGCGTTGCACTTTGTTCGCCGGGCGTCTTCGCTCCGCTTCGGGCCCCGGGACCCTCGAAGATCGATCCGGCTCGAAGCATGACGCAGACAGATGGGGTCTGGGACTCCAGGCGTGATCTTCTACATTGTTGTGTTTTTTTCGCCGCATCGGGTCTCAGGGGAGGCGTGCTCTGGAGGCCGTGGGGCCTCCTGGAGGATTCTGCCTGGGGGCACCTTGGGCCAGGGGGCACTTCTAGCAACACCCGGCCCATGCCCGGGCCGCTCTCGCCGACACCTCCGGCCGTCTCCTGGATCGCCTCCGCCTCTAGAGGGACCGCTCCCAGCGGCGGCGGCGGCGGCGACTGCCTGGCCCCCACGCCGAGGAGCCCGGCCGCCTTGGGACCCAAAGATCCGAGGATATGCTTTTTCAATCCGGCGTTCTTTCCTGGAGTTCGGCTTCCGGGGCCCGTTCACGGCCCGGGGGCTATCAAACATGGATCTGCCGGACGAAAAATCATTCCCGGGGAAGGGGTCGTGACCTCTGGGGCCGCGGATTGTGAAACAATCATATCGGCGGATGTCTGGGGGAACCGAAGGTAACGATGTGATGAGGAACGGCACGGTGAGGGTACTGGATAAGGAACCATTGGATAAGGAACCCAAGGTCTGGAAGCCAGTGGAGCTCCAAGCGTGGATTGGCCTTGGATACCACCGCCGCCCTCATCAGAGAAGGAATCCCCAGGGTGTGACGCCTCCTCGGCAGACTCCTTAACCGACGCCCCCACCGAAGGGAGGCAGCAGCTCAGGGGGGGAACATCGATCTGGAATCGGAGGAGGAGGAGGAAGAGGAGGCGGGAGGAGGAGGCTGGAGGAGGAGGAGGAGGAGGAGGAGGAGGAGGAGGAGGAGGAGGAGGAGGAGGAGGAGGAGGAGGAGGAGGGAGGAGGAAAAGGAGAATGCATCGCTGGCAGATCGGCGATCGAGGCCCTCGACCGCGCCACCTCGCGCTCCCGGGCGGGGCGAGCCCCCAAGCCCCCATCGGCGAGGCCTGGGCGAGGGGGACTTTTGATGCGCTCCCGCCGGAGCGCTGCCCCATCCCACCTCCTCCTCTCCCTCCTCCTCCCTCCTCCTCCTCCTTCCTCTCCTCCTCCTCTCTCCTCCTCCTCCCTCCTCCTCCTCCTCCTCCTCCTCTCCTCCTCCTCCCTCCTCCGCCTCCTCCTCTCGCGGCCTCCTCCTCCTCCTTTTCTTCCTTCTCTCCTCCTCCTCCTCCTCCTCCTCCTCCTCCTCCCCCTCCTCCTCCTCATCCTCCTCCTCCTCTCCTCCTCCCTCCTCCTCCTCTCCTCCTCCTCCCTCCTCTTTCTCCTCCTCCTCCTCCTCCCGCCTCCTCCTCCCGCCTCCTCCTCCTCCTCCTCCTCCTCCCGCCTCCTCCTCCATCTCCTCCTCTCGGGACCTCTCCCGAAGGGCGTGCTCCGAGCAGAGCTTCGCGGCGGCGAGGGCCCCTCCCAGGGCGAGCCGCGGCATCGGTTGCTCTCGCTGGCATCCCGACGACGTGGTGCTTCAGATCCCAGGTCCCGACCCTGCCTCCGGTGGTAGCTGTGCGTCCAGGGTTCAGTTCTAGGAACACACAACATTACCCTGGCGAAGGACCCAACTATATGAAGTTGTGGATACCGCAAGTGTGAATATCTTCTTCGGTGAACCTCCCTATAGGGCCACGAAGCGCTGCGCTGGGCGGGGGGGGGAAACGCATGCGGGCGGTAGCACTGGGGCCGTCGGTGAGGCTCCCTATGAGGCCACGAAGCGCTGCACTGGGTGGGTGAAAATACCAAATTAGGCGTGTGGGACGCACGCGGGCGGTCCCACTGGGGGCTTCGGTGAAACTCCCCATGGGGCCGCGAAGCGTCGTAAAGGGTGGGTGAAAATGCCAAACTGGGTGTGGGGGACGCATGCGGGCGGCCCCACTGGGGGCTTCGGTGGGGCTCCTTGTGGGGCCACGAAACGATGCACTGGGTCTGCGAAAATGCCAAATTTGGTGTGGGGGACGCATGCGGGCGGTACCACTGGAGGCTTCGGTGGAGCTCCCTATGGGGCCACGGAGCGCTGTACTCGGTGGGTGACAATGCCAAATCGGGTATGGAGGACGCATGCGGGCGGTCCCACTGGGGCCTTCGGTGTAGTTCAGTATGGGGCCACGACGCGCTGTACTGGGTGGGTGACAGTGCCAAGCTGGGTATGGGGGACGCATGCGGGCGGTCCCACTGGGGGCTTCGGTGGGGCTCCCTATTGGGCCACGAAGCGCTGTACTGGGTGGGTGACAGTGCCAAATTGGATGTGGGGGGCGCATGTGGGCGGTCCCACTGGGGGCTTCGGTGGAGCTCCCTATGGGGTCACGAAGCGCTGTACTGGGTGAGTGAAAATGCTAGATTGGGCGTGGGGGACGCATGCGGGCGGTCCCACTGGGGGCTTCGGTGGAGCCCCCTGTGGGGCCACGAAACGCTGTTCTGGGTGGGTGAACATGTCAAATTGGATGTGGGGCGCGCGTGCGGGCGGTACCACTGGGGGCTTCGGTGGAGCTCCCTGTGGGGCCACGAAGCGCGGTACTGGGTGGGCGCAAATGCCAAATTGGGCGTGGGGGGCGCACGCGGGCGGTCCCATTGGGGGCTTCGGTGGACTCCCTATTGGGCCACGAAGCGCTGTACTCGGTTGGTGAAAATGCCAAACTGGATGTGGGGGACGCATGTGGGCGGTCCCACTGAAGGCTTCGGTGGAGCTCCCTATGGGGTCACGAAGCGCTGTACTGGGTGGGTGAAAATACCAAATTGGGCGTGGGGGGCGCACGTGGGCGGTCCCACTGGGGGCTTCGGTGGGTGGAACTGCCAAAATTGGTGTGGGGGGGCGCATGCGGGCGGTCCCACTGGGGGCTTCGGTGGAGCTCCCTATGGGGCCACGAAGCGCTGTACTGGGTGGGTGGAACTGCAAAATTAGGAACGCGGGGACCGTCTCTTCAAAACGAGGACACAACACCACAGGATGGTTGGGAAAAGCTGCGACCGAAACAATCGCACGTCGTCGGAGCCCTCGGCCAGAGGAACAAAACACGGCATCCGCATAACTTATAGGAGGCCCGCGCTGATTTCTTGGATCGGCGATGGCCCCCCCCTCCCTGTCGCGCGGAGCGCGCCTGGGGCGGCTCCGCGGGGGGAAAAGTGCCGATCCAAACACCCCGCGCGGACCTCCGAGAAAGAATCTTGTTGTTGTTGTTCCCAACCATCCTGTGGTGTTGGGTCCCCATTTTGAAGACACAGCGCCCCGCGTCCCTCCTTCCCTCCCTCCCTCCCGCCTCCTCCTCCCGCTCCTCCCTCCTCCCATCGCTCAGGACAGCCGTTTCGGCACACCCCTCACACGTTTCGTGGGCCCAGAAGGGACTCAACCTTACTGGGGTCCTCCATTCGAGAATTTACCAGCAACAGCTCCGCTTCACGGAGTTGGTATAGAGGGATGTTTTTTCCCAACCATCCTGTGGTGTTGGGTCCTCGTCGCCGTCATCGCCATCGTCATCCTCGTCGCCGTCATCGCCACCATCATCGCCACCCATGTCGGCACACCCCTCACACGTTTCGTAGCCCCAGATGGAGCTCCACCACAAGTCCCAGTGGCTGCGCTCGCATGACACCCCCGCGCCCGTTTCGGCACGCCCCTCACACGTTTCGTGGCCCCTTCGGGAGCTCTACCGAAGAACCAACTGGCTGCGCTCGCATGACGTCACTGCGCCCTTTTCGGCACACCCCTTACACGTGTCGTGCCCCCCCATGGAGAGCCCCACCGAATGCCCCAGTGGCTGCGCTTGCATGACACCACCGCGCCCACGTTTGCACACCCCTCAAACGTTTCGTGAAGCCCCCGTGGCTGCGCTTGCATGGCACCACCGCGCCCATGTTGGCTCACGCTTCGCACGTTTCGTGGCCCCGTATGGAGCTCCACCGAACGCCCCAGTGGTTGCGCTCGCATGACACCACCGCGCCCATTTCGGCACACCCCTCGCAATCTTCGTGGCCCCATGAGGAACTCCACCGAAAGCCCCAGTGGCTGTGCTCGCATGACACCACCGCGCCCGTTTCGGCACACTCCGCACACGTGTCGTGGCTCCATAAGGGAGCTCCACCGCAAGCCCCAGTGGCTGCGCTCCATGACACCACCGCACCAATTTCGGCACACCTCTCGCACATTTCGTGGCCCCATGCGGGGTTCCACAAAAAGCCCCAATGGCTGCGCTCGCATGACACCACCGCGCTCATTTCGGCACACCCCTCCCGCGTTTCGTGGCTCCAGGGGGGGCCCCACCGTAGGCCCCAGTGGCTGCGCTTGCATGGCACCACCGCGCTCATTTCGGCACACGCCTCACACGATTCGTGGCCCCATGGGGAGCTCCACCGAAAAGCCCGGTGACTGCGCCAACATGACACCACCGCGCTCATTCTCGGCACACGCCTCACACGCTTCGTGGCCCCATAGGGAGGTCCACGGAAAACTCCCGTGGCGGCGCTCGCATAGCACCACCGCACCCGTTTCGGCACACCCCTCAGACCCTTCGTGGCCCCCTAAGGAACTCCACCGAAGGCCCCAGTGGCTGCGCTCACATGACACCACCGCGCCCATTTCGGCACACCCCTCCCGCGTTTCGTGGCTCCAGGGGGGGCCCCACCGTAGGCCCCAGTGGCTGCGCTTGCATGGCACCACCGCGCCCATGTTGGCTCACGCCTCACACGTTTCGTGACCCCATATGGAGGTCCACCGAAAGCCACAGTGGCTGCGATCGCATGACACCCCCGCACCAAGTTCGGCACACCCGTCACACGTTTCGTGGCTCCAGGGGGAGCTCCACCGTAGGCCCCAGTGGCTGCGCTCGCATGACACCACCGCGCTCATGTCGGTACACCCGTCACACGTTTCGTGGCCCCCCAGAGAACTCCACCGTAGGCCCCAGTGGCTGCCCTCGCATGACACCACCGCGCCCACTTCGGCACACCCCTCCCGCGTTTCGTGGCCCCATGGGGAACTCCACCGTAGGCCCCAGTGGCTGCGCTTGCATGGCACCACCGCGCCCATGTTGGCTCACGCCTCACACGTTTCGTGACCCCATATGGAGGTCCACCGAAAGCCACAGTGGCTGCGATCGCATGACACCCCCGCACCAAGTTCGGCACACCCGTCACACGTTTCGTGGCTCCAGGGGGAGCTCCACCGTAGGCCCCAGTGGCTGCGCCTGCATGCCACCACAGCGCCCATGTTGGCACACCCCTCACACGTTCCGTGGCCCCACAGGGAGCTCCACCGAAGACGATACCAACACTTGCTTTACTCACAACTGCATATTGTTGGGTCCTTCGCCAGGACATTTTTCCTGTCTCGCTCACCACGCAGTCCTAAGCCACAGTGGCTACCTGTATAGCCATTAACCTCACAACATCGAAACCTGTACAACTGCGAGCGCAAGCGCTACTGGGTCGAGACTCGTGCGCGCGTGCGTACAGGCGCCGCTGGTTTGAGAACGGGGCGCAGTATATTCAGGCTGCGAGCTAAGCAATCGCAATCGTGCGCCCTGACTCCTTGAATGTACCGAACGGGGTTTACATGTCGTGCTGGTTGCGTTACTCCTAAGATTAAGTTAGACATGAGCCGATTCAATCCCTAAATATAAAACAAGTATTGCATGCCGTGCGTGGTGCGTCATCGCACTTTGTGGGATTGTGAGCTGCCGTGGAGCAAAAACTATGTACCATTGGATTTCCTGACAGAAGCCCGCATTGAGGCTCACACGTTGTCCCCTGGGAGGTTCCATGCAACCCTCGAAGTACAACCCCTGGGAGGTCCCGTGCAAGCCTTGAAGAACAACCCCTGGGAGATCCCGTGCAGCCCTCGAATTACTGACGCCTCAGAATGCAATCGCACCGAAAGCCACATTGGCTGCGTTCGCATGGCGCCACCGCACCCGTTTCGGAACACCCCTTCACACGTTTCGTGGCACCCCTCACGCTTCGTGGCCCCATAGGGAGCCCCACCGAAGGCACCAAGGCAGCGCTCGCAGGGCACCACCGCGCCCGTTTCGGCACACCCCTCAAACATGTCTTGGCCCCGTAGGGGGCTCCACCGACGGTCACAGTGGCTGTGCTCGCATGGCGCCACTGCGCCCGTTTAGGCACACCCCTCACATTTTCGTAGCCTCATATGGAGCTCCACAGAAGGCCCCACTGGCTGCGCTCGAAGGGCACCACCGCACCCTGTTCGGCGCACACCTCGCACGTTTCGTGGTCCCCATAGGGAGCTCCACCAAGGGCCCCAGTGGCTGCGCTCGCATGGAACCATCGCGCTCATTCTGGCACACCCTTCACGCGTCTCGTGGCCCCATAGGGAGCTCCACCGGGGGCTCCAATGGCTGCGCTCGCATGACACCACCGCGTGGCCCCTTGGGGAGCTCCACCGAGGGCCCCAGTGGCTGCGCTCGCATGGCACCACCGCATCCCTTTGCCTATGTGGCAGCGCCCGCATGGCACCACCGCACCCGTTAAGGCACACCCCTTGCACGCTTCGCGGCTCCATAGGGAGCTCCACCGAAGGCCCCAGGGCAGGGCTCGCATGGCACCACCGCGCCCACTTCGGCACACCCCTTACACGTTCCCGGGGCCCCAGAGCTCGCTCCGCCGAAAGCGGTCGGCACCCAACACACAATACTCACAATTGCCGTTGGCTGGGTCTTTCGCCCGGAAATGTTTGTGCTCTTGCTTTTCCTCCCGTTGGGCAGTGCGCAAGCTGGCGGCGCGCACAAGACAAGGGGGTATGAGGGAGGGGGCACGGCTTCTTCGAAGGAGGCTGCCTCTTCGAAGGCGCGGGCCTGACATCTACAGACAAGGCCCGCGCCCTCTAAGAGCCAGGGGTGCTTCTAAGAAGCCACTCCGGCGGAGAGCCCCCGGGCCCGGCCTCGGGGGCAGCCGGGGGGTGGGCCGGCTGAAAGGGGCCCCAGGACATAGAAACAAATACACACAAATATGGAAACATTCTCCATATTTTCATATATTTTCTGGGTCTTTGTCTTCCCCCCCACTTCCCATATTTTCCCACATTTTCTAAGGAATCGACGATCAATTGTGTCTGTGTGTTTTTTCCCTCCTGACAGCTATACGTCGCCACTGCTGCTGGCCAGGCTCATCCTGGGCCCAGGATCGGTGCTGGTGTGTCCTGGCGTTCCAGGACCGCCGTTCGAAGCTCGGGGATGCAGGTTCGCAGGGCGCGCGTATGAGCCTCCAGCGCATGACATCGATGGGGAGGGAGAGGCCCAGGGGGGAACGCATCGATAGAGGCCTCCCAAGTGGGGTCGGCGGATCGTGCCGCAACGCCGATGCATCGATCAACGGTGCATCGGTGACGTCGGCGATGCATCGGCGCTGCCGGCGTGAAGAGAAATCGGGCTCCACATCGAGCAGCATCGCCGATGCATCCGCGATGCGGCGCGATCCCCTGACCCCACTTCTTCGGGCCCCACCTCGGAGACCTGGAAGCGACCCTCCATCGCTCATTCGTCGCCGATCGAGGCCCGATGGCCCGCCCCGCCCAGGAGCGTGTGCGCTCGCCATCGCGCTGTCGCTGATCTGTGGGTGACGTCTCGCCAATCCTGCCGTGATGTTTCCCCCCCTGGGCCGCTCCTCCCTCGCATTTCCCCCTCACCAATGAGGGCCACCAGACCCTGCGATCCGACGTCGCGAAACGCTTGCAGCATCGCGAAACATCGCTACCATATCGACCTCACTTTTCTGCGGCAGCTGTTCGAGCAGAACCGATCGTTGGGGTCCCCACAGGGCCTGCAATCGGGGAACATGCCTGGCTCGACATAATTGCGACGCCCAGATCTCAGGGGCGGGCCCTTGATTCTTTCAATGCGGGGCCACCTGAAGTCTCGACCCGCTCCCGGGGCAGCCTCTTCATCCCGAGTCGTGTTTTCCGACGGCCTCTGGGCCTGGCGAGGGCTCGTCTACAGGCGGACAACGACGAAAAGCCTCCGTCCCGACTTGCCACTACTCGGGCGCACGCTAACCTGGATCAGGGATCTGCGGATCTGGCGCGTGGGCGCCAGACCCACGGATCGGGGAAGGCCTCCCCGACAAACTGCGGCCACCGCCGCCTCGTTTGGCGACGGAGCGCGCCAGCTCTGTCTATGGCAACGGTGGCCATCGCTAGCCCACCCTGCCTTAATCCATGTTTGCGCTTCCTCGAAATGCGTTGGATCTCTGGGCAGCTTCCCCGCGGGCGGAGGAGCAGGAGGAGGAGGAGGAGGAGGAGGATGGGGGAGGAGGAGGAGGAGGAGGAGGAGGAGGAGGAGGAGGAGGAGGAGGAGGAGGAGGAGGAGACGGAGGAGGATGAGGAGGAGCAGGAGGAGGAGGACGAGGAGGAGGAAGAGGAGGAGGAGGAGAAGGAGCAGGATGAGGAGGAGGAGGGGGAGGAGGAGCAGGAGCAGGTGGAGGAGGAGGAGGAGGAGGAGGAGGAGGAGGAGCAGGAGGAGGAGGAGGAGAAGGCGGAGGAGGTGGAGGCGGATGAGGAGGATGCGGAGGAGGAGGAGGAGCAGGAGGAGGAGGGGGATTTCTCGGATTCCTCCTGGCGGGATCCCTGAATGCAAGCTCGGACCCTACCACCATAGCGTATTTCGATGGTACGTCCCTCCATTGTCTGCTCGACTTCTGCTTTCCCGTCTGGCTGGCCTGAGGCGGGTACCCATCACACAACAACACGGGCTCACCTACACAGAACTTCTCGCTACGAGTACAACACAGCACACCTCGGTAGACCAGCGCAACGGGGCGCTGGGAAGATCGCCGTCGGACCTGGCAGGAAGCTACGCCTTGCTCCCAGCACCAGCGGGAACCACAACCACATGGCCCTGGCAAGACTCTGGCCACCATTTGCCCAACCGTCCTTTTCAAGGCTGGAAAACGTTTGAGACACTCCGTACACATAAAAGAAAACTCCATGCTTCATTACGGAGAGCCCTTGGCCAGCGAATCGTCCTCGCCTAATTGCACTACTACTACTTATACGTGCCTTCTTTTTTCTGATTTGTTTCCACGGCCCAGCCTATCATCGCGAACGCCGCGACCACACGTCAACGACATGCGGCGACTGATAGCTAGGAGCGCTTGAGCACAATAGAGCAAGACATGTCTATACGATCTACGTGTTTAAGTCGCTCAAGATCTAAAGACCCCCATTCGGCAACCGCCCCAGCAACCGCATCCGCCGCACTGTTAGCCGCGAGCCCCTGGGGAGTGAGAGCATGCTCATCAATCTGCTGCCGCGTAGGGTGGCTATTGACCCACCTGCGATCTACCACTCCAGGCCAATCTCGAAGCTGATCCCGTACTTGGTGCCGAAAGTCCAACACATTGGACGAGTCCACTTAAGCGCCTGGTCGTCGGAAGGCGTCCGCGATGGGCCGATGGCCAACGTGAGCTTTCACAATGACAATTGTGCACTTCAGACGGTTACTACGAACGTAAAATTCAGCACGATGAGAGCTCTGGACACCGAGGCCCACGGTCGGAAGGGTGTCACAAAAGACTCCTCGCACATCTAACGGGTCGTCACTCAAATGCACCACGGCCCATCCACGCCTCTTAAGTCTCGAGTCAAGAGCATGCCTCCCGTCAGGCTCATCAGCATCAAACGCTCCACCTATGAATTCCGCGCCATTACTGATGGCGCCCAGGAAGGGGCCCCAAGCCCAGATACGACCAGCCGCATGCGGGAGGTCATCGGCGGTCCAACCTCGAGGAGCAAGCCCGCGGGCCCAGGAACAGTCTGCATCTTCGGGGTCTACGCCATCAAGGGCATTCCTACCTGGCCTCCATGGCGGGATCATCTAAGTTGGCGTTATTGAAGGGGCCCCAGGATACACACATAAATACACACACATAAAAATATTCCCCGTATCTTCCCATATTTTCTGGGAAGTCGACGATTAATTGTGTCCTTGTGTTTTTTCCCCTCCGGAGTTATCACTACAACCCCACGAACGATGGAGCGGCATTTCCAATCCCGCACCTAGGGCAGAGGCCATTGCCCACAGAACCCGGCTCCCGGAGACGCGCCTCGGGTCACTGGCCTCCGACGACTACTTTATTATCAAGGGGCCCAAGGACACACACATAAATACACACAAATAGAAATATCCCCCATATTTTCCCATATTTTCTGGGTTTCTGTCTTCCCCCCCACTTCCCATATTTTCCCATATTTTCCTGGGAGTCGACGATTAATTGTGTCTGTGTGTTTTTTGCCCCTCCTGATATTAGGCACTGCGACGCCTTCATGGTCGCCCTGCTTCGGCAGGCCAGCTCGGCGTCGTCTGTGCACCGTGAAGTCCACGCCTGCCTGGGGGCCTCGGCCGCGCATCTGTTGAGGGGCTCGCTGCGAAAACTCCATGGCGGCGCCGAGGTAGACGGCGTACCAGAGGTGGAAGGCAACATCTCCGCGTCGGCTCTCAACTCAGAGGGCCCAGGAAACATCCAAACAACTGTGGACTCAAGGGTTCCTTTCAGACCCAGGATGACGACGATGACGGCCGCGATTGGGCCTCGGACCCGGCGCTGCCTGCAATTGGGTTCGATCCCGCGGAAACGGTCGACCAGGGTGCCCCAGACTCGTTTCGTAATCTTTTTTGTTCATCGCCCAGGATCTTCCAGGTACGGCCCCGCCCTTGCAGATGCTCGCGCCGCAGGCGGCATCCAGGATCTTCGCTCGTGGGGTCATCGGCCGCGGGCGCAGCGGTGGAACGGCGGCCCGAGGTCCATCGGCCAGACGCTTGGGCTGCCTGACCTCGTAGCTACTGGACAGTCGATGGCGACGGTCAAGTCGCCCGGTGGCCCCGTGCGCCGACGGCCTGGGCGGCCAGTTGGAAGAGACGTTTGGCTTTCTTGTCGGCCGAGGCCAGGAAGGACAGCCTCTTGGCCCGTCTAGCCCCTTCTCCTCTACGTTGTTGACCTGCCGCGTGGCCTCCTTCCTCCCCGCTGTGGCCCCAGCGCCCAGGTCCTTAACGGTGTCTACGAGTTTAAGAAGGACGTTCGCATGACCGCGTAGTTTCCCAGCAGCGCGACCCATCTCGGCAGAGGAGGCCACTGGGCAAGACTTGGTGGAAATGATGCCACTTCTCTGCGCTAAGTCATCCTGCAGCTCAATTGCCGCAGGAACATGACGTCGAGCAATATCGTCTGCACTACCATGGAGAGACTGGGTCAGGTCCTTGGCGTAAGCATAGACAGGCGCATGGGGAATTCAACGATGGGCTTTCTCAATCAAATCATAAACATAGCATGTAGTCCACGGGGGAAGTTGAGAGCAATCAATTAATAGACTATGTCCAGCATGCATAATACGCGAAACCACTGCCTCCGCCTCGAGCGCCTTCGGGGCGGCGCGGATCAGGGGGCCCGATGACAGGGGCGCAGCAGAGGAGTCGACGCCGCGGGCCAAACGAACAAGCTTGGAGGGGTCAAACAAGTTGCCCGTATCTCAATGTGCAGAGATGGACGCTCGGCCTCCGTCGGGGCCAGTTCATGCGCGAACTCTCGGATTATGGCGGCCCTGGCGGCGGGGCCAATAAATTTTGCAATATTTTCCTGACCGCGTGCGCCTGCGCCTACGTTGCGACGCCACCTCGACGAAAAACCCCCGCCCCCTGTACTTCAATGTTGGCATCGAGCGAGCGCCCCTAGTCCTGCTGGGCAATACAATGCAAATCAACGTTGAGATGTGCGTGTGGTGGCGGGGGTGAATTCCTGAGAGATCGATGGGCTCTGATGCAAGTGGGCGCGATGTTTCTCGGGGCGTTCGGGGAACTTGCGATATTTTGTCCACCCACTGGGGGCCGGCAGATTTTTCACAGCCGTGTCCCAAAAAGCGAAGTGGAAGTCGGTGCGCCCTCTTCGATTCTTGGTATAGCGCAGGGTGCGGCATTTCTTGATGGGTCTTTCAGAGCAGAGCGACGCGGCAGAAGTAGACCTGATCTGGGAACGCACGAGTATATGCGATCGCATTGAACAGATCGGTAAAATACCGCGCGGCCTCCAGCGGCGGCATGGCGATGTCGCGCAGTGAACAGCCGTCAACTCCTAACCCGCCGCCGACAGCAAAATACTTGGAGACGCCGGTTTGGAGACAGCGTTTGAAGCTGGCCAGGCCAGTTTCTCGAGCCTGCCCACGCGCGCGACGATGGATGGTGGCCAATCCATCTTCCCATGCCTGAGCCGGTCTCCGCCAGGGCGCCGATCTGCTGATGGTCTTCGCCAGCGCGCTGAGCCAGCGCGGCCCCGAAGGATTCGAAGCGCTCGGCGCCTCCGCGCCTCGGGGCGGCAGGGGGATCAAACGACATAGAGGAGGTGCAGGGCCAAGAAACCAACGTGGGGCACGAGGAACCTTGCTTCGAGTTCCCTCTCCTGTTCAGGGACCTAGGGTGGGCGACCATTCCAAGACCTCGTTTCCCCCCCGGCCTGGGGCCATTCCTGGGTCCGCCTCGTGAGGCAACGCTTTTCAGTGGCAGCAGGCCATTGTTGGCATTCCTCAGAAAGCGGCCCTGGAGGTCCACCTCCATGGGGACGGGAGGAAAGCAGCTCGTACTTCAAGTGGCGCAAGAACTTCTTGCGGTCCAGCTCGGTTCAAATAGCGACGCCAAGGCAACTCTGGTCCAGGTGCGTGCTCAAATGCGGCTGGCTTGTCGCGTTCCAAGACCTCATTCGGCGCAATCCCCACTGGAAGTTGGCTTGGTGCAGCAGCGTGGGCTTTGAATCCAGACTTGAGATCGGCACTCATGTTCGTGTGCGGGCGGATGTTTCGGGAGACCACTGCGAAGTCGATCATTCTGCCCTCGCCTTTACCACGCGTGAAATGTACATTGCCGTGTTGCAGGAAACAGCCGTTCACGGGCTCGCAGAAACCACGTTCATGAAGGGCAATCTGTTAATTTTTGAAACCACTGAAAATAATGAAACGACAACCTCTTGCAATCACTTGATGGCGTGGCCAGCCAGGCCCAGCGCGGAATTCAAGTGCACCGCTCCAACAGTAATGGGGGACCCATTGGTCTCATTTCTGTGCAGAATCAACTTTCACCATGGCCAAAATTATGGGCCCCGCGACGGGCCTCAATCAGATATCTTCTGCAATCGATCCCTTTTTGCACTGCGGCGCCTGCACCTCCGTTCCAGCCGCCGCCCGTGGAAGGGAAAGCTGGCTGGACACGGGCGCCGCCCCATTCGAGAACAACCCTTTTTTCGCAGCAGCCACCTGCTGGGGGCCGCAATGATGTTCAGTTAAAATGAACAGGCCAAACAAGCCAACGGCATGAGCAATCCCGTGCTTCGTCAGCGCTGACCAATTCGCGTCATTACAGAACTCCAGGTCGAGGCACTCCGTGGACGGGCTAGAGCTGCCTGGGAGCCACCTCCTGGGGGGCAACGAGCCCAGCAACGCTAGGAACCCACGAACAAGTGGCGTGAGCCGGCACCTTGAGCCGCTTCGCCGGCTTCGCCTCGGACTTCTTCGACAGGAGGACCTCCTGCCTCTCCGCGTCGGTGGCGCTGACGGGCTTAGGGGGGCGCTTGCGAAGCGCCTGCATGCCATCGCGTTCTTCAGGGCTGAGCATCTCATCGTCGCCTCCATCGTCACGAACATAATGTTCAGAAGCTTGAAGTAGGTTATGCGCAGCGGTCTGAGCAATCCGTAGCGTCTGCCGCTCACTGAAGGGGACGCGGGTCTGGTAAGCAAGCTTGCGCTGGTCATTGTCGTCCATGGTGTGGGTGGTAAACAGGGCGCTGGGGTCGAAACGGGATGCACCAGGTTCAGCACCAGGAGCACCAGGCACAGCAGGAGCACCATGGGACTGTGGGCCAGGTCCACCATCAGGTCGATCTACGTCTCCTCCTTCAGGGCCGCCTGCTGCAGGCTGCAGCCCTCTTGACATCTTCGAGCTGGTTCTCATCAGAATTGTTCTGCTTGTCTTTGGCGAGGTTGAGCCGCTCTCCGGTCTTCTCGAGCTCGTTGGGCGCCTTCCAGAAAGCGGCCCCAGCCACAGCCACCTTGTCTTTTGCCTTCGCTAGGGCCTCCCGACGTCCACTGCGGGCTTGCTACGCCTGCCTCTCGGCCTTCGCAGCTGCCTCCACCTCCTTCGCCATGGTGGTAGGCTCCACTGCCACCAGGACACCCCGCTCACCGCCAGTGGGGAAAGCAGGCGGCGGCGCAGGAGGGATAGCAACGGCAAGGGGCCCTTCAAGTACAGGAAACTGGGCGAGCGCGGCACAGGCTTGTTCAGCAAGCCCTGCCTTCAGGTACACCGTCGCCTGTCGCCTGCTCCATCACCGAGTCCTCCAGGAAACCCATGTGGTTGCTCGTGCCCAGGTACAGGGAACCACATTTACTGCACCAGGCGTTGCCCCAATGGGCGTACTCCCAATGCCGACAGGTACTGCACATGCTGTATATGTACTGCTTAGCAAAAGAGCCCTGGGAACCGCGCGGCTTCCAATTCACCGCCTCCACTTCGATCGCGAACAGAAATGGGCCGGCACGCCAGCTAGCACTGCTCCACCCGCGAGACGCAATCGCATGCACCGCTGCGGGGAGATCGGGAGCTTCTCCAAGAGCTCACAACAACAAAATGGCCACCGCTGCTGGCCGTGCCTGAACCGAGGTTGGGAAATTAAGGAGCAAGAGAGGCTACGGGAGCAGGAAAGAGCAGGCCCCTTGAGCCAAAATGGCCACGGGAGGGAGAAGGAGGAGCAGGAGGATGAGGAGGAGGAGGAGGAAAAGGAGGAGGAGGAGGCGGAGGAGGAGGAGGAGGCGGAAGAGGAGGAGGAGGAGGAGGAGGAGGAGGAGGAGATGATGATGATGATGATGATGAGATGATGATGATGAGGAGGAGGAGGAGGAGGAGGAGGAGGAGGAGGAGGAGGAGGAGGAGGAGGCGGAGGAGGCGGAGGAGGAGGAAGGAGGAGGAAGGAGGGAAGGATGGAAGGAGGGACAGAGGCTGAACGAGGCAGCAAGATGGAGGGGCCTGCCGCACGCCGCCCGCGTGCGGCAGGGCCACCGCGCGGGCCCGAGGCGCGCCCCAGGCCGGCCGCAGGCCTCGGCGACACGACGAGGGTGGCCCCGGGGCAGGCGCGGCCCTCGGTGTGCGGCCCGCCGGGGGGGGGACCCGTGAGATTTTTTGGAGTCCCGGGGCGGTGCGGTGACGGACCGTGCGGTGAGCTCGAGATGCCCCAAGACCTCTGTTCTCTCCCCCCAGAAGCGACAGAACGTGCTGTAAGTCACCCTGATGACTTTCGGCGCTCATTCTGGGATCCCTGGGGACCGCGTGTTCCCACCGCCGCTGCACCCACGGGCCCCGTCCCGAAGAAACAGCGCAAAAGCCCCGCTAAAGCCCCGCGAAATCCCCCAAGACCTCACCGCACGGTCCGGCAGCGCACGGTCTTGGGGCCTCGGGTGCCCCAGTCGCCCGGGACGTCCTCGGAGAACGACTCGCGTCCCAAAACCGAGCGGTGGCCCCGGATCCCCACCGACTCACCGCACGGTGTGGTCACCACCCTGTTCGGGGCCCCCCGAGGGATCCTGGGATCCCGATCTCGTAGGTCGCGACCGGCAACATCTGGTATCGAATCATCTGGAGAGGTTTTTCGCAGCTCTTGGCTTCTCGAAACCCTCGCTGGGCCCCGGGTCCATCAAACAATGATTCGGGACAGCAGAAGCCGGCCCTGGGGAAAAGGTCGAGACTTTTCCGGGGGCCCGTCTTGAGCAAAAACAAAACATCGGATCGATGCTGGCGTTGCATATTGTGCCGCAGCGGGCGCAGCTTCGGGCCCCCGGGCCCTCACATATTGCTGGCGCAGAAAGGTGAGGTCCGGGGTTCCGCGGGTGATTTTTACAATGTTCCAATCTTTCGAGACTCCGGATCTCGGGAACACCGCCGGGCGCGCAAGCCGCTGCTGTCCCAGATCCCCCCACGTCGTGGCTGTTCCCTGGCGTGGGCCCTGGGAGCGGCTTCGCACCCCGAGTCGTTGTATGACGGCCCCGGGGGCCCGGCGAGGGCCTCCAAAGGCCGAAAATAGCAGAAAGCTTTCCGCCGTGTTCATTGCACTCTACCCGAGGGTCTGGGACCGCATCTCATTCAGCGGCCGGGGGGCCCCCTTCGGCCCGCACCACGAAGGCCACTTTGGCGAAGGGTCGCTCCTGTGTGTATAGAGGCCTCCGAGATGGGGTCGGAGCAGATGGGGTCGGAGGATCGCGCCGCATCGACGATACATCGGCGATGCACCAGCGATGCATCGGGGATGCATCGGCGCCACCGGCGTTGCACAGGCGACGCCCGAGCGGAGAACACCGGGCTCCACATCGAGCCGCACGGGCGATGCATCGGCGAAGCAACGCCGACCTTCGACCCCGTCTGCGTCGACCCCATCCGGGAGGCCCAGAGGTGTATGCCCGCAGGCCGCCCGCCGCGGCAGAGAGCCCCGGGGCACTCGGCGGCGGCCCGCCGCCGCCCAGCAGCGCCTCCGCCCACAGCGCCTCCTCGAGGGGGCCCCGTCAAGTAGGGTGAGGTCGGGCAGGTCCCCCTGCAGGCGGATTTTGGGCGAAACACCTAAAACATTCAAACTCTAGCACGAATTAACCAAGCAATATACCCCAAACATCGTCCCCAGACTAGCTTTTGACTATCTTTGAATGTCCTTCCTGTGCAGGGACAGGGCCGACTCAAACTTCGGAGGGGGGTGGGGGGAGGCGCCGCCTCCGGGGGGAGGCGCCGCCCCCCCAGAGGGGCCCGCCCCCGGTGGAGACGGGCGGCGGCTGCCTGGCCCCCACGCCGAAGAGCCCGGCCGCTTCGGGGGAACCAAAGATAGACGAGCGCGCTCCACGACTCGAACAGTGACTGCTCGCAAATGGCCTGGACCCGCTGGGGGGGGAGATGCGAGAAACGACATCGGATCAGACATGTGCCTTTCGAGCGCTTGCGAGCCTGCACTCTGCGAGTCGTGGAGCGCGCTCGGTGATAGAGGCCTGCCGAACAATGTTCTAAGAACTTTCTGTGATTTCCACGAAGTGTTCTCGGAACATTTCTGGCTGGGACCGTCTTGTTTTACCACATCGGGCTTATGTTCTAAGAACACTGTTTTTATTTTTAAAACGTTTTGGGATTCTGAGAACATGTCGAAGTATGCCTATAGGAATGCCGGGACGGTCGGTCCTTGCTCAAATGTGGGGAGCAACGATACGGCCGCAAACTTTTGCCTAGCGTGTCGCGGCGGCGGCCCTGGCGACACGCTCTGCCCTACGAGCGCATGGCGCCTCGCTCCTCTCCGCGGGGCGGGGGCTCGGAAGGGCAAGGGACGATGAAATCTGGGGACTGGAACTAGGCTAGCATGTCGCGCCCAAGCGCGGTGGGCCATAACCGGCGGAGCGACGCGCTGTCCGAAAGTTCCCGACCGGCAGTGGGAGGCAGCTCAGGGGGGGACACATCGAGATCGAATCGGTGATGCATCGCCGACTGATCGGCGATGAGCTCCCGATGGCGAATCTGCACGCGACCTGGCGGGGCGGGCTGTCAAGCCCCCCTCGTAGATGCATGGGTGATTCGGCGACGCCCAAGAGAGACCCTAGGCAAGAGTGACCTTTAGCGCGTGGACTAGCGGGGCGCAGGGTGGCCACATCCAAGCGCGCAAGCAGCCACTGTCACACCGCGCTCAGCGATCGGGGGCACCCCGATGAGCCCGCGCAAAGGGTCACTCCGGCGAAGGGACACTCTTCCCAGACCGCCGACGGCATGAACTCTTCATAGTAAAGTCGAATCCAGGAGGCATCGACTCATTCCCGAGGACAAGCTTTTCATCCAGGGTCGTTTTTGTTGACGGTCCCGAGGCCAGGAGAGGGTCAGGGGAGGGCCTCCAGGGGCCGAACGCAAAGGACAACCTCCCGTCATGATTCCTGCCATGCCCCGAGGGGGAGGCCAGGGGAGGGCCTCCAGGGGCCGACAGCAGAGGACAGCCTCCCGTCATGATTCCTGTCGTGCCCCGAGCTGGGCTAGTGCAGTCGAGACTGGGGTCAGGTCGGGCGTGTCCTCCTACAGGCGGATTTTGGGCGAATGCCCCAAACATCACCAACAAGTATTCAAGAATCGTAGACCAATCGCCCCGAAACTATTTTTAAACAATCTTTGAACTTTCCGCCTGTAGAGGAACATGCCCGACTTAAGACTGGGGGGTGGATGCACATCTCAGGCCGGGCGAGAGGGGGAGATAGCAAAGGGGGGGTTTGAGAATCAGCTCACTCAGCTGATCTTCCCTGCGCCTGCTGGCGCCGGGAGGCGCCCATGTATCGAGGAGTGGGCTCGGCGGCGGGGCCGAAACCAGCTGCATGCAGCAGATTTCGTTCGACCCGAACATCGTCGCGCCCCCCGGCTCCTCGTGCGCCCGCCGCGGGCCCAGCGCCTCCGGCGTCCCCGCCGCCAGGGGCGCCTCCCGCGGGGCGACGCGGCAGCCGGAGGCCCAAAACGCACTGGCAGGCAGGCATCGGGGCGGAGGCTCGGCGCCGGAGGAGGAGGAGGAGGAGGAGGAGGAGGAGGAGGAGGAGGAGGAGGAGGAGGAGGAGGAGGAGGAGGAGGAGGAGGAGGAGGAGGAGGAGGAGGAGGAGGCGCGCGGAAGCAGGACCCTGGGGAGCCCCGGCGTCGGGCCCCCGTGAGCGGGACCCTGGGGAGCCCCGGCGTCGAGGCGCTGCAGGCTCTGCGCAGCAGGGGCGCCGTCGCCCGGCCTCGGGCCCACTCGGCCCCTCCCGCGGACCGGTCGCAGCGCGGGGCATGCCGCGGAAGACCGGGGTCTGTGGGGCTCTGGTCGTGAGTTTTTTTTTTTTTTTTTTTTGTGTGTGTTTTTCCCCACATCCTGAGTGGGGTTCTTGTTTTCCCAGAACACCCTCTCCTTCCCACCCACCTCATGCTCACCATACACACCATACCATACCATAGTTCCTACCACACATACCATACCATACCATACCATACCATACCATACCATACCATACCACACCATACGTACCATACCATACCATGGCGTACCATAGCATACCATACCATACCACACCAATGCCACACCGTACCATACCATACCATACCTCCAGTACCATACCATACCATATCATACCATACACCCTTCCAGGGAGGCCCCGCCTGAGCGAGGAGGGTATCCGCAAACCATACTATTTACATGGTTTCGTGCCCCTCCCACCCTTCCAGGGAGGCCCCGCCTGAGCGAGGAGGGTATCCGAAAACCATACTATGAACATGGTTTCGTGCCCCTCCCACCCCTCCAGGGAGGCCCCGCCTGAGCGAGGAGGGTATCGGAATACCATACTATTTACATGGTTTCGTGCCCCTCCCACCCCTCCAGGGAGGCCCCGCCTGAGCGAGGAGGGTATCGGAATACCATACTATTTACATGGTTTCGTGCCCCTCCCACCCCTCCAGGGAGGCCCCGCCTGAGCGAGGAGGGTATCGGAATACCATACTATTTACATGGTTTCGTGCCCCTCCCACCCTTCCAGGGAGGCCCCGCCTGAGCGAGGAGGGTATCCGAAACCATACTATTTACATGGTTTCGTGCCCCTCCCACCCTCCAGGGAGGCCCCGCCTGAGCGAGGAGGGTATCCGCAAACCATACTATTTACATGGTTTCGTGCCCCTCCCACCCCTCCAGGGAGGCCCCGCCTGAGCGAGGAGGGTATCCGAAAACCATACTATTTACATGGTTTCGTGCCCCTACTATTTACCGTTTTCTGCCCTCCCACCCCTCCAGGGAGGCCCCGCCTGAGCGAGGAGGGTATCCGGAAACCATACTATTTACATGGTTTCGTGCCCCTCCCACCCCTCCAGGGAGGCCCCGCCTGAGCGAGGAGGGTATCGGAAACCATACTATTTACATGGTTTCGTGCCCCTCCCACCCCTCCAGGGAGGCCCCGCCTGAGCGAGGAGGGTATCCGAAAACCATACTATTTACATGGTTTCGTGCCCCTCCCACCCCTCCAGGGAGGCCCCGCCTGAGCGAGGAGGGTATCCGAAAACCATACTATTTACATGGTTTCGTGCCCCTCCCCCCTTCCAGCGGGGCCCCGCCAAAGCGAGGAAGGCATCAAGAAAATGGGTCCCACGAAACCGTTAATCTCTTTATGTGGGGAACTCCGTTAGCATAATTGTTTTGTTTTGTTTTTTTGTTTGCTCTTTCTCAAACTCGGCTTGTCCTACACGAGTCCTGGCTCATCATAAGTCGTTGGTCTTCGGACCCCCCCCTTTTCCAATCCCCCCCTTTTCCAATGGCCCCTCCCCCCTTTTTTCAATGGCACTCGCTTGCTTGCTCTTGCGTGCTTTCTTTCGCTTGCTTTCGCTTGCTTGCTCTTGCTTGCTTGCACTTGATCGCTGGCTCTTGCTTGCTTGTTATTGCTCGCTTGCGCTTGCTTGCTTTCGCTTGCTTGCTTGCGCCTGCTTGAATTTGCTCCTCCCGTCCTCCTCCCGTCCTGCTCCCGTCCTCCTTTCGTCCTCCTCCCATCCTCCCCTCGCCCTCCTCCTGTCCTCCTCTATCTATTTTTTCTCCCCTTCGCAGCGTCAGATCCATGGGTGGAAGGAAAAGGAGGAGGAGGAGGAGGAGGAGGAGGAGGAGGAGGAGGAGGAGGAGGAGGAGGAGGAGGAGGAGGGAGGAGGAGGGAGGAGGAGGGGCGGAGGCGTCAGATCCATGGGTGGAGGAGGAGGGAAGAGGAGGGAGGAGGAGGAGGAGGGAGGAGGAGGGAGGAGGAGGGAGGAGGAGGGAGGAGGGAGGCGGAGGGAGGAGGAGGGAGGAGGGAGGAGGCGTCAGATCCATGGGTGGAAGGAAAAGGAGGAGGAGGGAGGAGGAGGGAATCGGAATCGGAATCGGCCCCATCGCGGTGCGACGCGACGACCAGCAACAGCTCGGGCTACGAGCGCTTGGCCCGACTCGAGTTCCTCGGGCCGCCCTCCGCACAACCAGAAGTGGCCGAACCAGAAGACAGAGGCCATGACAAAACAGGATAAACAGGACGGACAGCAAAACACATGAAAAACAAAAAAACAGGACAACAGGAGAAGACAGGAAGGTCATGACAAAACAAGAAAAACAGTAAAAAACAAGACAAGACATGAAAAGACAGGAAGACAAGAAGTGGCCGAGCCAGGAGACAGAGGACAGTACAAAACAGGACAAACAGGGAAAAACAGGGAAATAAGTGGAACAACAGGAGACAACATTAAAAAACATGAAACAACAAGACGAAACATAAACAAACAGGATAATCAGAAGTGGCCGAACCAGGAGACCGAGGACAGGAGAAGCAGGAGACGGAGGAGGCCGCCCACAGCCGCCCGCGCATACCTCTGCTGAACCATTCGTCGCACACAGAGAACGAAGACCACATTGCACACAACAGTGATGGCCAGATAAGCAGAGATTCCTCCTCCTCCTCCTCCGCCTCCTCCTCCTCCTCCTCCCCCTCCCCCTCCCCCTCCCCCTCCCCTTCCTCCTCCTCCTCCGCCTCCTCCTCCTCCTCCTCCTCCTCGACCTCGATCCGGCCCTGTCTGTGATGAAGCCCACCACCGGTGACTGGGCAAACCTTTAGCCGGACAGTCTCGAAAGCTGTGTGGGTACGGAGCTCGCTTCCTCCACGAACTGCCTCACCAACAACCAGACTAAGGAACAACAAATACCCGAAACGAAATGCGCAATTTCGTTCCTCCAGAACTGCCCACAGCCCAACATTGAACAGTAATAGCTGTAAACGAACGGCTGCAAAAGAAAACTCCAACCACAACTAGCTCAGAAATTATGCCTTGCGGTGGCCAGGCTCAGCCGACACCGGAAAGCGTTCGCCTTGCGCTGGCCAGGCTCAGCTAATTACCAGGTACCTGTTGCTGAAGCCCGCAGACAGCTTGGTGAGCACGTGCGGAAAACAAAAGGGGTCACGGGTTCAGGCACCAACCGAAGAGGGGGCAGACCCAACCCAAGGTGGACCTAACCCGACCTATCTCCCGCACGTGGATCACGAAAAAGATGCCGAGCCCCTGCTCTAGAAGAACAAACAACACATAAACATAAACTTTTGGCACTCCGCGTGGGTTTCTTGGATTCGCGCTGGACCACTCTCCCTGGCGCGCGGAGCGCGCCAGGGGCTGCACCGGAGGCGCCGCCAGGGGGCCCAGGCGCGGATCCAAGAAATCAGCGCGGAGCGCCAAACGTTTATGCTTATGTGGCTCTTTCTTCTTCGATGCTCAACTCTTTGTCCGACTTCGCCACCGCTTTGGAGTCCCGAAACGGTACGGTGACGGACCGTGCGGTGACCTCGAAATCCCCCAAGACCTCACCGCACGGTTTTGGGGACCTTGGAGGCCCCTGTCGCCCGAGACGCCCTTGGAGAACGACCCGCGACCCAAAACCGTGCGGTGACCCCGAATCCCCACCGACTCACCGCACGGTGTGGTCACCGCACCGTTTGGGGGCCCCCGAACCGCGATCGGCAACCCAATGAAACCGGTGGAGGGCGCGGTGCCCCCCAAGCGCCACGCTGCGGCGTCGGGCACGACGCTTAGCTCGCCGAGGGAGGAGGAAGAGGGAGGAGCAGGAGGGAGGAGGGAGGAGGCAAGGAGGAGGGAGGAGGAATGAGGAGGAAGGAAGAGGGAGGAGGGAGGAGGGAAGGAGGAGGGAGGAGGGAGGAGGGAGGAGGGAGTAGGAGGGAGGAGGAGGAAGGAGGGAGAAGGGAGGAGGAGGGAGGGTCCTGCTGTTTTCTGGTGTTCCTGGTCCCTCCGCGGCCCTGCGCGGGCCTGGGGCCTGCTGGAGGACGCCTCAGGTCGAGGAGCTGGACACTGGGGGAGCCCCGAGGTCCAGAACCTGTCGGCGGCGCGCAGAAGGGGGTAGAGGGAAGGGGGCCACGGCTTCTTGGAAGGAGGCTGCTTCTTAGACGGCGCTGGCCTTACATCTACAGACAAGGCCCGCGCCTTCGAAGAAGCAGGGGCGCTTCCAAGAAGCCTTCTCCCCTCCCCCTACCCCCTTTCTGCGCATGGCCGAACCTGCTTCCCCCAAGGGCCCAGTCGCTTCATGCCAAACCTCGGCCCCCGACCCGCGACCGTTGATCGTCGATCCACGGCGACGATGCCGACGGCAGCGACAGCGACGGCGGCCCAGAGATCCGATGTCTCGATCTGCTCGGCGCGGGGCCGCCGGAAGCCTCGGCCCGCTCCCGGGGACGGGCTCGTCATCCCGCGCCGCTTCCCGGCGGGCCCCGGGGCTCGGGCGAGGGCCTCTGGAGGCCGCGAGCGGGGAACGCCTGCCGTCGTGCTCCTCTCCCGTGGCGCCGGCTCTCCGGGCGCGTCGGCGGCGGCGGCGGCGGCCGCACCTCCGGCGCGCCGCGCAGGGCGCCCAGCTCGCGCTCCAGGCGGGAGACGCTCCGCCTTCGGGGGCGTCCAGAGGAGAGGGGCGTCCCAAGCGGGGGTGCGCAGACCATGGCCCCAGGCACGTGCGCGGGCGAGGGGGGGTCCAGGAGACGTCTTGAAGTAAGAAGAAGGGGTCCTCCTCCTCCTCCTCCTCCTCCTCCTCCTCCTATTCTTCCTCCTCCTCCTCCTATTCTTCCTCCTCCTCCTCCTCCTCCTCCTCCTCCTCCTCCTCCTATTCTTCTTCCTCCTCCTGCTCCTGCTCCTCCTCCTCCTCCTCCTCCTCCTATATCTAGGTATTTTTCCAATAAGCTGTCCCTGGCAGCCTCGACCCACTCCAGGTGGCCAGCTCTTTCCCGAGCAGTTTTCTGACGCTGCCGGGGCCCGGGGAGGGCCTCGAGAGGCCGAACACGGCGACATAATTACCTCCGTCTTGATTTTTCAACGCGTCGGATCTCTGGATGCGATCCGACGTCGCGCAAGACGTGAACCGTCGCGAAAAATCACGACCAGAGCCTCGGACCCCATCTGTCCATCTTTCTGTGACGAACCAACAACACACACCCATACCCATAGGGGGGTCGGAGAGGGCTATGGGTGCGTGTTGTCGGATGGGGGTCCCCGCTCGAACGGGAGCGTTCCCCAGGGTCCGACAACCCGCACCCATACCCATAGCCAGTCCTCCTCTCAACGACCCCCCTATGGGTATGGGTGTGTGTTGCTCGTTCGTCATTCTGCGCCAGTTCTCACACCGGATCCATCTGCGAGGGCCCCAGGGCCCGACAGGAGGCCAAAACGCCAAGCACGAACAAATCGAGACGGCAGGATCTTGCGCGAAAGGAGGCGAAGACGCCAAGCACGAACAAATCGAGACGGAAGGATCTTACGCGATATTCCCGCCCCCCCCCCTCGTCCCTGACCTTCCTCCAAAGTGGAACAAAAATAGCCCCCTGGACCGACAGACCTTTGTCGACTGCCCACAATCTCGGCTGGAATTCAGATGCCGACGTCCTGGTGCTACTTTTTAGCCCTGGAGTGTCAGGGTGGAAGGGGCCCAGGGACACACAACCAGATTCGCCGGCCCAACGGGCCATGGGTATGCCAAAATCTCTCTTGTAAGACTTTAGGAATGTTTCTGGTTCGCGCGCGCGCGGCGACCCCCGAAGGTCCGCGGACCAAAAGTACCCCAACAAGGTCCCGGCAAGGTCAGGTCAGAGATGCCATTGGAGGCCAGGAAGTTGGCACCAACACCAACACAGGGGGGTGTCTCCACAGGGGGGAAGATGATCCTAGATTTCGGTGTTGGTGGCAATATTCCGGCCACCCTGGAAGCCAACATATTACCACCATCACCGAAATCGGGATCTTTCTTCCCGCGGTGGAGGAACACCGCCGATATTGGTGTTGGTGTCGATCTCTAGGCCTGCGATGCCAGAACTCCTAGGCGCGGCCTCGAGGCCCCCGCGAGCGCCCCAAGGAGGCGCCAAGAGGGTGGCACGCCACGCGGCCTCAGGCCAAGAGCGATGCACGATGGCCCACGTGGGTCCCAAGACTGCCCAAGAGGCGCCCAAGACGCTCCAGGAGGGCTCCAAGAGGACTTCGAGAGGCCCCGACGATGCGCAAATCATTGATGTTGCTTGACTGCCCAAGAAGCGCCTAAGACGCTCCAGGAGGGTTCCAATGAGGACTTCGAGAGGCCCCGACGACGCGCAAATCATTGACGTTGCTAGGGTTTTCGGGCGGTACCGCCTGTTCGAGCTGCCGACCGCCCTGGCCGGCCCAAGAGGCCCCAAGATCGCTCCCTACTGCAAAACAAATCTACAAGAGGACATCCACATGGCCCAGGATGGCCCTAAGGCGGCCCAAGAGGCCTCCAAGACGGTCCCAGGATGATCCCAAGAGGGGGCCCAGAGGGGGAATCCGAGCAGACATGTCGATCTCTCGGCTACAAGAGGTTCCCAGGAAGCCCCAAGAGCCCCCCAAGAGGCTCCAAGAAGAGCCCAAGAAGCCCCCAAAGATGCTCCCAAGACCCCCAGCCGGCCCCCAGGAAGCCCCAAGAGGCCCCGAAGAAGCCCCCAAGATGCTCCCCAGAGGCATCAAAACTGCTCCCCAGAGGCTCCCGAGAAAGACCCCAAGAAGCATCCAAGAGGACTCTGTCCCACAAAACAGGTACGTCTCGAAACTCTGCTGGAGCTCTCTTGAGCCATCTGGGTGCCCTCTGGGGCAGTCTTCCAGCTCTCTTCGACAGGGTGCGAGCCACATCTCCAAAAATCTCCTCGAGGACAGTCCTGCCTGTCCTACCGTTCCCCATCATGGGTACGAACACACCACCATGCAGCCGCCGTGATGCGAAATGGGCCAGCGGAGTGAGCGAATCGATTAAATCCGCCAGCCCCCTTGCGGGACCACCAGGCTGCGAGGGTGAGGATTGCAGCTCCCTGTGCCAGTTGCAGTTTCCAGTTTCCACTGTTACAGTCCTGCTTTCTGCTTCCTTACTGATACTTGTTGCTGAGCGCGCGAGGGGGGGAACCCCAAACCAGCTTTTTTACCACGCCCGAATCGCGCTGTCTGAGTTCCTGGGGGGGGGGGGGGCGTGGGACACGCGCAAATATATGAAATTCGCGTCCCCGAGATCATAATCCCTTGTAAACTACGCCATATTCGCGTCCCCGAGGCCGTAAACCTTTTTAAAATACACCATGCATCCCCGAAACTATAATCATCACACATTCTACACTATTCGCGTCCCCGAAGCCATAAACCATCGTAAATCATACGATGTTCGCGCCCCCAAGAACATACACCCACGTACATTACATAATGTTCGCGCCCCCGAGGCCATACACCTTTGTAAGTCATGCAATGTTTGCGCCCCCGAGGCTATGAACCCTTCTAAATTACAACAAAATGCGCCCCCAAGGCCATAAACCATCGTAAATTACGCCGTATTCCCGTCCCCGAGGCTATACATGATTCAATATTCGCGTCCCCGAAGCCATTAACCATGGCAAAATACATGAGATTCGCGCGACCGAAGCCATAAACCTTAGTAAGTAAAGATTGGCCCTCGCGTGAAGTCCCGACATTGCTTCACGTCAGCGTCCAAACATCCCAACACAGCTCTGGCAAGTTCCATTCTAAGAAAGGGGGGCCGGCGTCATGGGGGCGAACCCGTTACGGATAAACACAAATCCCAGGATTCCGACTCTTTCCCAAAGTTTCTCTGGATTTCGTCTTCCCCCTCCGCTCTCCATATCTTTTCGCTATTCTTTTCTGGGAAACGACGCTCACTTGTATCGGCGCTCACTTTTCCTTCCTGAAGGGTCGTCGTCGCCCCACTCTCGGCCGCCCCCGGCGCCTCCACGCGCCGTTCGGCCCCCGCGGCACCCAGGGGCTGGGCGCGGGCCCGGGCCCGTCGGCGGACCAGGCGCGCTCCGCGGGCTGCGCCCGCGCGGAGGTCTCGGGGGGAGCCGGGCGCGCAGTGAGCGTCCTCCGTCACGACGACGACGATGCCGACGACTACGACTAGGACGACGCCGACGACGACGACTAGGACGACGACGGCGACGAGGACGCGCGCAGGGAGATGGGGTCCGAGTACATCTTTGAACTGTTCGCTCGTGGAGCCAGTCCGAGAGCATCAGTTCAGCATCGCTACGATTGCAGCAACATCAGCGCTGCTCCCCTCTGTGTGATGCAGCGTTGGGGTGAAGCAGCATCTGGATTTGAGGCGCATCTGGGGTTGGTTGGATGGGGTCCGAGTGCATGGTGTCGGAGGATCGTGCCGCATCGGCGATGCATCGACAATGCATCGGCGATGCTTCGGCGATGCATCGGCGGTGCTTCGGCGAAGCCAGCGCGGAGAAAATCTGGATCCACATTCAGCCTCATCGGCGATGCATCGGCGATGCGGCGCGATCTTCCGACCCCATGTACTCGGACCCCATCCAAGAAGCCTACATCAGTGAGCCCTCCCCAGAGATCCAACGTATTGAATAAATCGAGACGGATACTAGATCATTGGATACTGGATTCTTTCGGTCGCGATCGATAGCGACCGATGGGCACTCCAAATCGGTGGCGACCGACTTTGAAGCGAATCGGTCTCGACCGATCTTGAAATTTGAAAGAAAATCGGTAACGACCGATCTCGTCGGTCGCGACCGAACAAAAACCTGTATAACATGACTATAAAACAAGAGATCAAAATTTTCGGCCTTTCGAGGCCCTCGCTGGGCCCCGGGTCTGTCAAAACACGACTCTGGATAACAAAACCAGCTGTGGGGAAAGGGTTGAGACTCCCAGGGGCCCGTGTTGCACGAAAGCACAACCTCGGATCGATGCTGGCGTCGCAGCTTTTCCGAGCTGGGAGCTTTCGCCTCATTTCGGGCCCCGGGACTCTCACATATCGATCCAGCTCGAAAAAGCTGCAGAGAAGGAGGAGGGGGAGGAGGAGGAGGAGGAGGAGGAGGAGGAGGAGGAGGAGGAGGAGGAGGAGGAGGAGACTGCTCGATCTGGGGCTCTGGCCGTGATTCTGCTCGCAGCACGCCGCGCTTGTGGGCACGAGGGACGGGGCGGGCGCGGGGTGGGTCGTGGCTGGGTCGCGGGTGGGTCTTGCGGGCTGGGTCGCGGGCTGGGCCGCGGGCGGGTCGCGGGCGAGGACGACGACAACACAATGACATCATACCAAGCACAATCCGCCGGACGGGGCGCCACTCCTGCCATGCAGCAAGGGACGCTCATTCCCCGCCATTCGCCATCGGCCTCCCCGCCATTCGCCATCGCTCATTCATGCAGCAATGACATGACTGTTCGGCCTCCCTAGCCATCGCTCGGACGTCCCTTCCCTGTGTTTTTTTTTCCGGTTTCGTGCGTGGTTTTTTCGCCAAACGATCAAGGATGCTCCTCGATGGTACTCGCCGAAAAAAAAATGCACACGTCCGAGCGATGCCAAGGCAAGGGACCAAGACTGACATGACTGCTCGGCCTCCTCACCCTGACGATGTTCCATTTTTTCCGCGACGTCGGACTTCAGGGGCGCCAGGCTCTCTCAGTGAGCCCTCTCGGCGCGCCCGAGGCGGGGGCGGCATCCATCGGGGATGGCTGGCCACGTTCCGGCCTCTGTGCGAGCGTTTTGCTTTAGCCTTGGGCGACGGCGTGTCCCCCCGGCCCCACAATCCCCCTCTCGCCGGCGGGAAACATACCCGCGGCCTCTCGGGCCGGGTCCCTGGGCCGCGACCCCGCTGTTGCGTCCAGTTTTTCATGGATGCGCCGCGCGGCACGTCTCCGTGCGGCCTCGCATCCGCGGGACCGCGCCCCGGAATCCAGACCGCGAGGGCGCGGATAAGGAACGAAATCAGCACACAAACTATTTTTACATACGTGGTTTCGGTTCGTGTGGATCCGTCCCTATATTGCTTGATCCTAAGATCATCGCCCTGTTCACGGATGCCTTGCCCGTCGCCTTCAAAGGCTGAACATTCTATGCTTTCGCTTAGGCGGGGGAGGGGGGAGGGCAAAGGATGTTTTGGTCTCTGGGCCCGATCAAAATTTCCTGGGCGAGGGCCATGCACATGTTTTCCGCTGCTTCGTTTTGCAGGTGCAGACCCTGTGATTCTTTCAGGGCAGATGAATTGTGCGTTATGGCCACGTGAACTTCTTCGGTCCCCTATCAGGAGGGCCCCCAAGGCTTGTCCCGATCGGGCCTGGGCGGGGGCGACGCCCTGGGAAAAGGAGCGGGGGGGCCGTGCGATCGTCACCCGCGGGTCTTCTGCCCGCGCTCCACCCGCTGGAGCGCGGGCGCAAGACCCGATGCGCTGGCGGAGTAGAGGGCCGCGCCGAGGGCAGGCGGAACGGAACAGGGATGGGCAGGGCGACTGTTCATTCCCCTCTTCACAAGTTTACTTTGGTTTTCACGGACATGTTCGCCGCTCGTGACCTCCCCCCCCTCCGCCGTCTGTTCAAGCAGCGCTGGGCCGAAAAGGCGGGCAAGTGAATTCCGACTTGCGCGAAGTCCGAGTATCTTCACGGGCCTCGCCACGCCCCTCTGCCGTCTGTCCAAGCAGCGCTGGGCCGAAAAGGCGGGCAAGCGAGCTCCGACTCGCGTGAGGTTCAGATTTCCTTTCGGGCCTCGCCACGCCCCAACCAAAAGCAACGTTTCAGGTTATATATAATATCATGTTCATTGTCATTACCCTTATCAGTATCATTATCATTATCATTGTTGTGGTTGTTGTCGTTGTCGTTGTCGTTGTCGTTGATGTTGTTGTTGTTGTTGTTGTTGTTGTTGTTGTTGTTGTTGTTGTTGTTGTGTACTAACTTGTGTATTAGTTATGCTTTTATTCCCCACATGCTTCGTGGGGTTCTGGTTTCCTTCCCTGCCGCGCCGCACCCCGGGTCTCCTTACACCTCCCCTCCTCTCTCTTTCTTCCTCCCCTCACTCACACACACACACTTCACTCTTCCCCCCTCGCCACAGCACTGCTCAGCTCAGCTCAACTCACCTCAGCACAGCACAGCACAGCTCAGCTCAGCTCAGCACAGCACAGCTCGGCTCAGCTCAGCACAGCCCGGCACGGCTCAGCTCAGCTCAGCTCACTCTCTCGACACCAAAGGGGGTGGGCAGGGGGTGGTCTGTCAGCTCGGCCGCTATCCACGACACTGGCGCAAAGGCTAGCAGGCGTGGCACTTTCTCGGCACCACAGGGGGTGCGCAGGGGGTGGTCTCTCACCGCGGTCCCTATCCACGACACTGGCGCACAGCCTAGCAGACGTGGCACTTTCTCGACACCACAGGGGGTGGGCAAGGGGTGGTCTTTCAGCTCGGCCGCTATCCACGACACTGGCGCAAAACCCAGCAGACGTGGCATTTTCTCGACACCACAGGGGGTGGGCAGGGGGTGGTCTCTCACCGCGGTCCCTATCCACGACACTGGCGCAAAGCCTAGCAGACGTGGCACTTTCTCGACACCACAGGGGGTGGGCAGGGGGTGGTCTCTCAGCTCGGCCGCTATCCACGACACTGGCGCAAAGCCTAGCAGGCGTGGCACTTTCTCGACACCGCAGGGGGTGCGCAGGGGGTGGTCTCTCAGCTCGGTCGCTATCCACGACACTGTCGCAAAGCCTAGCAGGCGTGGCACTCTCGACACCACACGCACAGGGCCGCGTAGCAGGCGTGGCACTTTCTCGACACCACAGGGGGTGCGCAGGGGGTGGTCTCTCAGCTCGGCCGCTATCCACGACACTGGCGCAAAGCCTAGCAGGCGTGGCACTTTCTCGACACCACAGGGGGTGCGCAGGGGGTGGTCTCTCAGCTCGGCCGCTATCCACGACACTGGCGCAAAGCTAGCAGGCGTGGCACTTTCTCGACACCACAGGGGGTGCGCAGGGGGTGGTCTCTCAGCTCGGCCGCTATCCACGACACTGGCGCAAAAGGCTAGCAGGCGTGGCACTTTCTCGACACCACAGGGGGTGCGCAGGGGGTGGTCTCTCAGCTCGGCCGCTATCCACGACACTGGCGCAAAGCCTAGCAGGCGTGGCACTTCTCGACACCACAGGGGGTGCGCAGGGGGTGGTCTCTCAGCTCGGCCGCTATCCACGACACTGGCGCAAAGCCTAGCAGGCGTGGCACTTTCTCGACACCACAGGGGGTGCGCAGGGGGTGGTCTCTCAGCTCGGCCGCCATCCACGACACTGGCGCAAAGCCTAGCAGGCGTTGGATGACCCATAGGGAACATTCGCGACGAGGGCTCAGAACGCAGGATTGTGCATATATATATATATATATATATATATATTATATACATAAGCAAACACATAAGATTTAAATTAAGTATGTGGGGTTCCTCGGTAGCGTAATTTCTTTATTTATGTAGGATTTATTTTCACATATGCGTATCTGTATGTATGTATTTACACACACATATATATGTATATATATATATATATATATATATATATAGATATAACGGGCTCTGGGGGCTCTCGCCAGTGAGGGGAACGTTCTTCAGGGGGGCCTGGCTCCGGGGGGTAGAAACGTCCGGGCTGGGGCCGGCGAGATGGCGTCGCCGAGGGACTGGCGAGATGGCCCCCCGGGTGGCAGATCCGCACGCTCCTGGGCGGGGAAAGGGCCAGCTCGGGCCCTGCCTTGGGGGCGCGCAGAACATGGATCTGCGATCCGTGGATCTGGTACGCGGTGGCCAAATCCACGGACCGGGGGAGGTGCCCTCTCCAAAATGCGGCCGGTGCCGCCTCGCTCGGGGGCGGAAGCCCGCGATTTCCCACGGAAGCGGGCCCCGTCGCTAATCCACGCCCCCTTAATCCGTGCTTGCGATCGCCTGAAACTCGGGCCCTGTCGGCGATGAGTGGGCGAGTGGGGGTCGATGCGTCCCCCTGATTGGCTGCACGCAAGAGTGACCCTGGGTAAGTGTGACCTTTGGTGCGCGGCTTTTTGAGGGCCGCGGGGGGGCCAACCACAAGCGCGCAAGGCCATCCTATAGCATCGCGCTCGGCGATCGGTGGACTCATCTGTGCCCGCACTAAGGGTCACTCCGGCGAAGGGTCACTCCTACGTGTAGTTGACCAAAGCCTATCCCTCCCTTTCCTTGCCCCTTACTAAGCCGGGCCCAGGGGCAGCGAAAAAAAGCTGAGGCTGAACAGCCAGCCCCGGGGAAAGGTTCGGGACTTCCAGGGGGGCACCGCGCAAAACGCCGAGGCGTCGCTTCTGGACTGCAGAAGGGGGCGCAGCAGATCATCTGCGCGCCGCCGACTCTGCATCGGCTACACGCAAGAGTGACCCCAAGCAAGAATGTCCTTTCGTGCGCGGCCGGCCGAAGGGGGTGGCCCTTTGGGGACACCACCAGGCGCGCCAGGCGCTGCTGCCGCATCGCATTCAGGGATCGGGGGCCCCGCTAGAGGCCTCCTAGCTGGGGTCGCAGTGGATGGGGTCGGAAGATTGCGCCGTATCGCCGATACATCGGCGATGCATCGTCGACGTCGGCGGCGTGGACGTCAAGCAAATCGGACTCCACATCGAGCCGCGTCGCCGACGCATCGGCGATGCGGCGCGATCCTCCGATCACATCTACAGTGCGGACGCGGCCGCAAGAAACCTTCGCAAGAAACCCAACGCAGAAGACCCGCACGAGAAGTGCGACTGGGGGGAAGTCCAGGGCACCCTGAAAGCATCAGCTCCTTCAACGGCCGCGGGAAGTCACCGCGCAGCGCACGAAGCGGAGAAAGCCAGGGTACCCCGACGAAAAGCATCTGGTTTCCTGATGCCGGCCTCCACTGTACTCCGACCCCATGTGGGGGGCCTAGACCCATTTCGGGGACCTTCTGACCCAGGTCAATGCAAACCCGGGTGAGGCAGGCCGTGCAAGACCCTGCAGGATCCTGCACCCAAGCCTGGGTCAGTGCACCCCTGGCCCTGCAGGATCCTGTAAGATCCCGCGCTCTGGCTGACCCCCGTTTGCATTGACCCCCGTCTCAAGGCTCCCGACCATTGGGCCCGCACCAGAAGGTCGCTCCGGCGACAGGTCACTCTTGCGTGTATTCCCGAGCGCGTCGCGTTCCACTACTCGCAAAGTGCCTACTCGCAAAAATGCGAAACACACATGCCTGCTTCAGTGTAATTTCTCGTAGACCCCCCCCGGCGGATCCAGTCCATTGGCGAGTAGTCACTTGCGAGTAGCGGAACGCGCTCGTCGTGTAGTAGCCGACTGGCCGACTGGAGGGGAGAGGTGCCTGGCGGCGGGGCAGGAAGCCAGCTGCGCGCAGCAAATGTCGCCCCCCCCCCCCCCTCCCTTCCCACCGCCCGCCCTCTCTAGAGCAGGGACCGACCGTCCCGGCATTCCCGTAGGCCTACCACGACCCCAGCTGCCCCGATACGCAGCACGCAGCGTATTGATGCGGAGCTCCGCACAGCCGTAGGTATGACGCGATACGTTCGCCCAAACGTGGGCCAACACGCTGAGCCAACACGTCACGTATTGTCACGGACGTTTTAAGCATGGTACGAGCCGCGTTTCAAAGTGGGCGCACCGAGGCAGCCAAGACCACGCCATGCCCATAGAAGAACATGAGGTTTTAAAGCATAACCGATGCTCTTGGGACATAGAGCCGACGTGTTCGAAGAAGACGATGTCGGCCATACATGTTCTAAGAACATCTCGTGCAGACCGCAAAAGGTTATTATAACATTCTTCGGTGGGCCTCCTCGAGCTGAAGGCTGGGGATGTCTCGAGCGATATGGGAGGGGGGGGGGGCACACCACCAGGGAGACCCCCCTTGCCTCCTCGCGCATCCTCGCCCTGGTGGTGTCGGTGTCGCCTCTCCTTGCTCCTGTCCGAGGGACCCCCTGGTTCTCCTCTGCAGGCCTTCGGCGTTTGGGCTTTCGCACTGCGCGGTGCCTCTGGGCCCGGAGCAGGGGCCGAGGGCTTTCGTGCCTTCGTTTGCGCGGGGCGCCCCGCCACTGCTTGATCCCGCGCGCCCCGAAGCGACAGGGAAGCAGCCGACGCGGGCCTCCTAACCTCCGCGCCTGGCGCCGCGCGGGGGCGCGAAGCGTGCTCTTCTTCCCACCTTCTCGCACGGTCCATCAGGACGTGCTCCTCCTCCTCCTCCTCCTCCTCCTCCTCCTCCTCCTGCCGCTCCTCCTCATCCTCTTCCTTCCTCCTCCTCCTCCTCCTCTTCTTCTTCTTCTTCCTCCTCCTCCTCCTCCTCCTTCCTCCTCCTCCTCCTCCTCCTCCTCTCCTCATCCTCCTCCTCCCTCCTCCTCCTCATCTCTTCTTCTTCTTCTTCCTCCTCCTCCTCCTCCTCCTTCCTCCTCCTCCTCCTCCTCCTCCTTCTCCTCCTCCTCATACTCCTCCCCCCCTCCTCCTCCTCCTCCCACGGTCCATCCGGACAAGACCAGCGATGGGGCCCTCAGTCGTCTTAATTGAGCCTCAAGAGGCCCTCGGGAGCAAACATGCTCAAGGAGGCCATCCTGAGATCCCCTTTGGGTTTTGCAGGATGTTGGCCTCTCGGTAGCCCTCTTCTTGCGGCGTCCTGGGGCCGTCCTGGGCCGAGTCTTGGCGCGTCTTCTGAGGTGCTGTCTTCTCTCGTCTTGTCTTTGTCCTGTCTTGTCTGGCCGTCTGGGGCCGCCTTCGCGGCGTCTTGTGCCGTCGTGGAGTCTACCCCGCGCTTGCTGTATGGCCGCCCGTCGACTGGAGCGGGCCGCCCACCTTCCCAAGGGAAGTTCCTCCCCTGGGTCGGGACCAGGGCTTCGCGACGCGTTAGAGCGTCTAGGATGGCACCAAGAGAATCAATAGCCTCCCGCCCTCTCGCTTCCGACAAGTGGGCCTCTGCGACCCCTAGGTGGCCTTAAGATCGCCCAAGAGGGGCCCATACAAAAATCAGGACGGCCTCCCGAGCGCCCAGGAGCGCCCCGAGAAGGGACCAAGAAACGATGTCGGGATCCGACGGGTGGGGCGCTAAGGAAGGACACCCCTTTTTCATCGATGGCGTTTCGGATCGGCCTAGGAGGGCCCCGAAGGCCCCCAAGACGGCCCGAAGATATCCTCAAGAGGGCCCCAGGAGAGCCCCCCAAACATCCGAAATGACACCGGGGGGGCTCCAATACTGTCCGAGTGAGCTCCCAACAAGCTACTATGTGAAAAGATCCGCGAAGGCATTCATGGTTGAATCCTGGGTCTGCTCAGGCTGATCCCGAGCTTCGGTTTGACAGCTGTCCCCTCCTCTTTGCTCCACTGCTTGCTCCTACACTTCCCTGATCAAGGCAACTTGCATGGACGTTATCTTTGGACGGGCTGGTGGAATGGGGATACGCGTAAAGTCAATCATACAGTTGCCCGCACCATTCACTACAAGGGGGGCAAGTTCCTTTTTCAAATGGGACTCTCGCATTAAACTTACGTGATCCATTTTCTTTTTGCCTACAAGAATTTCTCACGGCCGCATGGATGGAGGACGGCCTACTTTCAAGCCGGAGCCCTTGTCTGACTGCCAGGCCCTGCGGGGCGCTTGTCCTTTGGGGGGTCGCACCCCGTGGTGAGGAGCAGTGCCTGCTGGGACCTATGATGAGGGACTTGGGACGGGAGGGTGAATTGCAGCATCGCTGATGCGCATCCTGGTTTCCTCCTTCCCCTCGTGATCATCCTCCTTCTCCTCCTCCCCTCCGTAGCCATTTTGGCTCAAGCCGCTCTGGCACAAGTGGGGCGTGCGGCAGCGCGATTCAGAGCGGCGCAGCTGCTGCGAGCCATGGCAATGGCCTGATGCCTCCGCGTCTTCGGTTCTTCATAGGGGAGAGCTTCTTTGGCGCGGATTCCTGGAGCCTGTTCGGGGACTTCTTGAGGGCCTCGAAGGTCGACATCGACAATGCCGAGGTCGAGGTCGTCGTCCCCCAGGCCTGCCAGACCCTGGGCCCCAAAGGCGGGAGTGCAGCCGAGGCAGAGGTCCAAGCAGAGAGTGCAGGAGGGCAAGCCTGCGGATCTCTTGAGATCGCCGCCGAGGCGAGTGAAGGTGGGGAGTCAGTGGCTGCCGAAGCTCCCACCACCAGTGATAAAGAAGATCCCGTGGCGCCATGTGGAGTCGGCCGCGTCGGCTGCGGGAAATGTGCAGGCTCAGGGGAAGAATAAGAAAAAGAAGCAGAAGCACAAGGACCAGACCAAGCGGAGCCCCTTCGCGAACCTCAAAGGCCAGATCGACGTGACCCAGGAGTGGAAGCTGAAGGGCTGCAACCTCCCAAAGTGGAAGTGCGAGGGCTGCGCCACGGAGCTAAAGAGGAAGGTGGTGCTCTTTGGCTTCAGGATGCGGTGCCCGTTCTGCCGCATGCCGACGCCGCCTACCACAAAGAGGATGCAGGAGGAGGCCATCCGCAAGTACAACAGGAAGGAGTTCGAGCGCCAGAGTGCTCCCAAGAAGCAGCTGGCGTAGGCTCAGGCTGCGAGTTCTTCGACATCGGCGCCGATACCGAAAACGAGAGCACGCAAGACCACGTTTCTCTACAAGGTCCAGAATAAGAACGGGTTGAAGAGGAAGATGGCCGCAGAGATGGAGCGCAACATGAGGCGACAGGCAAAGGAGGAGAACACGCTGGAGGACATTGACGCGCGCATCCTCAAGCTGGAGACGGACAGGGACAACCTGGTGGAACTGATCGTCTCTCTCCTGCCCTCCCGCCAGCGGGGCTCGGAGGAGGCGCAGACCAGGGTGAACACGCTCAGCCAGCAATCCGAGCAGGCGAATCTCAGCGCGGAGACGGACCTGGTGCGCCTGGAGCGCCTGAGGGAACTGGTGTTGGCCAAATAGACTTCGGGCGCGGCTGCGCCAACGCCTTCTCAGAGGAGCTGCCCGCGATCCCCGCCTTCCCGTCCCTCGAAGCAGTGGTGGATGACATAGAGATCTCGTTGGAGGACTACCTGGAAGGCAAGACGCTCAGTGACCAACTCGCGACAGCCGTCTCTCCCGATGGCAAGGCCGCGGCGCTGCTGGCGAGCAAGGACTTCATGTTCAGGACCGCGCTCGCCCAGGCGCCCCAATGGTGGGGTGCCGTGGCGGGCGGCTCGCAGAGCGACGCTGAGCTGGCATCGGCCCGCGTGCGGCGCTCTCTGGCCCTGGGGTGCCAGGCATAGGTCTGGCGCCCTCCAGTGGCTTGGCGTAGGCTGGGCCTCTGGCGGCGGGGGCGTCCTAGACGGACGTCCGCTTCATCAGACCCCTCAGACCCAGTCTCCTCCTCCTCCTCCTCCTTCTCCTCCTCCTCCTCCGTCCCTGCCCTGATCTACCCGCTCTTCCTCCTGTTTCGTGAGTGGACCCTTCGCGGCAAAGGCGTGTAGCCTCTGCACTCCCCCCCAATGAAAAAGGCTTAACAAATTCTGCTGTTCCTCGACTCGGGCTGGATCTTACACAGCCAATCCCAATGTATGTGGGCATCTCTGTTTGTTCGCCGATTAATTCGATTTCTCCAGCGGATTGCTTCGATAATCATCGGCTCGTCTGGCTTCATCCCTGCAACTCGATCGTAGAACGGTGGTGAAGCCATCAGTAACTCTTCATCCCCCTGCCCCTCCCCCTCCCCCCGCCTCCTCCTCCTCCTCCTCCTCCTCCTCCTCCTCCTCCTCCTCTTCCTCCTCCCCTGACTAAGCGAGACAGCGTCTCCAGCCCGCACTTATCCGACTGGCCTTGCAAGACTCGCGAACACCTGCGAACGGCCTCGTCTGTGAAAGCGCTCCCGGCCCAGTCTCTGCCGCGAAAGCGCCCCGAACCCTCAGCCGCTCCCCATCCTGCTGTGGATTGCCCCGAGGTCGAGAGAACGACGCGAAGCCCACACCTGCGAAAACATGCGTGCACAGCAGGATTATGATGTTGATGATGATGATGCTGCTGCTGCTGATGATGATGAAGATGACGATGACGATGACGATGACGATGATGATGATGATGATGATGATGATGATGATGATATGATGATGATGATGATGATGATGATGATGGTGGTGAGGAGAGGAGGAGGAGGAGGAGGATGAGGATGATGAGGAGAAGGAGGATGAGGATGAGAGAGGAGGAGGAGGAGGAGGAGAGGAGGAGGAGGAGGAGGAGGAGGAGGAGGAGGGGGGGAGGGTGAGGATGATGAGGAGAAGGAGGATGAGGATGAGAAGGAGGAGGAGGAGGAGGAGAGGAGGAGGGAGGAGGAGGAGGAGGAGAGAGGCGGGAGAAGGAGGAGGCGGAGAAGGAGGAGGCGGAGGAGGAGGAGGAGGAGGAGGAGGGGGAGGAAGAAGAGGACAACGACACAAAGGACCCGCCGACCCAGCCGCCGCCAGCTACTCCTCCTCCTCCTTCTCCTCCTCCCCTTCCTCCTCCTCGGCCGCCTCCACCCCCAGGGCATGTGCGCACAGGAGGAGTAAGAGGATGATGATGATACTGGTGACAATGATGCTGCTGATGATGAAGCCGATGATGATGATGACGAGGAGGAGGAAGAGGAGGAGGAGGAAAGGGAGAAGGAGAAGGAGGAGGGGGAGAAGGAGGAGGAGGAGGAAGAGGAGGAGGAGCAGGAGGAGGATGAGGACGAGGAGGACGAGGCGGAGGAGGAGGAGGAGGAGGAGGAGGAGGAAGAGGAGGAGGAGGAGGAGGAGGAGGAGGAGGAGGAGGAGGAGGAGGAGGCAGTGATCCCGCCTACCCAGCCGCAGCCTGCTGCTGCTGCTGCTGCTACAGCTGCTGCTGCTGCTGCTGCTGCTGCTGCTCCTCCTCCTCCTCCTCTTCCTCCTCCTCCTCCTCGGCCGCCTCGAACACCAGGGCCAGAGCAACGGCGCGGTGCGCCGCGGACATGCCGCGGCCGAGCAGCTGCACGCTACGTTTGCTTCATGCCACGGGCGGCCGCCGCGCGGCTTCGCCGCCGCACCGCAGGGGAGCGACCCTAGGGGGCTGGAGCGGCCTGCGCCACGACGGTTGCGGCCCCCCCCCTTTGACTTTCTCTCCGTTGACTTCCTCTTCCTCCGCCTCCTCCTCCTCCTCCTCTTCCATTTCCAACCGCGTAGCTCAGGCGATCCTTGAGATTCGCCTACCCGCACTCCTGTCCGCGCCAGGTGTCTCGGCACGGTTGAGGATTCTCGAGCGGTTGTCTTCGAACTTGCCTCTTCCCGCAATGACGATACATTATTCCATGGACCTGTGATGCAGGAACTTGGAAGGAGGTCTTATTGCAACACCGGTGCTGCATTTTGGGATTGCACAGGTCCTCCTCCTCCTCCCCTCGCTGCTACCTCCTCCTTTCCCTGTCCCTCCTTCTGCTCCGTTTCCTCCTCGTGCTCCTCCTCTTCCTCTTCCTCCTCCTCCTCACCCCCCTCTTCCTCTTTTTCCTCCTCCTCGTCTTCTTCTTCTTCTTCTTCTTCCTCCTCCTCCTCAAAAGTGACTGGGGCCTCGCAGCGCCGTATCACCCTCAGGGGTCCCAGCAGTGACGCGGATGGAAGGCGGTTGGTTGTCGAGACTCTCGCCTTTGCGCCACGCACACACGTCGCGGTGGGCAATCCGTTCTCAAGATTTGGTTCTCGCCTTCGTGCCGTGCGCATTCCTCTTAGAAGCTCCCAACAAGCACACGGATGACGGGCGGCTGGATTTCAAACTGCAGCTTCCGCGCGCCGCACGCATGCACTACAAAAGCTTCCAGCGGCTGCGCGGGTGGAGGGTGTGCTTTCTTTTCAAACTTGCGCTCTTTTCCTGGGACTCCCTCAAACTCCGAGGCCATGCGTCGGAATTCACGACGTGGTTGTACATATGGAGGTCGGCTCATTTTCAAAATGGCGCTTTCCCGTAAAGCTCCCTTCACATCTAAAGCTGGGAAAGAAGCAGTGCAACAGTTCTACGGCTGCAGGGCGGCTCCATTCCACAACGGAGTTATTGACAAACACGTCCTTGGACATTCCATGGACGGGAGGTGAACGCTTGTCAAAACCAAGCCCTCGCCAGAGTGGCAAAGCTTGCCGAGACTTCTGAAGAGGGGAATTGGAAAAGGAGGGTATGTTGGAAGATCGTTGGTGCATTGTGGGTTCACCTTCGCCATCCTCCTCCTCCTCCGCCTCCTCATCTTGCACACCCTCCGCAACCACCACGCTCCCTGTCCTCCACCTGCTCAACCCTCCACATCCACCGCGCCCTCGTGTCCATGCGCCCCCTCCATCCGCCTGAACGTATAAAGGCGAGGTATATCCAGCCAAGTGAGACCGCCTCGTACAAAACTGTTAAAGTTTCCTGGTACCTCCAGGTTAACTTCCTGTCATCCTTCCTCCCCCTTCCCGCTCTCACCCCCTCCAGCTTCCCCTCCTCGGCCCAAAAGCAAGCCCGCATCTGATAGCCTTCTGGTGCGCCACGGCGTCGTGCCCTGGCGCCTTGCCGAGGCGTGCCTGCAACCACTGCAGGCGTGACCGAGTTCCTCGCGCAACGGTTGACATTCGGCGCCACGCCTGGGGATGGCAGTTGGAAGGAGCAGGTCTTCTTTTTAATTTATTATTATTATTATTATAATATTTGTTTCTTCATTTTTATCTTTACTTTTTTATTAATCTTTTTGTCGGAAGGAACAGGCCTTCCGAGGAATTTCCTGCGGCTTCGGGGGAAGCCTTTAGAGGCTTCCCGAACCTTCTGAGAGGAGATCCGCCCCTTCGCGCTTCCCCCTTCTGGGCTCGCCACCGAGACTACGGGTGGGGACGAATCGTGCGAGCCGGGTGTTTTTTCCTGTGGTTGGCCCCTCAACGGTACTGGACATGTTTTTTTTGTTTTTTTTGTTTCCCCTCAACACGATGAAAGCACCCCCACAGGCAGCAGTCCTGGAAGATCTGGCAGAGCAAAAGAGCTCACTGGGAATCAATTTGCCGCGCACACCGTGCGAAAATGAACCGGACGAGCCAGAGACCAGAGAAGGGAATACAGCGTCCTGCGAGCCAGGCCCGAATTACACTGGGGCCGCGGGGCCGCTCGAGCAGAAGCCAGACGCCCGTAAGGACAGCACGGTGCTGGACTTGTGTGGCGATGTCTTGGAAGTGTGCAGCGCTTACACGTCCCAAGTGCATACAACGTCACACCACGCCTCTTTTCGCCTCTCTGTGCATCCTCTCAGTCGGTTTACGGGATTCGGCGGACTCTTCGGTTACGATCGTCGTGGAGAACATGCGACCTAGGCTGCAGGGACGATATACTTCAAGCGTGGTGCAGTGTTTTTTTTTGGCCTAAGTACACGGGGAGCATGCCGGATTAATATCCTCCTGCCTTGTGTGTCCTGTTGTGCTTTCTCTTGCATATTGCTGGTGGTAGGTTCTGGCGTTGTACTTTGCACATGTTTGGCGTGCGTTTGTGTGCAACAATATGTTGGTGACATGTGGAGTCTCAGTGTATCACTTCGGGGCGTGATTCGAGAAACCTGAATGTGCGTGGTGTTGCTTGTTTCCTCAGGTCACACAGGAATGGTGAAGGTCACATTTCAAATTGTTATCTGCACAATCTCTCTCCCCATTATGGCTGTACTTCACATGGCACATTTATGGCGGCCACTTCTTCGTTGGCTGGGAGCAACTCCCAAACAATAGGCTTAACACGCAATGCCAACGTCTGGCTTGTGCAAACCGGTTGCTTCGCTAGGATCACATCCGCGATGGCCTCCAATCCACTCCACCTTCCCCTCCTCGCTCTTCCTGGGGGAACGAAAGGACAGCGATTCCGCAAATCCCCAGGCCTCTCCCGTGGTGCGTTCTGACCAAGACTACGAGGATACTCCAGCCGTTGCGATGAGGGACCTTGATGACGAGCAGCGGTATCGTTTTTTTTCCTCCTCTGACTTCTTCCTCATCCCCGCGCCGCTCTACCTCCGCACCACCCTCCATGCCACCCCAAGCAGATCTGCCCGCTGCACCGTGCCAGCCCACTCCAGGTCTCCTCGCGCGGCTCCCTGCCGCCCTGCATGCGCACCCCCTCCGCCCTCCTTCGGTTGTGACGATGAGCATCATGAGCTCCTGTCGCGCTCTCTGGCGCATAGGCCGCATGCGCAGAGGAGCGGGAGCAGTGGGCGAGACGGGATGCTCTGATGAGGAGAAGGCGGCAGAGGAGGACGCACACGAGAAAGAGGAAGAGGACAAGCTAGGAGGAGGGAAGAGGAGAGAGGCGGGAGAGAGGGGTAGCGTGCCGAAGAGGGAGGATAGAGAATGAAGAGGAGGAGATGGGGAAGAGGAGGGGGAATAGCCATCGGATGCGGGGGAGGTCGAGCATGATGAGGAGGAGCAGGGGAAGGAGACAGAGGAGGAGAAGGCAGGCAAAGGGGGAAGGAGGAGGATGAGGAGGAGGCGGAGATGAACGAGGACGACGGAACAAAAAGGAAGGAGGAGGATGTTAAGGAGGATGAGGATGAGGAGGAGGAGGATGTTAAGGAGGAGGAGGAGAAGGAGAAGGAGGAGGAGGAGGAGGAGGAGGAGCATAAGGAGGAGGAGGAGGAGGAGGAGGAGGAGGAGGAGGAGGAGGAGGAGGAGGAGGAGGATGGAGTAGAGGGAAGAGGAGGAGAAGGAGGCCGCATTAGTAGGAGGAGGCGGAGGATGCGGAGAAGCCAGAGGACGGAGGGAGGCGAGGAGGAGGGGGACGAGGAGGAGGAGGAGGACGACGAGAAAGAGATCAAGGCGACACGGTCTAACACAGCGCCCCCGCGAGGGCACGTGACGTCGGCGCCCTCCCGCGTGTGCCGGGCGGGCCGCGAGAGCCAGCAACGCCCTCCCCGTCCCCAGACGTCCGGCGCCTCGATCTTCTCGAGACGCGGGCCCCCGGACTCTCGACCCCCTCTCCGGGACCGGTTTCTCACCCCAGACCGTTTCTGCGCTGACGGCCCCGAGGCCCGGCGAGGACCCCAGCGGCCGACAACGATATGGACCACTTCCGCACCGCTCTCTGTTCGAGGCGCCCAGTGCCCGCCGGGCCTCGCGTCCTCCATGGCTCGCTTCTGGTGCGGGCTCTCGGCTCGGGGCCAGCCCGGCGCCTGCTCCTCCGCGGCCCACGGCGAGTCGCGCGGGGTCCACGGGCGCCCGAGGAGATCCCTCCTCTCGCGAGGGAGTGCGAGGGTGCTGCGTTTCGCCGGCCGTGCTGTGCCCTCCCACCAGGGTGCCCCCCTGTGCAGAGTACAGGAGGGAGAAGGAGGAGGAGGAGGAGGAGGAGGAGGAGGAGGAGGAGGAGAAGGAGGAGGAGGAGGAGGGGGAGGAGGGGGAGGAGGAGGAGAGGGTTTCGGCCGAGGGAGGGAGGCCCCCCCATCCCGGGCGCGGGTGCAGGCCCCTGTGCCGTCCGACCCCTTGCGCGCAGGTCTCCGCCACGACCAGCCGCGCCATCGAGAATATTGCCGACGCCGCCAGGGAATCGCAGCGTCGAGACCGCTTGATAAGGCGGTTCGCCGTGTATCTCACGCGGCCAGAACAGGCAAGCACATCACACTTCGAGATTGGAGAAGCATAGCTATTACTCTCCACGATGGGCTCCGTGCGCCACACATACGTGTAGATGTGGAAAATATGGTGGCAGATGCCATGCTGGTACGTTTGCAGAAGCCCCCCGGTTCTGTTTTGCGACAAGATGCCCCGCTATACGTTCCAGATCCTTTCTGGGGACAA
>CAUYUJ010007880.1:199003-231206 GCA_963575745.1 Prorocentrum cordatum
ATTGGTTACACGGATGGTGTGTAATTTATGCTGGTCGCCATTAGGCTTCCATTTCGCGTCTGCCAAACAACACATAAACTCAACATGTAATGCAGTTGCACGGATGAAAAAGTGATGTTTTCTTATTGAACTGATGTGGGAATTCGTTATGAACTCTTGACCGTTCGACGACCAGAACAATGAACATATGGTACAACTGCACGGATGGAAGGCGGTTCCTTTTCAAACCAAGGCTGTCGACGAACACGGCCAGGAATAGGAATGACAGCTTATGCCAAGAGTTACACGCAGGGATGCGCTCGTTTTCGCCATTCGAAACGAGGATCTATTTGCACACGCCACGGGACTTTATGACCATTCCTTCTGCGTGTTCTGTATTCATCGATCAACTGATGCATCGTTTTTTTGTCAAAACGGAACCGCGTCTATACTCGTGCTCTCGCGCTGTTCCGCAAACCGAAAATATCTAAACATGGGCGCCCATTTGAGCCATATTGCGGGTCGCGATTCTATCAGCTCTTTTGTGCGTGACCTAGGTGGCCGCGGGCACGCCAGGCCAACTCGCGCACAACCGTCGCTGCGAAAAAACAACTCAACACACAACACTTTTCCCGGCCATGAACTCCAGGAGTGTACCAAAACACTGTATTCGCTTTGTCCGAGACCCCAACATTCTCCAACATGCCCCACATATGCGAAACAGGTTTTCCACAAAACATCATTGCCCACGCGCTGAACATTCATATTTGTGCAGCTGCGCCTCGCCGAGGGCGTTCAAACCGGGGGTGCCCGGATCGTCCCGAATCTATCTGGCTGCAGGCACGCCCACCTGGGCACGGAGGGGGCCAGAGGCAAGAGAGCGTGGCACGTGAGTGTGGACGAGCGGGGGTCGGCTGGAGGGTGGGCAAGGAAAGAAATATTGGGAACAATGGGTATGACAACTCGTTGATGAATGGAACGCAACGCGTGGCGGGAATAGCGCGAAAAAACATGCGACAGGGGCGGAGGCCACGAGACATTCGACGGAGGAGAAGACACTGAAACAGCACATCGAACATAATATTGGGAACGGGAAGGGGACGAAACGTGAAATTAGAAAGGGCTGCCAGGGAACGGCCGGAATGAAACCGGAAGTGGGGGTGGCGTGAGCGTCGGACGGAAGACGGAGCGAGAGCGTGAGTGAAACCGCTTCTGTGGGCATGACCGCGGGGCGCCATTCTCTCCGCTCCCTTGTGCGTAACCTAACTGGCAAGGCGCATGCCAGGCCAACTCGCTCGCAACACTCGGTACGACAAACAACCTCGATATACATCGGCGTATGTGCCGTCGTGGTATGGAAAACTTACAAAACGCAGTGTGTTCACTGTCCGCCCCCCCGCACTTCTCCAGCATTTCGAACAACACACTAAACAACTGAACGTGTGGTTCCAATCAAATTATTACCAACACCCTCGCTGAAAGTTCACATTTATGCAGCTGCGCCTCGCCGAGAGCGTTCAAACCGGGGGTGCCCGGATCGTCCCGAGTCTATCTGGCTGCAAGCACACGCCCACCTGGGCACGGAAGGGGGGCCATGGGGCAAGAGAGGGTGGAACGTGGTTGTGGACGCAGTGAGAAGTGGACGACGGGATATGGACGTGAGATACGGATGGCAACAATGATCAGGACAGAAAGTTGAGAACTGCAGCGCAATGCGTGGCGGGAATGGTGTGAAAACAGAAATACGACAGGGGAGGTGGCTAGGAAACATTACGCGGAGCAGAAGGCACTGAGAGAACAAATAAAACATCCGCCGACCTCCGCTGGCAGGAGGTGAAACGGTGTGTGAAACGTTTGGTTGCCCCCCTCCCCATTTCCCCTTGTCATGATCGCGTTGGCGTGGGGATCGCCAACGCACCCCCCGGGCCTCCGGAGCTTCCAATACGACACTTCGTGGCCTCCAAGATGCTCAATCTGCCCCTGAAGCTGGCCCAAGCTGTGCTCCAACACGCCGAGGAAACCCGAAGAAAACAACTCGGAGGGCTTCGAACCGCCTAAGAGGCCACAAACACGCCCTAACAATAATTCGAGACGACCTCCAAGAGGGCCCCAAGAAATAAACATCCTCCTAACCTCCGGGGGAAACATAAACTTTAAGATCCGCCGACCCCCTTTTGGGGCCACCAGGCTGCAGGACGAAGCTTCGCAGTTTCCTGTGCCAGTTGCAGCTTCCAGTTTCCACTGTTACAATTCTGCTTCTTGCTGCTTGCTGTTCCTTGTTGACTTCTTGCTGCTTACTGTTCCTTGTTGATGGACCGCGCGAGGGGGAGAGGCCCAAAACGAGCATTTCTACCACGCCCAAATCGTATTGTCTGAATTGCTGGAGTGGGTAAACATTGACACCACTCACGCAGATCGGCGGGGTCAGGGTCCAAAAACACATGTGATTTGCCACATGTCTAAAATTCGGTGGCACCCCCACGCAGATCGGCGGGGTCAGGATCGAACAACACATGGGATGTGCCACATTTCTGAAACTCGGTGGCACCCCTCGCGCAGATCGGCAGGGTCAGGGACCAAAAACAAAGGGGCTTTGCTACATTTCTGAAAATTCGGTGGCACCCCTCACGCAGATCGGCGGGGTCACGGTGCAAAAACATATGGGATGTGCGACATTTCCGAAATTGGCACCCCTCACGCAGATCCGTAGGGTCAGGGTCAAAAAAAACATAGGATTTGCCACATTTCTGAAATTCGGTGGCACCCTTCACGCAGATCGGCGGGGTCAGGGTTCAACCGCACAGGGGATTTGCTACATTTCTGAAATTCGCTGGCACTCCTCACGCAGATCGGCGGGGTCAGGGTCCAACCGCACAAGGGATTTGCCACATTTCTAAAATTCGGCGGCACCCCTCACGCAGATCGGCAGGGTCAGGGTCTAAAAACACGTGGGATTTGCCACATTTATCCGGCGGCACCCCTCACACAGATCGGCGGGGTCACGGTGCAAAAACAAATGGGACCTGCGACATTTCTGAAAATTCGGCGGCACCCCTCACGCAGATCCGTAGGGTCAGGGACCAAAAACAAAAGGATTTGCTACATTTCTGAAATTCGGTGGCACCCCTCACGCAGATCGGCGGGGTCACGGTGCAAAAACATATGGGATGTGCGACATTTCCGAAATTGGCACCCCTCACGCAGATCCGTAGGGTCAGGGTAAAAAAAACATTGGATTTGCCACATTTCTGAAATTCGGTGGCACCCCTCACGCAGATCGGCGGGGTCAGGGTTCAACCGCACAGGGGATTTGCTACATTTCTGAAATTCGCTGGCACTCCTCACGCAGATCGGCGGGGTCAGGGTCCAACCGCACAAGGGATTTGCCACATTTCTAAAATTCGGCGGCACCCCTCACGCAGATCGGCAGGGTCAGGGTCTAAAAACACGTGGGATTAGCCACATGTATCCGGCGGCACCCCTCACACAGATCGGCGGGGTCACGGTGCAAAAACATATGGGACCGGCGACATTTCTGAAAATTCGGCGGCACCCCTCACGCAGATCCGTAGGGTCAGGGTCCAGAAACACAGGGGATTTGCTACATTTCTGAAATCCGGCGGCACCCCTCACGCAGATCCGTAGGGTCAGGGTCCAGAAACACAGGGGATTTGCTACATTTCTGAAATCCGGCGGCACCCCTCATGCAGATCGGCAGGGTCAGGGTCCAAACGCATAAGGGTTTTGCCACAATTCTGAAATTCGGTAGCACTCCTCACCCAGATCGGCGGGGTCAGGGTCCAAAAACATATGGGATTTGCCACATTTCTGAAAATTCGGCGGCACCTCTCACGCAGATCGGCAGGGTCAGGGTCCAGAAACACATGGGATTTGCCACATTTCTGAAATTCGGCGGCACCCCTCACGCAGATCGGCAGGGTCAGGGTCCAAACGCACAGGGGATTTGCCACATTTCTGAAATTCGGCGGCACCCCTCACGCAGATCCGTAGGTTCAGGGTCCAAACACACAAGGGATTTGCAACATTTCTGAAATCCGGCGGCGCCCCTCATGCAGATGCGTAGGGTCAGGGTCGAAAAACGAACAAGTCCCGACACTGCTTCACGGCGAAGCCGAAGCCTCATGACTTCGCTCTTCCATGGCCCATTCTCCGAGAGAGGGGGCTGGCGGCAGAGGGGCGAAACCCTTACGGATTTTCGCTTTTTCCTGGCAGCGTCCAAGACGGCTCAAAAAGGCCTCAAGGCTCGTTGCAAAACGCCCCCCCCCCGCCTCCAAGGACGGCCGAAGTGGTCCCAAAACGGCCCGAAAAGGCGTCCAAGATGGCCCGGGGGGGGCCCCAACAGGGCCCCAAGACAGGCAGCGCGAACTGACATTCTGAGCCCTCCGCTCCAAAACAGCCTCCGAAGCCGCCAGCAAGCGCCCAAGAAACTCCCAACATGCCCGAAGAACGCCCCCGAAAGGCCAGCAAATGTTCCCAATTTTTCTGTTTAGATTCAATGTTTCGGCGATACCAACCCGGGTTATCCGCTTAGGTGCGGGGCGAGGAGGTGCTTGCCGATAACCTGACCTTTTCGCTCTGGGCAACCCCGCGTATGCCCGCGCAAACCACTACTGCGTACCCCCTTCGGACCTGCGCAGCCGATGAGGTCACTATATCCGGGGGGGGGACGGGGGGGGGGGGGCGGGCGGGCCCGATAAGCTGGGTTACCGAAGGAACATCGTAACAACAATCTCCAACAGGCCCAGAAAAGCCTCACACGTGGACTGCGTCCCCCCTGCTGGGGTCGGCGGGATTGCGTAAGCCTCTTGAAAAACAGTGGGACCGGAAAGGGAACAACGCGCGAAACTATCAAGCGGACTGGCAAGGAAACGCTGGAATGACAGCGGGAGCGAAGGGGTACGTCAGCGTCACAATGAGGGACGGAGCGGGAGCGAGAATGATGGCGGCACTCTGGGCCAGAACGCAGAACGCGATTCTCTCCGCTCCCTTGCGCGTGCGCTAACTGGCCGCGGGCACGCCAGGCCAAAGCGCGCACAACCATCGCTGCGACAAGAAACCTAGATACACATCGGCCTATGGGCCATCGAGCTCTGAAGCACTTACACAACGCAATATGTTCACTGCCAGGCGGCCCCCCGAACAAGACATAGAAAACGGAACAAATGGCTCCAGAAGCAGTCTTCCCAACAACTGCGCTGAACCTAAAGATTTGTGCAGCTGCGCCTCGCCGAGAGCGTTCAAACCGGGGGTGCCCGGATCGTCCCGAGTCTATCTGGTTGCAGACACACGCCCACCTGGGCACGGAGGGGGGCCAGGGGCAAGAGAGCACGGAACGTGAGCGTGGGCGAGCGGGGAACGCCAGGAGGGTGGACGATGGTGAGCAAGACGTGCGGTGAATGACAGGAGCACAAGGCGTGGCGGGAAGGGTCCGACGAAGAAATACAACAGGGGTGGAAACCAGGAAACACAAGATGGAGGCGAAGAAACTGAACGAATAGAGCGATAATCGTGAACATCTGGACGATACCGACAGCGGAAGCAAGGGCCAGACTGGGAGCGAGAGTGCGGGGGGGGTGAGCGTCAGAATGAACGCAGGAACGAGATCGAGAGCGATAGTCCGAATGCAGGTGAATATGAGAGAGCCGTTCAAACAAGAGTGAGTGTGAGAGCGGAAATCGGATTGATGAACATGCGGACTAGAGTGGCAGTGGGGATGAGTACGAGGGCGGGACTGAGATAATGATATCGGCAAGGATGAAGTAAACTATACATGCACCGGCACCGGCACACGCACACGCATATTTACATATATATACATCGAGAGGGAGACATATATATATAAAGAGAGAGAGAGAGAGAGAGAGAGAGAGAGAGAGAGAGAGAAAGAGAGAGAGAGAGAGAGAGAGAGAGAGAGAGAGAGGAAGAAAGAGAGAAAGAGAGAGACAGAGAGAGAGAGAGAGAAAGTGCTAGATATAGAGATACATAAGGGGAACGAGAAAGAGAGAGGGAGAGAGAGAGAGAGAGAGAGAGAGATGGAGAAAGCGCGCGGGGGGGCAGAGAGAGAGAGAGAGAAAAATAACAACACGCGAGAAAGAGAACGAGACACACAGAAAAAACGAGAGAGAGAGAGAGAGAGATAGAGAGAAAGAGGAATAATGAGGAACACATGCAGGAGGACGAGATGGCAAATGCAGCTGCCGCTCATCATGTTCCTCCTCCTTCTCATCATCTCGTGTTTCACTGTCGTTATGTCCAGCATCCTCGTTCTATTCCTCCTGTGCTTCTTTCCTATTCTTGATTTTGCTGCCTTCTCACAAGGAGCCCTAGGATGCAAACAATAATGAAGCCTGGAAAAGGGTGACAGGAACAAGCATAACCAGTGATATGCCAGCCGCTTTTGCTCTTCGCGGACCCCACGACGAATGGAAGGGATGACTTCCCCCACTCCGATCACTGGTTTCCCTGCTGTTTCCTCCCCATCCTGCTCCACATCGCCCGAGCCGCCCCCCAACTTCTCATACGTACCTGTCCTCGTCATCCCTGTCGTCCTCCTCCTCCTCCTCCTCTTCCTTCTTCTTCTCCCTCCGCGCTTCCATCCCCTCCCCTTCGCCGTCTTTGCACTCCTCTCACTCGCCCTCGTGGATCTCATCCGTTATCCTCTCCGTCACCCACCGCCTCCTCTTCCCCATCCGCCCCCCTCGCCAACCTATGCGCCACAATCATTATTAGTATCACCGTGCGTCCTCTGCCCCCCCACCCACCCACCCTCCCGTCTTTTCTTCTTTGTTCTGCACCATTTCCCCGTCTGCCTTCGATTACCCCTTCTCTAATCCCGTGTTCACTTGCGTTTCCCCTGTTGCTCCTCCCCCGCGCTGTTCCCTCCCCCTTCTCTGCCCCCCCTTCTACGATCATTCTGGTCCTCCCTCCCTCATAGAATCCTTCCCGGCACGCTCCTGTAGTGTGGTTTCTCGACGTGCTCGCTTTTTTCTCGATCGCCACACCGAAGCCCGAATAACATCCGAACGACAAATGCATAAAAGGACCCCGCTGTGGCGGGACCCCCTTGGGCCATGCCATCCACCCTTTTCGTTCCTTTATCATCGACCAAGGAGAACGGATGGAGCCTTGGGGCGTTCCGCGCAAGACATTACAAACCATTTGCTTGCCTTGGCCCCCGGATCGGCGGGTTGCCCCGCCTGAGACACCCTCGCAATTTGCTTGGCCTGGGCCCTGGTTTGCCCAGGCTTGGGGCAGGAGGTTCCGCCTGGGGATTCCTCTCTTTTTCTCTGGCTCGGCTTGGTGTCCGCGCCGCTTCGCCCAGGAAGCCCTCGCCATTTGCGTGGTCCAGCTTGATTTCGGCGCGGTTTCGCTGGAGTCCTCGCGAGTTGCCTGGTTTGGCACGGTTCGGGAGCGGTTTCGCTTGAGGCGCCCTCGCGATTTGCCAGGTTAGGCCTGGTCTGGACTCAGTTTCGCTTGAGACGTCCTCAGCATGTGTTCGGTTTGATCTGGTGCGGGCTGGGCTTCGCCTACTACGTCCTCACACTTCGCTTGGTTGAGAGGTCCTCCACAGTTGCCTCGCATGGTCTGGGTTGGGCTCCTTTCCGCCTGAGGGGTCCTCTTGTACACTTCAGCTTGGCCCTTTTGGGCGCAATGCTGGCTTTAGGCCTGAGGAGCACATGTTATCGGCCCAGGCGCCGTCAATGTTTGCGCCATCATAGGCCACGTCCTCTTCCTTCTACCCCTTTCCTTTCCCTGCTCATCGTACTTCAGCTGGTTCTAAATCCTCCTCCTGCTTCCTCCTCTCCCCCTTTTATGTTCATTATCTCCATCTCCTCCTCCTCCTCTTCCTCTTTTTCCCCTTGAGCCTCAACAGAAACAAAAATGGACGAAGCTTGCCCAACACACACACACACACACACCAAGTAGAGACTTCGGAAACCCATCGCTTCAATTTCCGGCCCAAGAAACTCACGATACAACTCCCGAGTCAGCCTAAGAAATGCATTGCGGAAGTGCTACGCGATGATTGCAGAGACGGGTGGCGCCATCGAGACACGACACGACGCACAGGCTACTTATGCCACCGCTTGTCTTGTAAAGCTCAAGACGCTCCCTTAATGCAAACACTGTTTTGGGGAAAACGGCCTGTATGATTAACGAGTCTGCTCGGCGTGACCCACAACTTTGGTGCTTCCGCACTTCATTGCTCAAGAGAAGGGGCCATTTCCGGATGGGCTGGTGGGGATTCGCGAAGCGTCAAGAGCTGCGACACCAAATCCGATGGTGGCTGAAGAACGGCGGATACGAATGAGCATTCACCACGTACTCCGGCTGGAAACGACCTTGGTAATGACGCGTTTGTAGGCAGCCATGCGCGCACACACAGAGACACTCAGACACACACACAGACACACACACACACACGAAAGCACGCACACGCACATGCACACGCACATGCACACGCACACGCACACGCAGACGCACACGCACACGCACACGCACACACACACACACACACGCACACGCACGGGCACGCACGCACGCACGCGCGAACGCTCACAAACACACAACTACACAAACACACGAGAACACAAACACACACAACACACCCACAAGCACACAAACACACCGACACACTCACACGCCCACACAACCACACACCCACACACCCACACACCAGCATAGCAACACACACGAACACACGAACACACGGAGGAGCTCCGTGCTTCCTCTTCCTCTTCCTCCTCCTACTTGCTCAACAGCCGATCCCGCCTGGGTGCTTGTATATAGTATTATCTACCCGATCGACCTGAGATCAAGACGGCGAGCGGAAACAAGATCGAATCTGATGAGAACAAGCACTGGAGCTCTAACGACCGTGCAAGTTTCGAGAAGACGATCGTAAACATGTCAACAAAACCAAAACTCGTCCCCGACCTCCTCTCCCCCTCCTTTCGGGGAGACGTAAGACCCGGTTACGGGGGACTCGGAAATCCCCGACGAGGTCGTCAAAAAAATGACGAGGCCGAGCCTGCATTTTGACGAGGCCTCCCGCTGCAGACATCCCACGAAACTCCTCCTCGTCAAAATCCGAGGCGCGGTCGTCAAAAAACGATGGCGAACCCGAGTCCTGGCAAACCCAGGTCTTACGCTCCCCCGATCCTTCTTCGCACCCCACGGCCAGGAGCTGCTGCTCCAAAGGTGCCGCGGCGGCGGCCCCGGGCGACGCGCCACGCCCCTGCAGGCCGGCAGCGCGCCGGCCCTGCTCCGCCCGAGCGGGAGGCAGGGGGGAAACTTCGGGGGGCCGCAGCGCCCGGGCATCCGGACGCGGTCCGCGCGTCGCGCCGAGGTGGGCCAGAAGCGGCGCGGGCGGCACGCGGAGCGGGCGCTCCTGACCGTATACAGGGCAGTTTCTAATACTTGCATATATATACATATATCTATGTATATAATATATAATATATATATATACATATAGGTCTGTGTATATATATAAAAAGAAGAAAGTATAACGATATGAATTTAATGCATGATTAATGTATGAATGAATTGATGCATGAACTCCTCGTTGTTTTTTCATACTAAATCCCTGCATTTTTTAATACATGGTCCGCACGCTGAACATGTTAAAACAACGGCACTGTATAGTCAGAGCTGGCAGCAGGGACGTGCGATGTGAGGGTGCAGGACCCTTGGACGCCCATGCCGAAGCTCTCCGGGGGCAGGGCCGGCCATCTCGAAAGCGGTCGAGGCTGGGCCGGGAAGTCAGGGAGGCAAGGGTAGCCTTGGGAAGGCTACCCCTCCTCATCATTGAGGGATGAAAAAACGACCCTACCCTGGGTTACAAGTGCGTGGTCTGTAAACCTCCTGGGAACCCCCAAAGCCTAGAGCCGCCAGGACGCGGCAAATCACGCAGGGTTTACCCTGTCAGCCCACAGGAGTTTCAGCGCACAGCGCCTCGTAAGCCAGGGTAGGGGCGTTTTTGACGCCCGTGATATCATCGGTTTCGACAATATCCCCTCCACACATCTGCGACTCCGGCAGCTGGAAGCGCCTGGGGCTGCCACGGGCGGCGAAAGGCTCCACGACGAGCGCATCCCGCCCCTCCGCCTTCTCCTCCTTTCCCCTCCCCCCTCCCTCCTCCCCCAAGGAAAGCGGGAGGGGGGAAACGGAGGACCAGGAAAATATTGCTTTCCGAAAGCAGTAGGGAAAGGCATAGCAACAAATGAGCCGCCCCTCAGGAAGACCAGGCGAAGAACGAGGGGTGAGGACGTACAAAGATGAGCGAGGGAGGGCGGATGACTAGGATGAGGATTGTATTACGCAGTCTCAACACGAAGGAGCCCCCACCACCCTAGGACAAGAGCCGAAGCCAGCGCCTGACACGACGGATTGCAGCATCACGACACACTCCCCTCCTGTCCTCCCTCACCCCCCTCCTCTTTAAGGTTCACAGCTGTTCTGACGAGAATTCCTCAGCGAATCCAGCCGTGGCGACGAGAGCCTCCCGGGAGGTCCAGCACGTCGGACACGAGGCAATAGCAGCGGCATCGGCACCTCGTATCGGGCACGAGGCAAGAGCAGCGGCTCCTCCTCGTCCTCCTCCTTCTCCTCCTCCTCCTCCTCCTCCTCCTCCTCCTCCTCCTCCCCCTCGTCCTCCTCCTCCTCCTTCTCCTCCTCCTTCTCCTCGTCCTCCTCCTTCTCCTCCTCCTCCTCCTCCTCGTCCTCCTCCTCCTCCTCCTCCTCCTCCTCCTCCTCCTCCTCCTCCTCCTCCCCCTGAGCCAATCCCCCCCCTTTTCGTTGCCCGGTGGTTTTCGGGTCATTGCTGAACTCTCTGGCTGCCGTTCGGGACAATCCGGGCACCCCTGGAACGCCCTAAGCGAGGCGTAGTCGATGAAGGCATACCGAGGCTGGACAGCCGCTGGGAACCAACGAAAACGACCTCAAACCTCAAACCTCGAAGCTCCTTGTGCTCTTCCTCCTCTTCCTCCTCTGCTCCTCCTCCTCCTCCTTCTCCTCCTCCTCCGTTTCCTCCTTTTCCGTTTCCTCAATTTCCTTTCCTCCTCCTCCTCCTCCTCTCCTCCTTCCCCTCCTCCTCCTCCTCCTCCTCCTCTTCTTCTTCCCCTCCTCCTCCTCCCCTCCTCCTCCTGCTCCTCATCGTCCTCCTCCTCGACAGGCGACGGGCTCCTCGTCGAGCGCCTCCAGCGGCTCCAGGCTGCCCTGCTCGACCAGCTGCAGGTCCCGCGCCTGCGCGCGAACGCGCGCGCCAGAGGGGGGGGGGGGGGGGGGCAGACCTCCCCGGGGGGGGGAGGAGGAGGAGGAGGAGGAGGAGGAGGAGGAGGAGGAGGAGGAGGAGGAGGAGGAGGATGATGATGAGGAGGAGGAAGTAGGCACCGCGCGCTCGAGCGGGCCCGCCTCCCCCCAGGGAGGCCAGCCAGCGCGCGCGGCGCCTAAAGGTGGGGACGGGGATCACCTACTACAGCCCCAAAGTCAGCGCGTGCGAGAAGAGCCAGCTGTGGTATCAGGTGCAGAAGCAGAACCCGCTCACCTAGAGTGCGAGAAGGTGCAGGCATTGGAGCCCAATGCTATCAGCCTTGAGTGCGAGAAGCTGCAGGCAGTGGCGCCAAAAGTTGGCTACAGTCATCATCAACTACAGCGCCAAAATCAGCGCGTGCGAGAAGAGCCAGCTGTGGCATCGGGTGCTGAACCCGCTCACCGAGCGTGCGAGGAGGGCCAGGCAGTGGAGCCCAATGCCATTAGCTTTGTTTGCGAGAAGCTGCAGGCAGTGGCGCCTAAAACTTGGGAACATGCATCATCAACTACAGTCCCAGAGTCAACGGGCCCGAGAAGAGCCAGCTGTGGCATCAGGTGTAGAGCCCGCTCACCGCGCGTGCGAGAAGGTGCAGGCAGTGGAGCCCAACGTTATTGGTGCGAATCACCCAAAGCTGCAGACAGTTACGCCAATTAAGAACAGACATCATCAACTACAGCCCCAAAGTCAGCGCGTGCGAGAAGAGCCACTTGTGGCATCAGGTGCAGAGCCCGCCCAACGAGTTTGCGAGGAGCGGGAACCGAAGTTGAAACCTGTACCTGACGCGAGCAGCGTTGGATATAGCCAGCGTGTTGAGAAAGTCGTGCAGGATGATCTCGATACGGCATTCTTCGAGCAGTTGTACGAAGCATCGTCAAGCGACGAGGAGCTGGAGGCGCGGGACGAACTGGCGGCAGTCGCGCGCCCCGAGGCTGCCAAGTGCCGCCTGGGGTCAGCAAAGGTTGATGCGGCTGGGGCAGCGGCGGCTTGCGAGACACGTGACCTGACGCACATCACATGGGGCACTGCAGGCCCCGTCTCCGCCGCCCTACGCCCTGGCCCTGCAGAGAGCAGTCTCTTGTCAGATCGGAGTGGGCCACGGAGCAGCTGGCCTACGGTGACCAGGCCGACGCCCCGCAGGCCCCGGCCGTGGAGACCGCGCTCATCTCCCAGCGAGCGTCGGCCGTGCCCCCGATTGCCGCTGCTTTTTCAGACTCTGGCGAGCATCCCTCTGGTTGGGACCGTGCCGTTGCGTCCCCGACCGATCCCTTTCAGCTCCCCCCCGAATGGGAGTCGGCGGTTGATTCTAGCTCGGGCAACACGTATTACTTCAACCGGGCTACGGGAGTGACCCAGTGGGAACATCCTGGGGAGGCAGCGCTGCTCGCAGACGTCCTGGCCCAGATCGAGGCTCTTGCGCATCAACTACCCCCGTGATGAGATTTTCCTTCAGCGGCACGCTTTCTTATGTGAGGTACTCACAACGTTCATAAACCCTCTCATGCAATGGCGCTGGCCAGACTGATTCGGCCATCAGGTTTATAACTCTTCTCTCTGTTCTGACGCTCCTGAGTTTCTTGATTCGATGTAACGATCTGCCCAGTCGAGCCATCGCCGCATACCGCTCGGAGCCCATCGGGCATACGAGGTCTGGGAGTGGCTCGGAGATGGCTGCCATCGCCGCATACCGCTCGGAGCCCGCAGAGCATACGAGGTCTGGGAGTGGCACAGAGATGGCGTCAACATCTGCGCTGCGCGGTCCGCCCCGCTGCGGGGCCCTGGCGAGGTCGCGGTCTCTGTCACGTCCATCGGGGGCGCCTGGCGGTGGGACCACACAAGAGGGTGCTCTACGTGCAGGACCTTGCATGGTGTGGACTCCGCGGGGGCTCGCCCCCCCTGGGATGGGAGAGAGAGAGGAGGAGGAGGAAGTGGAGGAGGGGAAGGGAGGAGGACGAGAAGGAGGAGGAGCAGGAGGAGGACGACGACGAGGAGGAGGAACGGTAAGAAGAGGAGCGATGAGGATGGAGAGAGGAAAAGCGGGAGGAGGGATGAGGGGGAGCAGGAGCAGGATGGAGCAGGATGGGTGAGGGAGGAGCAGTGGGAGAAGGAGGAGGGCGGACGACTGAGGAGGGAGGAAAGAAGAGGAGGAGGAAGATGAGGACAAGACAAGACACGACATGACAAGAGAAGACACCACAAGACACGACAACACAAGACACACCAAGACACGACAAGACAAGACAAGACAGGACAAGGCAAGCCAATCACCGCTGCGAGGCACAATTCCTTTAGTCATCATGGGGAGACTTCTCTGGCCGACAGTGGGACGGCAATGATGGGGAAGCCAAGCCGCCCGCACACGGCACATTCCTTTCTGTAAGAGGGGTGCGAAAGGAAGCAGAGACCGCTTCAAATCCCCAGAGGCGGAGCCCTAGGAGGAAAAGGAGGAGGAGGAGGAGAAGGAGGAGAGAGGAAGAGAAGGATAATGAGGAGTTCGTTCGGGGCGTCAGATCCTCCTCCGCCTCCTCCTGCTCCTTGCTCGTGCTCCTTCTAAGTATCCTCCCAATCCTCCTCCTCCTCCTCATCCTCCTCCTCCGCATCCTGCTGCTGCTTCTCCTCCTCCTACTCCGCCTCCTCCGCCTCCTCTCCTCCTGCTCCTCCTGCTCCTCGAGCGTGAACCAAAGTCTTTATCCGGTCTCACTAGCTCCTCCTCCTCCTCCTCCTGCTCCTGCTCCTCCTCCTCCTGCTTTCTGCCGTTCGCGCGTCGAGGCCACACCCCCGATCACCAGCTTGACTCACTCTGCGGGCTCCATGCGGCGGGCCGCCCCCCCCCCCCCCCTGCGAGTCCTGGTCGCGTCATGCCTCAGCCGTCTGGACTGCTCCAACCATCCCTCTCTATTCAGGAGCTCGGCGACTCTTCTCCTATCGACCCGCGGGGATCGAGCGAGGTGAGTCGAGGTGAATCCAGACACGTCGAGGTAGATCCTGACAGATCGAAGCGAATCCAGAGATATCCAGGTAAACCTGAGCAATTCGTGGACGCTCCAGCGCGAGTCGAGGGGCGGCAGAAATCGTTAAGCCCTCGACGACTCTCCTTCTGTCCTCCGCGTCTGCCGAGCGGGCGGTCTTCTGCGCCTCGCGCGCCCTTCTCTCGCTCACGTTGATCTCGTAGGACGCTGTCTGCAGGAGGGGCCGACGCGGAGGATGCGCAAGCAGCGGGAAAGAAACCGAGTCACGCGCCCCCTGCCCATTCCCCACCCCCCTTCCCCATACCTGCTGCTGCTCCCCTCTCCCCCCACTCCCCTCCCTTACCCGCTCCCCTCCCCTCTTCTCCCGAACCTCCTCGCCAGTCCTCGCTCCCGTTCTCTCCCCCCGCTCTCCTCCTGCTGATGCTGGTCCCTTTCCCCTCCCTCTCCCTTTCAATGCTGCTACTGCTCCTCCTGCTCCTCCTTTCTGCTGCTCCTGCTGCTGCTGCTGCTCCTCCTCCTCCTCCTCCTCCTCCTCCTCCTCCTCCTCCACCACCTCTCTCCTCGGGCTCCCTCTTCCCTCCCCGCTGTCCGTTCGTCCACCGTCCTCCTGACGCCTCCCTCCTGCATCATCCTACCTCCCTCCCTCTCCCTCCCTCTCTGGCAAATCCCTCCCGCCCGGGAGAATACATACGAACAACACGATGAGTGAGAACCGCAGATGCAGAGATCGTGTCTCCATCCGTGATGCCGCCAGGCTGCCGCCGTGCCCAGCAGGAGAAAAGGGGCCTTCGTGCCTCGACGGGGGGCTCGGCGCGAGCGTGCATCGAGAGCTATTCCTATCGTCCTGCCACGGCATGTTCTTAGAACCCAGAGATGTTCTAAGAACCTTGTTTGGCAGGGCCGCAGGCGAGCCAGGACGCTTCGCCACTGCTTGAAGCACGCGGTGCCGACGGGGCTTCGAGCACTCCAGTGCAGGGACGGCTGCCGGACGAGGGGGCGCGACGCGTGCCTCGCCCCCCCCTCGGCAGGAGGCTCGGCTACGACAGCGCGGGGAGGTGCCGAGCCCACCCTCGCCGAGAGGGGGAGAGCGGCTGCCCAAAAGGCCTCCGCCCGGACCGCCCGCCCCTTCACGTCGGTGCCTTCCCCGGCCACTCCGGCGCTGCGGCCAGGAGGGCGCGGCTGGGCGAGTGGGCCGAGGCCGAGGCTCTTCGTGGGCCGTCCCGTCGTGCAGGAGGAGGAGGAGGAGGAGGGATGGGGAGGGGGAAGGAGGCAGGGACGGACGAGGGCAGAGGGAGGAGGGAGGGAGGGAGGAAGGACGAGGGAGGGGGACGAGGAGAGAGGAGGGAGACGACGACGGAAACGCGGCAACTGCACCCACCCCCAAAGGCCCAGCTGCGACCGCCTTGGAGGGATGGTCTTCCACCTGCTGCTGCTGCTGCTTCTCCTTACCCTCCTGCTCCTATTTTGACGTTGCTCAGGCTTGATCACATGGTGGGCTGTAGCGTCTTCGCGGGAAACAGAAGCCGACTTAGGTGAGGTGGCCTGAGTTCGGGCTGCAAGATAGTGCGGGGCACTGAATAGCAACACGAATTTGAGTACTATGATTGGCCCGCAAGGGCACATCGTAACCAAGCTGTCAGCCAGTTACGATTGGGAAGGAGGAACAACACCATACTTAACCCAAACCTTGACAACTACAAAGTCATCAGGGAGGACACCGCCAGGGGAGCTTAACCAAACACCGCAGCGAACAACTAACGTCACGCAGGGAGCAGCTGAAGTACGTGGCTCGTGAAGGCTGTGAGGCGCTAGCGATGTGGGACCTCGTCGTGGCAAGCTGAATGCAATTAGCATCACGATTTCCCTGTGTGGTAACGCCACCTCATCGCGTCCAACTCCCTCCCAGCTGGTTGGGTGCTACTTCCTGGTCGGCTGGAGCAGCAAGCTGCGCGGCGATAAAATGAGGGGTGATAGACAATATTTGTCTGGACGTTGCTGGGTTGACGTGTGATCTGGGTGCTTATAACAGGCAATGTGAATGGGGCGAAGAGAATAACGAGGATCGACAATGAGGTGGACCGTGGTACGCTCTGCATCATGGGAGCACTGCGCATGCCTCGAGTAGGCAACTGAACAGAAAGACGCTGGTAACATCTGTTTCTACGATGTACTTGGGAAACTCCTCCACCTCCTCACCCTCCTCGAGGTACGCTCTGCTGATTGGGCGGGGGAAGCTAGGTGCCAAAATCGCTAAACGGGTCGATGGGGTGAATCTGCATCTGCTCAACATTGAAGGTGGAGAGTGAGACCCAAGAGGAAGTGGCGACTGGAAAGGTATAACATAAAGAAATTGTGAACTCAACTGTTGATCATGTACCTCTGGCCTTAGTGGACCACCGTGCTCGCCATCAATCAACCCACATCTTTGGTTCTCTGGTGGAACATCCTCCGTCCTGGTGGCTGGGGTGCTGTGAGTTCCGGAAGTGGGATCAATCAATGCGCAAGTTGCGCGATGGTGAATGTGAGCCGTGACGGTGCATAACACATCGACGCACGGCACAAAATTGTGATGTATGGTGTGGGACATGGCGGCCGTGCAGTGTTGGGCATACAGACCTTGATCTAGAAACTGCCAGACTAGTCTACATCTGTCTTTAGTAGGCAATCGTGCTCGGTATCTTAAGGCCAGGCGAACCGAGAGGAGATGCCATCGCTGTGCTGTCACGAGAGGTCGCGCGAGGAGGTGTGGGGGGAGGAACGTCTGCCTGTGCTGCTACAGTGAAAGGTTGTTTAACCATGTGACGAGGCCGATGGCGAGGCGCGCTAGTGAGACAGACACCATGTCTGTCCACCCACTTCCCCAGCCCAACCCCTCACTGACAACACCCCTTTACCCTGTCCAATCTGTGGTTTAAGGTTGCCGTGTTAGAGACGTGAATACAACCATCTGTGTAGCCAGCTGGGCGCAATTGATAGCGAAGCGACGTCCGTCTTCTGCACCGTTTCCATGCCCAGGCCCCACCTCCCCCCCCGATTTGATAAAAATTGACGCGTGAAGATTGCGATGGACCTCTCGCTGTACATCTAAGTCCACGTGCTGGTAACCTGTGGTGGAGTCGAAATATGATCCACCCAACTCCAACCACCAACCGTCTGCACACAATATTGGACATAACATGTCGTCAACCGGTGGTTATGGTCAAGGTGCGTAAAGCGGAAGCCTGTACGTTTTTCGGCGGACAGGCAAGCCTTCCCGAACAACACCGGACTGCAACGAGTGCGGGTGCCCCACACCGCAGGGCGCCCACGAACGGACCTGTATCGCCCTCCTCCTACTTCCCACCCAAACCAATCACATGCAACTCTACATCTCCATATCTGTTACATCTTACGCTGTTATCTTGGCTGCATTGCAATTGCACGCGCGGCACCTACACCGTACCGACAGCGACTACAGAGCCAGCCGGGCATCGACGAGAGCGTCGCATGATATTATCAGAAACTCGCACACTACTTACAGTAGCAAGCGCACGCTGGCGCCTTGACGCTCATCGCAGCGCACAACAGCCACTCAGACCAAGTACAGGCACAAACCAATGATCCTCACCAGGTGCGGAGCACACGGCCCCTTTGCCAATGGTGCATGGCAAGTGCTACGGCAACAAAGGCGAATGGGCCAACCACCAGGAGCAGCAACACCATGAAGCAACACCACGCTATCGGACGAGCGCAGCACACACCACACCGCTCAACCCTGCCCCAACGACCACCACCAGACCACAGACCCACATACACTCCAAGACAACTACAGCAGCAATACCAACCACGACAACCAGCAACAACACCAACCGACCAACACAGAGCCGTTCAACCTATCCTCAGGTCCAGCATGACACGCGTACCAATGCTCTTGCTCACCCGCCTCCTCCTCCTCCTCCTCCTCCCCCCTCTTCCTCCTCCCCTCCTCTTTTCCTCCTCCTGCCACTCCTCCTCCTCCTCCTCCTCCTCCTCCTCCTCCTCCTCCTCCTCTCCTATCCTCGGTCTCCCCACGGCAGCATGATTACCGAAAACGGGCGGCACGGTTCACAACAAGCTCGGGTGACGCCCGGGCTGTGCACGATTGACAGCTGCGCCTCGCCTATCCTTTCCTCCTTCCCGTTCCCTCTCCCCCTCTATGCCCCCTCTTTTCCCCTTCTCCTCGACCTCCACCCTCATCCCCCTCGTTCCTCTCCTCGCAAGAACCTGCAGCCCCATCCAGCACTTCAAGAATGTAAAGCGCTCCTCCGAGCCGCGCCCCGATCCCAACCTTTGTCGCCCCCCCCTCCCAAGCCGGGTAAGTCCGAGAGCGAGGCAGTCGCACATCTGGGGTGGGCTGCCAGTGCAATGGAAACGCTGTCTTTAGGAACCCTAAAAGAAGGAACGAGGCCCCTTGTTTACATAAGTGAGGCTTCGATTTCCCATATAGGACCTGACGATCGTCTATGGCAAGCTGTAAAATAATCAAAGAGCTCTGAGCCCCTCCCCAACGAAAATGGTTCCTTCTTCAGCGGCCCGACTGTCATCAAACGGTTAAGAATCCTGGCCGACCCCGCGCCGCCGAATCGCAGCGAAGTGTGTTGCGCATTTGATGTGGTGCGCAGCCACGTCGTGAAGCACATGGCCGCGTGCGCAATGGCACCTTGTTCGCAGATCGCACTCGGCGTCAAATATAGCGCGGCGTCCCAGCACTGCTCAGGAGGATCTGCACCAATCTTCAGGAGGATCCGCACCAATCTTCTGGAGCCGCTCGCCGAACCGTCGTTAGTGCCGCGCGATGGCGCCCAGCCTTCAGAGCTAACGCTCCTGATTACACGTCGTTCATGTCAAATCGTGCTTCTAATTGTGCTCATTTCTAATTGTTCCTGGCCCCCTAGTGGCCAGGCAGAGGCCCAGGACAGAAGAATTCGAAATGAAAGGATCTTGGCCCCCAAAAAATAAAAAAAAAAAACTCTCGAAGACTTAGACATGAACAGTGTGCAGGTATCTTCCACCCACACGCACTCTTTTTCGGCGTCGCGGCCCCGCGTGCGGCGACAGGGCGTATAAAGTCGAGCCCAAGCGGTGGAACGCGCGCGTCTACGACCGGCCGAGCTCTCGGAGACCATTTGGAATCCCGCAGCGCCCGGCTGCCGCCACAACCTTCGGGGCCTGGATGGCGGGGAGGCGCGATGGACAGAGGAAACTACGGTGTGAGTGAAAAATGGCGTGAACCAGCCAGGAGTGGAATTTGGACGCCCGAAGCGGGCACGGAAAGAATGGGTACAATGCCCAACAACAAATGTTGTCCCAAACAAACAGCGGCCACTGTTGGGCAGGCGGCCTTCTGTCTCAAATGGACACAGGCCGCTGCGACACCGACAGCGAGTCCTGTTCAAAATGAACAGGAACTGCTGTGGGGCATTGTGCCCGTTCTTTCCGTACCCGATTCGTCCGTGCCGATGGAGTGCGCGGGCGGAACGCGAGGCGCCGAGTGTGGGCCGGCAGCGAAGTGCGCCAAGGAGCGGCGGCGGAGAGCGAGCCGACGCGGCAGCGCCGCAACAGATCGCAGGCCCACGGGGCCGCGGAGGGTGGCAGGGCTGGGCGGCGCGCAGGAGACGGCGGCGGCCGAGGTGCGGCCCCGATGGGCCGAGGGAGCGGCCCGGGCAGGCTCCCAGCGAGCCGGAGAAGGGGGGGGAGGAGGAGGGCGGGAGGCGGCCACGGGCAAGGCTCGGAGGGCGGGGAGGGGGGGGGGGAGAGAGGCGGAGACGAGCCGCGCCAAGCAGGGCGGCGAGGGGGCAGGCCGCGCCTGCAGGGCGGGGGGTGGTGGCCCGTGGAATGTGCAGGGCCGCATCAAACGTGGCGGCGGAGCAGGCGGCGCGCTGGCCGCCGCTGTCGCGGGAGGGCGGCCCTGCGCGCGGCAGATCTGATCGGCGGGGCGAGCCTCGCAGGCAGGGGCAGCGGGCGGCTCGCCCCCTTCCGCGCAGGGCGACCTCGCAGCTGGCACTAAGTCGGGCCTGCCCCTCAACAGGAGGAGTATTCAAAAATGGTCAGAAATAATCGGAGGACGATTTTTTGTGCATTTCGGATTATTTTGGGGTATTTCTCGAGCAGCCTTGGACGCCCATTTCGAAGCTTTTCGAGCGGGGCGCGGCCAACGAAAGCGGCCAAGGATGGGCCGAGGATGCAAGGATGCAGGGTGCCCTTGGGAGGGGTGCCCATCCTTCCTATGCGGGTTGACTGCGTTCGCGCCGCCCTGTGTCGCTCCGTTCCCCATGCACCGTCGGATCGGCGTTGGACCCCCTGCCCTGGCGCGCGGAGCGCGCCAGGGGCGGCGCCGGATGCGCCGCCAGGAAGGCTCCAGCGCCGATCCGAGGAATCCGCGCGGACCTCCAAGTCTTTAAGTTTACGTCACTGTTCGTTCCCCTGCCCCTGCACCAGATCCCCCCTCCAGGCGACGCGTCGGTTTTCTGCGCCAGGAGTGCCTCTGTCCTCCAGGGGCGCCTCCTGCCTCGGGGTTGGACAGACCCCCCTTTAGTAATTAAAACGTGGTTTAGTGAAAACGACCTGAGGCCCAAGCCCGGCAGGCGCAAGCCTGGAAAATAGCGGCCACGGCGCCCTCTCGAGAACCGACAACGGACAATTCATTAATCGACGTGTCGCTTTTGGGGGTTCTGTCCACCTCCGACTGCCGGGCCGCTCCGCAGCGGTCCCGACGTGGAGGCACGGGCGCACGGCGGGTGCCTGGCGCAGCGAGGAGGCAGGAGGAGGAGGGGGGAGCTGGCGTTAGGTCGGGCCTGTCCCCCTGCAGGGGGAATTTTGGGCGAAACATAAAACAGAGTCAAAAAATACTCAAGAGGTGCCCCAACATACTCCAAAAAATAGTCCCCGGACTAGCTTTTGACTAGTTTTGAATATTCCCCCTGTAGAGGGACAGGCCCGACTTGAAACTAGCGGGCGGAGAGCGGGGCGGAGAGCGCGGAGGACAGGGAGAACCGAGGGCGGGACCGCCGACGGGCCCGCGAGGGAGCTCAGCGGCGGGGCCGCCTGCGCCGGCCGGGGCGAGGGCGAGAGGCGCACGCTTCGCCTGTGAGGTCTGGGGGCCGGCGCTCGGGAGGCACGGCGCGGGGAACTGGCGTGCAGGCGGTCGAAGCTGAGGATGCAGCGGAACTGCCGAAGCTGGGGAGCGGGGAGGCGGGTGGGCGGCGGGAGGATGCTGGCGCCGCAGGCGCAGGGGGGCGCCGCTCGGACCTGCGCCAGGGCTCCAGCCTTCCACCCCACGCTGACGAGGCGGCCGATGCTGGATTCGCCGCGCAGGTGCGCCGAGACCATGCCAGCCAGGGCACGGCGCGCGCAGTCGGCCTCAGGCGGGCCAGCGTCAGCGCTGCCGCTCCCAGGGCCGAAGTGAGGAGGAGGAGGAGGAGTAGAAGGAGGAGGAGGAGGGGGAGGAGGAGGAGGAGGAGGAGGAGGAGGGAGGGGGGGAGGAGGAGGGGGAGGAGGAGGAGGAGGAGGAGGAAGAGGAGGGGAGGAGGAGGAGGAGGAGGAGGAGGAGGAGGAGGAGGAGATGGCACGAAGGTGAGGGAGGGGGGCCAGCCTCCACGCGGGGGCTCGGGTACCGCTCCCCGGAGCGCGCTGGTGAGGGCAGGCCGACGGCCGTCGAGGGGCCGCTCCCCGGAGCGCCCTGGAATCGACGGACTGGCCGAGGCGGCGGGCGGGGAAGCCAATGGGGGGCAGGGGCCCGTTCGGAGCGGTGGGTGGCGCGGCCTGGCACCAGTGCTGGCGACCCAGATCCTCCTCAGCAAGCTGAAGCTCAGAGCTTCAGCAGCGTCGCCGGCAAGCCAAGAGGAGACCACCCCCGCCAGGGCGCGGCGGTCCTGGGGACAGTCCCCCAGGTGTGAGCACCCCTCGCGCGTGGGGAGGACTGGGAGCCGCGGGCGCCGCTCAGACTGCCGCAGGGCGTCGCGGGCCCCTCCTCGTCTCCGCACCTGCGCGGGGCATCCGCCCCGACAGCTCAGCGGAGAAGGCGGGTGGGGCGTAGTGAGGACCGCCAGAAGGCAGCCAGGGAGGGCAGTCGGGGAGGCAGTCGGGGAGGGCGTCGAGGCGGGCGTCGTCGGGCGGGGTGCTGGGCGTGGCGCAGCAGACAGTGCGTCGGGGTCGGCGCGACGGGGTCGGCATGGGCGCTCACTGGCGTGAGGGTCGGCGTCGGGGGCGTCGACTCCATCCACGTGAGGGCGCTCAACGTCGAGCTGGAGGGCGTTGGAGAGGGCCCTGTCCACGTGAGGGCGGCCCTAAACGTGGAGCGGGGAGGCCGTCGGGAAGGATGGCATCGGCGATCCAGGCTGTGCTGACGAGAATGCTGGCACCAATGCGCTCGGCTGCGCTGGCGAGGATGGCGGCGATCCAGGCTGTGCTGACGAGTATACTGTCGTCGAAGCTCTCGGCTGCGCTGGCGAGGATGATGGCGCCGGTGATCCAGGCTGCGCTGACGAGGATGCCGTCATCGAAGTTCTCGGCTACGCTAGCGAGGACAATGGCGCCAGCGATCTGGGCTGTGCTGACGAGGACGCCATCATCGTTGGCTGTCGGCTGCGCTGGCGAGGGTGATGGTGCTAGTGATCCAGGCTGTGGTGGCGAGGATGCTGGCGTCGAAGCTCTCGATTACGCTGGCGAGGATTATGGCCTCGGCGATCCAGACTGTGCTGACGAGGATGATGGGACCGCAGCTCCCGACTGCGCTGGCGAGGATGCTGGTGTCGGCGCTCCAGGCTGTGCAGACGAGGGAGCTGGCGAATTCTCGGCTGCGCTGGAAAGAATGGTGGCGCGGGTGATCCAGTCTGTGCTGAGTAGGATGCTGGCTTCGATGCTCTTGACTACGCCGGCGACGATGATGGCGCTGGCAGCCTGGCAGTGTTGCGAGGAAAATGGCGTCGAAGATCTCGCTGCGCTGGCGAGGATGGTGGTATCGGCGATCCAGGCTATGCTGACGAGGATGGTGGCACCGAAGCTCCCGGCTGCGCTGGCGAGGATGGCGGCGTCGGCGCTCCAGGCTGTGCAGACGAGGATGCTGGCAAGGCTCGCGACCGCGCTGGGGAGGAAGATGGCGCAGGTGATCCAGGCAGTGCTGAGAAGGATGCTGGCCTCGATGCTCTCGACTGCGCTGGCGAGGATGATGGCGTTGGCGGTCCCGGCAGTGGTGGCGAGGATGTGGGCGTCGATTCTCTCGATGGCGCTGACGAGGATGCTGGCCTCGGTGATCCAGGCTGTGCCGACGAGGATGCTGGCACCGGCGCGCTCGGCTGTGCTGGCGGGGTTGGTTGCGCTGGCGATCCGCACGCTGCTGACGAGGATGCTGGCGCCGATGCCCTGGGCAGCAGCGCTGGCGAGGATGGTGGCGCCGGCGTTCCAGACTGCGTTGGAGGGGCTCAGCGCCGGCGCCTGGCCGCTCGCTGGGGCCGCGGAGAGAGCGCAGGGCAGCAGCGGCGGAGGCCGGGGCGTCGAGGCAGGCCGCGCCTGCTGGGTGGACGGGCGGCTGGTGGAATGCGGAGGGCTGCGCCGAGCGTGAAGACGGGGCAGGAGGCACGTTGACCGCCCCTGTCGCGGGAGGGTAGCCCTCCGCGCGGTGAGTCAGGTCGGTGAGGCGAGCCTCGTAGATAGGACCCGCTGGCAGCTCCCTCCTGCGCAGGGCGACCCCGCAGCAGGCGAGGGCGAGCGAGGCGCGGCGCCCCTCAGCCCAAAGGGTGCAGCCGCAACCGCCGTAGGCTCCGCGGTGGGCCAGCCCTCCGCACGGGGAGTCGGGCCAGCAAGACGTGCCTCGTGAGAGGGGGCCGCAGAGAGATCGCTCCCCCCTGCGCAGGACGGCACCGAGCCAGGGGAGAGGGACCGCTCGGGCAGCCCCGGCCCCCTCGTAGCGATGCCAGCGATCCCTCCTCCTGCGCGGGACAGCCCCGCAGCAGGCGAAGGGTGATCTGGCTGGAAATCGCGCCTCCTTCCGGATGCCGTCCTCGCCCAGGGCGGCCTACAATTGCGCTGACGATCATGCCGGCGAAGCTCTCGGCCGACCCGACCGCATGCCGCCAACGGTCCCTCGGCCGCCGCTGACTCCCCGAGGCAGACGCGGGGGAGCAACGGCTCGACGAGTCACAGAAGGCAGGGCGGCCTGCCAGCGACTCAGCGCCCCTCGCAGCGTGCCCAACAGCAAATGTTGTCCAACACCGACAGCGGCCGCCGTTGTGCAGGCGACTTTCTCCTCGGACGGACAACGTCCGCGGCGACACCGACGGCGAGCCCTGTCCCAAATGGGCAGGGACTGCTGTCGGTCTTCTTCCCCATTCTTCCTGTACCCATTTCGATCGTACCGAGGACACGGCCAGGGATGGCCTATAGCGCAAGGCATGCGAGGCATGCTCGGCCATCGGGCTGTCGCCCGAACCCGTGCGGGCTTGTTAAGGCAAGCTGGGACTGTTTGGGTGGGGGCTGTCCGTGCGCAACCCGAAACCTTACCTATGGGAACAAATAGTGGTATCAACATTACGGTGGGGGGCATTGGATAAGGAACCCTTAGATAAGGAATCCAGCGTCTGGAAGCCAGTGGAAATCCAATCGTGGATCGGCCATGGATAATTATCACCGCCGCCCTCATCAGATAAGAAATCCTCCAAGGTCTGAAGCCTCCTGGGCACGTTCCAAAACCAACGCCCCCACCGTAACGTTCGGGGCTCCTCGCGGACTTCTTGATCTGGGCGGGCGGGGCCCCCCTTCCCTGGCCCCTCCAGCGCGCAGCGGCGGCGCCGGAGGAGCCGCCAGGGGCGCCCAGCGCCGATCCGAAGAAATCCACGCGAACGTCCGAAAATTTCTGCGTATGCCATCTTTTTCCTTCGATTACCACCTCCATTCCGTCCAGCCGCTAGCCATCGCTCGGACGCCCATTCCCGTGCATTTGTCGTTTGTGTACGTGCTTTTTGGCTCGATGATCCAGGATTCTACTCAAGTCCTCGCCGAGAAAAAATCCACACGTCCGAGCGATGCCAAGGGAATCGGAGCTGTGCCAAGGCCATCGGGCTGCCGCCCGAGCCCATGCGGGCCCCGGAAACACCCGCGGCAGCCCCAGCCCCCGCTCCCGAGCCCGCGGGATCGGCCCGCGGGGCCGTGGCCACTCGGCCAGGCGCCGGCCGTAGCATGCGAGGGACAGAGGGGGCCTCCGACAAGGGCAGCTACGGTCGGTAACTTTGGCTGAGCGTGTCGCGGCGGCGGCCCTGTCGAGACGCTGTGCCCTGCGGGTGGGTGGCGTGTCGCTCCGCTCCGCGGGGCGGGAAGCTCGGAGAGGCCTGGGGCGGTGCCGCCTGGGGCTGGGATGCGGATAGCGTGTCGCGCCGCAGCGGGGTGGGCCAGAAGCAACGCAACGACACGCTGAGCCCGAACACCCGGCTGTGAGATCGCGCTTCGCGTCTCGCGAAGCGCGATCAACTCCGCGGTCGCGCGCCGCCACGCCGGGGGAGAGGAGGAAGGAGGAGGAGGAGGAGGAGGAGGAGGAGGAGGAGGAGGAGAGAGGAGGAGGAGGAGGAGGAGGAGGAGGAGAGGGACGATGAGGATGAGTGAGATGAGATGCGGATGCGGATGAGGATGAGGAGGGGGAGGAGAGGAGGAGGAGGAGGAGGAGGAGGAGGACTCGCGAATCGCGAAGCGCGAAAGACTTCGCGCCCTCGTGGCAGCCTCCGCGGGGAGAGGGCGGCGGCCTCCGAACGCGGCAAGCGGGTGTTCGGGTGCACTGCAGCATCTCCGACGTGTGCTCGGCTTACGTGCTCTTGTACTTTGCTTCCTCCTCCTCCTCCTCCTCCTCCTCCTCCTCCTCCAGGCCTTGCGATGGCCTGGAGCAGTCTCCAGAACACTACGAGCCCGATCCCGATCCCAATCTTCCTCCTTCTCCTCCGCCTCCGCCTCCTCCTCCTTTTTGATCGTGGCGTCTGGCGGCTGGTAAAAATGTCCGACTTGGCGCTGCGGTAAAGAGCAAATTCACCTGGCGGGCGCAGCGGGAAAAGACAGGCTTAAAGTTCGGAGCGGATGAGCGCTTAAGAGTATGCGCCCGCCAGGGGGTACTAACAACAAGCCTGGAATACCTTAGTTGCCACTCCACCCTATAAGTACTGTAACACAATTTTAGTACGCCCCCAATCCAAGCATCCCAAGTTTTGTTGGTCCAGGCTGGCCGTGCGTAAAGGGAAGACTCATGCAACCCAGGCGACAGTAGAGCAAAGGAAAGGAAAACATGTGAGTGCGTGAAAAAGATAAAAAGCTGGTCATAAAGGCTGGTCTGTGATGCCCTACAGGGTACATCCCAAGAAAACGTGCTCAGGTGGCCACGCCCTGTGAGTCAGGGGGTCCCGAAATGGAGGAGATGGACCCTCCTCCTCCTCCTCCTCCTCCTCCTCCTCCTCCTCCTCCTCCTCCTCCTCCTCCCCTGAACAAGTCCACCCCCTTGCGTCCTCTCTGGCGGCCTCTCGGGACGATCCGGACATCCCCGGCACGCCCTCAGCGATGCGCTGTCGCTGGAAGGCATCCCGAGGCTGGGAAGCCGATGAGACCCGACGAACACGACCGACAACATCAAGCCTCGAACCTCGAACCTCGAGCCGGCCCCCCTCCACCTCCTTCGCGACCCTGCCCGCCCTCGCCCCGCATTTCGGGGGGGGCGCTTCCTGCGCCTCGTCCATCTGCTGCTGCGTCGCGCCGGCCTCCGGCTCGCCCTCGGAGGCGCCCTCCTCGCGCCGCGGCGCTGCGGCGTCGTCGTCGTCGTCGTCGTCGTCGTCGTCGTCGTCGTCGTCGTCGTCGTCGTCGTCGTCGTCGTTACCGTCGCCGTCGCCGTCGCCGTTCTCGTCGCCGTCGCCGTCGCCGTCGCCGACGTCGTCCTCGTCATTCGTCGTTCGTCGTTCGTCGTTCTTCGTCGTCGTCGTCGTCGTCGTCGTCGTTCGTCGTCGTCGTCGTCGTTGTCGTTCGTCGTTCGTCGTTCGTCGTTCGTCGTTCGTCGTTCTTCGTCGTCGTTCGTCGTCGTCGTCGTCGTCGTCGTCGTCGTCGTCGTCACTGTCACCGTCGCCGTCGTCTCTGAGGTTTTAAGGGTGTCTCTGGAGGATCTTGTCGCCATCAGAGAAGTGGATAGGATGGACCCAAGGGGGCGATGTTGAATCGAGATTGTTCCGACGACGACGACGGCGGCGGCGAACGCGAGGGGCTTTTGGGTTGCCCTTCGTCGGGCCTCTGGGGTTGCCCTCGCCGCTGTCGCGCAATGAGCCTCGAAATGCTGATCAGAACGCGCCCCGGGAGAGGTCTGGGGGACAGGGGCGGTTTGTGGGACAACGGCGACGACCCTGCCTTCATCCGCCTGCCCTCCGTCCTCGCATCCCACGATTACCCATTGTCTGGCATTTTGGAGCAGGCCGAGACAAGAAAGCGCCACCGAAATTTATCGCAGATCACCTCAGGGTCTCGGCTAGTGGCGAATATCAGAAAATTATCCTGGCGAAGGACCCAACCATATGCAAACGTGAATACCGCAGGGCAGGTGGGACGAAGCAAAAGGAATTCCCAATATGGCCACGAACCGTGTGAGGGGTGCGCCACGCTGGGGCGGGGCCGCCATGCGAACCCTGCCACTGAGGCCTTCGGTGGAGCTCCCTATGTCCCTACGGGGCCACGAACCGTGTGAGGGGTGCGCCAATATGGGGCGGGGCCGCCATGCGAACCCTGCCACTGGGGCCTTCGGTGGAGCTCCCTATGGGGCCACGAACCGTGTGAGGGGTGCGCCAAAATGGGCGGGGCCGCCATGCGAACCCTGCCACTGGGGCCTTCGGTGGAGCTCCCTATGGGGCCACGAACCGTGTGAGGGGTGCGCCAAAATGGGGCGGGGCCGCCATGCGAACCCTGCCACTGGGGCCTTCGGTGGAGCTGGGGCCACGAACCGTGTGAGGGGTGCGCCAAAATGGGCGGGGCCGCCATGCGAACCCTGCCACTGGGGCCTTTAGTGGAGCTCCCTATGGGGCCACGAACCGTGTGAGGGGTGCGCCAAAATGGGGCGGGGCCGCCTGCGAACCCTGCCACTGGGGCCTTCGGTGGAGCTCCCTATGGGGCCACGAACTGTGTGAGGGGTGCGCCAAAATGGGGCGGGGCCGCCATGCGAACCCTGCCACTGGGGCCTTCGGTGGAGCTCCCTATGGGGCCACGAACCGTGTGAGGGGTGCGCCAAAAGAGGCGGGGCCGCCATGCGAACCCTGCCACTGAGGCCTTTAGGTGGAGCTCCCTATGGGGCCACGAACCTCGTGAGGGGTGCGCCAAAATGGGCGGGGCCGCCATGCGAACCCTGCCACTGGGGCCTTCGGTGGAGCTCCCTATGGGGCCACGAACCGTGTGAGGGGTGCGCCAAAATGGGGCGGGGCCGCCATGCGAACCCTGCCACTGGGGCCTTCGGTGGAGCTCCCTATGGGGCCACGAACCGTGTGATGGGTGTGCCGAAATAGAAGCATGCGGAGGGTGATGGTGATGATGACGACCATGTTGGTGCTGATGATGATGACGATGACGATGATGATGATGGTGGGTGATGACGATGATGCTGATGATGAGGAGACGAGGAGGGAGGAGGCAGCGGGAGGAGGAGGAGGGAGGAAGGAACGCGGGGCACCGTCTCTTCAAAACGAGGACCCAACACCACAGGATGGTCGGGAAAAACACATAATATGGTTGGTTGCTTGCTTGCTTGCCGCACATCTTCCAATCCTGCAGCGCTCCCCGACTTACCATCGCAGTCTGTCAGAATTGCGAAGGTCGTGGCGCTGTTCGCGCAACGTGTTTTAGCCATGTAGCCGAAGAGCAACCGAGCCATCAGAAAGATGCTTCGGACAAACACAGCCGACAACACTAGTTCTGAATGAGCCAGGGGACTTGGATTGTCCCGATCCGTGGCGTTCAAAACCTGTTGCACGGTCGCGAGGTCTTGCAGTGCCGTGTTGCAGCGCATGCGCGAGGCGTGCATGCCACTTTCGGCCCGCTTCGGCAGGGCCTCGAGAACACCCACATCACTCATTGCGTCGCGATCCCGTGCACCCACGGCTCATGGCGTGCCACGACTCGCCGCACGGCGGCAGCGAGGCACGACGCTGATTGCATGGCAATTTGCGCGTGCCCTTCGCAAAGAACTTCTTCGCGGTGTACCCCACTGCTGTGCCCAGCCACACGCGTTTTGCCCCGCGAGTTGTTCCCCGCGAGCTCAGGCCGCCTGTAAAGGGCCCCGCCGTACACCACGGCCGAGGCCCGAGAGAAGGAGGAGCGGGGAGGGGGGGGAGGGGGCGGAGGAGGAGGAGCGGGGGGGGAGGGGGAGAGGAGGAGATGGAGGGAGGAGGAGGGAGATGAGGAGGAGGAGGAGGAGGAGGAGGAGAGGGGAGGAGGAGGAGGAGGAGGAGGAGAGGAGGAGGAGAGGAGGAGGAGGAGGAGGAGGAGGAAGGAGGAAGGAGGAGGAGGAGGAGGAGGGGAGGAAGGAAAGGAGGAGGAGGAGGAGGGGAGGGGGGGGGAGGGGGCGGAGGCGAAGGAGGGATGGAAGAGCAGCGTGGGCAGCGAGGGCAAGGCGGGAGGCAAGAGCGTCGGCCGCGAGGCACAGGGAGGAGACGGATGACTCCCGGAGCTCCTTTTTGTCTGTTTGGCTTCAGATTGGTGCTGAAGGGCATCCCGCATACAGTCGGGGCGTTTACCTAAGGAACCCTAAATAAGGAACGAGGCCCCTTTTTTCCATAAGTCAAACTTCGATTTACCATTGAAAACCAAAGGACAACCCAAGGCAAACTGTAAAACAATCAAGGAACACCGAGCCCCTCCCCAACGAACAGGGTTCCTTCTTCAGCGCCCCGACTGTACTGCAGCGTGGTCCCACAACCCACCTGCATCACTAATGCTGGTCGCTGCGCACTCTTCGCAAATACTGGTCTTGGAACTCCCCTCCCGGGAGGGGTGGGAGGGCAGGTTGGAAGCAGAGCGAGGGAAGCAGATAGGAGGGAAGGTTCCGTCTCCTGCTCGTCTTCCTCCTCCATCCTCCATCTCCTTCTCCTCGTCCCCGTCCCCCTCGTTGCTCCACTTCTTTCCCTCCCCGCACTTTACTCCCTCTCTCCCCTGCCCCTCCCCTTCCTCCCCCTCCCCCCTCTTCCACCTCCGCCCCTCTTCCTCCTGTTCCTACGCCTCCTGCTTCTCACTGTCATCACCGTCTGCCTCCTCATCCGGCGACGACAGTGGCCGCACTGACAATGGCGACGTCGACCACGCTGACGACGAAGCCGCCGACGCTCGCAGACGACGACGACGCGTGCCTGCTGGCGCTGCTGCCTCTGCTGCTGGAACAGCTCCTGCGGGGGGGCGTTGCGCCGCGGGGGGGGGGGGGGCGGGGCGGGGCGTCGTGCGGGGACCTGCTCCTGCAACTCCCGCGGCTCCTCCTGCTCCAGCGGCTGCTGCTGCTCCTCCTTCTCCTCGCTCGCCTGCTGGTCATTCTCGATTTCCTCCCGCTGCTCCTCCTCTCCTTCCTCGCTGCACCCTCTGCTGCTGCTGCTGCTGCTGCTCCCCCCCTCCTCCGCTGGGCCTTCGGGCGGCCTCCTCGTTGCGACGACGGCGGCGGCGGCAACGCCGACGACGCCTGTCGTCGTCCTCCTCCTCCTCCTCCTCCTCCTGGTCGTTGTTGCGTGTGGTCCATGCGTGCCGTAGATTCTCCAGCGCGGGTCGTATTCGGCACGGGAAGGGTGCACGACAGCGACGGACACCAGACGCCTACGCATACCACTGACGCCTACGACGACAACAACGGACGACGCCGACTGACGCTGACGACACCGCCGCCGTCGATCACGACGACGACGACGACGACGACGACGACGACGACGACGACGACGACGACGGGGCGACGACGACGACGACGGCGGCGCTGGCGGCGGCGCCGACGACGCCGACAACGACGACGCCAACAACGGCAATCATGACGACGACGATGACGATGACGACGACGACGACGACGGCGGTGGCGGCGGCGGCGGCGGCGGCGGCGACGACGACAGCGCCGCCGCCAACGCTGCCGCCCCGAATGACGACGCCGACGACGGCAACGACCACGCCCACGACGCCGCCGTCGACGGCGAAGGGCGGCAGCGGCGCCGTCGCCGACGACGCCGACGACGCCGACAGCGACGACGACGGCGGCAACAACGACGCCCACGGCGGCGGTGTCTTGCAGGGGCCCAGTCGTGGACGCCCCGGTGCCCGTGTGCTCGGCGGCGGCGGGCTGCTGCTCCTTGCGGGGGGGGGCGCCCTCCTGCCAGAGGCTGCAGCAGAGGGTAGCAAGGGCCATCCTCGATCATCCTCCTCGCCCTCAGTTTTCGATCCCCCTCCATCTTCCTCCTCCTCCTCCTCCTCCTCGATCTCCCCCCCCTTCATCCGCCTCGATCCTCCTCGACCCCCCTCGAGCCTTGATCCTCCTCCTCGTGGCTGCGCTGGTGCCGATCCCTCCTCGCTCCCATTGGACGGCGGGATAAACCCGACGAGCTCTCGAGCTGTGGCTGCACATGTTTGCCCGCTTGGCTGTAGGACTGGACTGAGGCCTTCTAGATCCGAGCCTTGGTGGCTACGGTTCGCTCAACAACTACACGCAACACACACACACCTATGCATACACTTACTTGTATGTATGCATGCACACATGCATGTATACCTGCTTACATGCATGTCTATATGTCCATATGTATGTATATGTATGTATGTGTGTATGTATGTATGTATGTATGTATGTATGTATGTATGTGTGTATGTATGTATGTATGTATGTATGCATGTATGTATGTATGTATGTAAGTATGTATGTATGTAAGTATGTATGTATGTATGTATGTATGTA
>CAUYUJ010007880.1:231306-258534 GCA_963575745.1 Prorocentrum cordatum
CTCCTCCTCCTCCTCCACCTCCTCCGTGGACCAAAAGCTGCCCAGACACGCGCGGTCAATGGGGTCCGGCGCGTCCCTCCGACTCTCTGCGCCGGCCCTCCAGGGACGGCGGATGCACGCAGCAGGCAACAGCCATCCCTGGGTCTGCCCACCCACCACCCTCGTCTCCCTCCTCCTCTCGTTTCCTCCTCTCCTCCTCTCCTCTCCTCTCCCCCTGCGCCTCCTCTCCTCCTCTGCTCTCCTCCTCTCCTCCTCTCCTCTCCCCTCCCCCTGCTCCTCCTCTCCTCCTCTCCTCCCCCCTCCCCCCTCTTCACCCGCCTCCCCCTCTCCTCCTCGCCTCTCCCCTCCCCCTGCTCCCCTCTCCGCTCCCTTCCCGCGCGGGGTGCAGAGGAGCAGCACGAGACAGGTGATAAGGGACAGAAGGGCGAGGATGGGAAAGGGAAGAACATGAAGACGAAGAGAATGAGGAAGCACGACAAGGAGCAGGCGGACGACGACGGCGACGAGGACGACGAACAACGATGGCGGACGTCGACGACACCGACGACGACGGTGGACGACGGTCGACGACGACCGACCCGATCTCTCCTGAAGCGCATCCTGACCAGGATCTCAAAGCGGAGCCCGCCGTGGCGACGAGGGCGACATTTCAAGCCCGAACAGGTTCAGATACGCCAAGAAACTTCGAACCACGATCCCCGACTACGGCATGAGGGGTGAGGAGGATGTGAGGAAGAAAGGCGGAGGGAACGGAGAGAGTACGAGAAGAACCCCAGAGATCCAACGTCTCGATTCTTTCAATACAGGTCCCCCCTGAAAGTCCCGACCCTTTCTTCAGGGCTATCTTTTTATCCTGGATCGTCTTTTGACGGTCCTGGGGCCTGTTGTAGGCCCCCAGAGGCTGAAAACGATTAGAACATCTTAGTCTTGTTTATGTCTTGAAGATTGACAGGATGCCCTTTAGCAAACCGCCCTGTAGTGAAAGCCGTCAGGGACACTCGACGTGCGCAAAGCACCGCATCCCGAGTGTACCCCAGCCGGGTAGCCAACCGACGTCCAAACACAACCGAATGTGACCAACGAGACGCACATCGGTTAGCGGAGCGGAGCCGAGTGGGGACTGCACTGGCACAATCGAACACTGATGCCGAGTGAACAGGAGCAGATTTCCTCAGTCGACTTGTCTGGTTTGGGGTTCTCTCAACGCCCGATCGTTCGAAACTCGAGGATCGGGTCGGGCGAAAGGGGGGGATAGCAAAGGGGGGGGTTGAGAATCAGCTCACGCTGATTTTCCCGGCGCCTCCCGGCGCCGGAGGCGACTATGTATCAAGGAATGGGCCCCTCGGTGGGGCCGAAACCAGCTGCATGCAGCAAATTTCGTAGCCCCCCCTTTCCCAATCCCCCCCTTTCGCCTGGCCCGAGAGGATGTCTGGGAACCAAAAGGCAATCGAGGATCGGGCCACACCGGCCGGGAACCGCCGTCGAACTGGCTCGCACGTGCAAGAAGGCGCAACCACGAAATTCAGACGATCGGGTGCGCAACCACGAAATTCAGACGATCGGGACTTTGGACGCCCGAAATGGGTACGGAAAGAATGGGTGCAATGCCCAACAACAAATGTTGTCCCAAACTAACAGCGGCCGCTGTTGAGCAGGCGGCCTTCTGTCTCGAATGGACACAGGCCGCGGCGACGCCGACAGCGAGTCCTGCTCAGAATGAACAGGAACTGCTGCTGGGCATTGTACCCATTCTTTCCGTACACACTTCGGGCGTCCACAGGGACGCAACGGCTCGAGTCGGAATATCGGACTCGGATCGGAGCGAACTGGCCGGGATCGAGACCGAGCCGAACCGATCGGATCGGCATGGGCTCTGCAAGGGCGCGCAGTGCCCCTCCCCTGACTGCCCACCAGACCACCCCAACCCAACCCGAAGACCCGACTTTGACCCGAATTCCGGGTTTGGGGGGGGGGGGGTACGGGTTCTGGGTGTGTTTTTAATGTTCCCCGACCACCCCCCAAGGAAATGGAGGGCAACTTGAGGTCTTCGGGCTGGTAAAACAGGGCTAGGATCGGGATAAATCGCTCCAGAGCGTTCCGGAGCGCTCTGAGAGCGTTCCGGAACGCTCCGGAGCGGCCGCGGCGCCCAGTACATCCTCCCAACCCGCCGATTCTCAGAGATTTCGAGTTATCCCGATCCGATTTTGTCCCGATCTTCGTGTCGTTTTAGCTGGGTTGGGGTGGTTTGGTGGGTGGTGATCCCCCGACGGCGGCGACGGCGTGGCGACGGCGACGGCCGCGGCGGCCGCGACCGCCGACGAGGCCCAGCGGCGGCCACAGCGCCTGCTCCGGGCCCTCGCCCGCGGGCGCCGGCAGCTCCGCGACGCCTGCAGGGGCTCGGTGGTGCCCCGCAGACGGCCAGCGACGGCAGGTCGTCGTCGTCGTCGTCGTCGTCGTCGTCGTCGTCGTCGTCGTCGTCGTCGAGTGTCGCTGGTCGTCGTCGTCGAGTGTCGCTGGTCGTCGTCGTCGTCGGTCGTTGTTGTCGGTCGTCTGCCGTCGGTCGTCGTCGTCGTCGGTCGGTCATCTCTGCGCGTCGTCGGCCGTCGGTCGGTCGGTCGGTCGTCGCACTCGGTTGACGTCCGTCGTCGCCGATAAGCGAGAGGAATATGATGATGCTGCTGCTGATGATGATGAGGAGGTTGCTGATGATGATGATGTTGTTGGTGATGATAATTCTGATGCTGTTGCTGATGGTGATGAGGAGGAGGAAGAGGGAGAGAAGGAGGAGGAGGAGGAGGAGGAGGAGGAGGAGGAGGAGGAGGAGGAGGAGGAGGAGGAGGAGGAGGACGCGGACTAGGAGAAAGGCGAGGAGGAAGACGAGTATGAGGAGGAGGAGCATCGGGGGGGGAGTGGGAGGAGGCAGTGGCGGATGATGATGGGGAGAGGTGGGGGAGAGGGATGAAACGAGAAAGAGGAGCAGGGGGGGAGGGAAATAAGATGGGGTGGATGCGGAAAGGAAGAATGCACCATGAGGGAGGGGGGTGGCTATGAGGAAGCGGGAGCCGGAGCGGAATATCGTGGGGAAGGAAGAGGGGATGATGGGAATTGGAATGGAAAAGCGTAGAGGACGGGGAAATCGAAACGGAGGAGCGGAGAGAGGAGGGCCAGTGAGATGAGAAAGGTGCAGATGACGAGGAGAGGGTCCTCTCTCCTCCTCTGGACTGGTGCGATCATTCGCATGACCCGTATCTGGGCGAGCGCGGAACGTAGGGAAGTCTCGCTCGCTCTCGTCCCCTGTCACCCCGTTCAGGGCTACGAGTGCGAGCACTCTGGGGTCCGCAGTAATACGGGGGAGAATATAAAAGGAATCCATTAGAGTTGCCGTAGATTCCATTGGGAAACCCATTGGAATCCATTGGAATACCAGGAGGATCTTTTGGAATACCCATCGAGGTCCACGGGACTACCCAGGGGACTCCAGTTGGAAGGCCCGTCGGAATCCGTTGACTACAGCTTGTACAGGGTAAAAACAAGCAAGGGGTTACTTGCAGATCAAGTCATGAATCATATTGCGAGTTCATACAGTCAGGCTCACTTGGAGAACTACGAACTCCTTGCCGTGTGGCTTCATAGAACGTGTCACAATTCCAGCCTCCAATCGGGGCCATACTGTGCAGGGACACATGGTCTGCCTTATGTCCTTTCACGTACACGAGTCCATGTGCCCGAATGTGGTCGTGAGTCTAAGGAATTGCTCTAAATCTGACGCGACATGCCCACGGTCGTTGGTGACATATGCGCGAGCGTTCAACAAATGCACCTGGTGCAACCATCCATGCCGGCTGACGTCCTTCCCTCCCGTTTCCCACCCGTTTTCAATCTTCTCTGTCCTGCTGCTGCTCCTCCTCGTCCTCCTCCTCCTCCTCCTCCTCCTCCTTCTCCTCCTTCTCCTCCTCCTCCTCCTCCCCCAGACTCTCTCCCGGCTTCGCCTTGCCCGTCCCCTCCTCCCCCGCACATCCCTCCCCATTCCCCTCGCCCTCCGCTGCGCCGCTTCCTTCCGTGCAAGCACCCCGAGTGTGGCCAGAGCGAGATGGCAATCGCGCGCTGGCCCCTCTCGGCCCAGGCTTCTACGGTGCATGTGCCTCCGAGCCTTAGCCAGTGGCTCGCGTCGCCGGCCCCTGCTTCAAGCCAACATTCACTTTACCGAAAGGAAACATCCCCTCGCCCCCCTGCCCCTCCCCTGCCCTTCTCCCTTGCCTCTCGACCTCCCGCACCCTCGCCTCTCCTTCTTCCCCTCTTTTCTCTGCAGCGCCGCCTCTTCCTCCTCGTTCCTCTTACTCCTCCTCATCCTCCGCCCCCTACTTCTCGTGTTCGCTTGCGTCGTCCTCCTTCTCTTCCTCCCCCTCCTCGTCATCCCTCCCGTTCTCATCACCCTCACCGCCGTCGTCGTCGTCGTCCTCTTCCTCCCCCCCCCCACTCTCAACAGCCCCTCCTTCTCCTCCTGGCCCTCGCGCTCCCCCCTCCTCTCTTCCCGCACATCCCCCCCCCCCCCCCTGCTCTCGGCATGCCCTTCCGGGCACCGCAGCGGGCGCCGGCGGGCTCGTCGTGGTCCTCCACCTGCGAAGCGGGCGCGGTGGGGCGCGATGGAGGCGTCAGGCGGCAGCGGGGGGATTCGGGAACGGGCGGCAGGCGGCAGCTGCAGCGAAGGGGACGGAGGAGGACCGAACCCAATGGACGTGACACCAGCAGTCGAAAGCCCGCCGGCCCCAGGAAACAAGGGGGAGCACCCCCGCTGGGCCTCGTCCTCCAGCTGCTCGGAGCGCTTGGGTCATGCTGGGAGGCCTTCTGAGCCTTCTGGGAGGGCTCGCCCCCTCTGGCTTCGCCCCCCCTGGGCGCGCCGCCGAAACACGACTCGCGTCGGGATACGAGAAGCTCGCCCCAGGGAGGTGATCAAGAGCACCGGAGGGGACACGGCCAGAGGCGCGAGACACCGAGTCGTCGGAGGGCGGGGGACAGAAGGTTGCCGAATCCGTGGCGTTTTTCCCTTCCCCATCTGTTACTTGCCTGTAAGGGTCCCATACAGCACCTGTCCGTCACCTGCCTGTGCACTTCTTCTTCTTCCTAGCACGCATGACCGAGTCCCGGTTCGCAATCGGTGGCTGGTCGCCCGTGGTCTCCACAAATCCTCATCCCCTCCTTCTCATCACACTTCTCCTTCTGTCCTCCGCCTCCTCCTATCCTCCTCCTCCTCCTCCTCCTCCTCGTCCTCCTCCTCCTCCATCCTCCCTCCTCCTTCCTTCCTCCTCCTACCTCCCTCCTCCCTCCTCCCCCCTCCTCCTCCTCCTCCTCTCCTCCTCCTCCTCTCATCCTCATCCTCCTCCTCCTCCTCCTCCTCCTCCTCCTCCTCTCTCCTCCTCCTCCTCCTCCTCCTCCTCCTCCTCCTCCTCCTCCTCCTCCTCCTCCTCCTCCTCCCCCCCAGCGAGCGCTGCCGCGCGCGCGAAAGGAGAGGAGCAAGGGAGAAGGAGACGGCGAAGAGAACGCTCGCGTGGCCCTCCGCCTCCCTCTTGACGACGGCCACGCCCAGGCGGAGGCGCAGGGTGATCTCCTTGGGCGCGCGGGCGCGCTTCCGGCTTCCGGTTCCAGTCAACAGATCATGCAGCCACAGCCTAAGGCATCAAAGGAGTATTAGGGGAACGAAGAATGGCATAAACATGTTTACTCGGAGGTCCGCGTTGATTTCTTGGGTCCGCGCTGGGCTCCTTTGAAGGATCGGCGCGGACCTCCGTGTCTCTATGATTATGTCATGTTTCGTTCCCTAAGCCAACACCAAGAGATCATGCAACCACAGCCTAAGGCATCAAAGGCGTAAGACTGGGCCTGCACATCAATATCAATCAACATTGATAGCAATGATGCGCGACAAGGATGCACGCCCCTTGGACGCCAACGTCGAAGCTGTTTGAGCGGGGCTGGCCATCGAATTGGTTATGGGTGGACCGTAGAGGCAAGGATGCAGGGCCCCCCTTGGGAAGGTGACCGATCCTTACCATCGACTTTGACTGCAGCCAGGGTCCGGTCCCATGCGCTGCCCCCGCTCTTCCGAGAGCAGAAAGCGCCCGGGGTCGGCGTTCTGCTCCTCCCCCCGGGACACTTTTAGGAGGCAGCTTCGGGGATTTCTCCGCGAAAGCGATCAAGCGATCAAAAGCTGTTGAGCCCCGATGATGATGATGCTGCTGATGATTATGCTGATGAAATGATGATGAGGATGATGAGGATGATGAGGAGGATGAGGATGAGAAGGAGAAGGAGGAGGAGGAGGAGGAGGAGGAGGAGGAGGAGGAGGAGGAGGAGGAGGAGGGAGGAGGAGGGGGAGCGATCGAAAACTGTTGAACCCCACTAGGAGGCACTGAAGCCGGACTCGGCAGGGCTGAGCGGGGGATCGGCTCTGATCACGCGGGCTCGAGCGGAAGAGCGCGGGGCTATGTCGGATTGGGCCAGCCTTCGACCACGGGCGCGCCGGCGCCGATGCCGAGCCGAACACCCCAGGAACTCCAGAGGAGGAGGTATAGGAGGAGGAGGAAGAGGAGGAGGAGGAGGAGGAGGAGGAGGAGGAGGAGGAGGAGGACAAGCTAGGTGCGCTCGCGTCATATCTGACGTCCTACCCCTCCCTCCCATCCCTTACCATGGCGCTGATTTTCTCTATCCGCGGACGCGTGTCGTAGCGGACCTGTGGCTCCGCGCGCGCGTGCGTAGTGGGTGGTGGTGCACGTGCGTGCGTGCGTGCGTGTGTGCGTGGTTGTCGTGGTGGTGGTGGTGGTGGTGGTGGTGGTGGTGGTGGTGGTGGTGGTGGTGGTGGTGGTGGTGGTGGTGGTTGGTGGTGGTGGTGGTGGCTGGTGGTTGGTGGTGGTGGTGGTGGTGGTGGTGGTGGTGGTGGTGGTGGTGGTGGTGGCGGTGCGGCGCGGTGGTGGCGGGCGGATGGGCGCGCGAGAAAAAGGCCCGCGCTGGGGCGAGAACGCCATCCTGAACGACGGAGGCCAAACACCGATCCGAAAATGAGGCCCACGCTGCAGCGGGAGCACGATTCGGAACGATTCGGGAGCAGAAATGAGGCCGGCGCCTCAACGAGAGCAGCATTTTGGGAAAAAATGACGCCGGCGCCTCAGCGAGAGTCGTTTCCCGGGATTTCCCGGGCATCCTGTGTGTAAAAAAACAGTACGCGGAGGGTGCGCGGCCATCACCCGGACGCCATCAGGGGAAGAGGGAGAGTATATTCATATTGAGTAATTGTGGAGGAGGAGGAGGAGGAGGAGGAGGAGGAGGAGGAGGAGGAGGAGGGGAGGGGAGGAGGAGGAGGGGGAGGAAAAGGAGGGGAGGAGGAGGGGGAGGAGGACGGAGGAGGAGGAGGAGGAGGAGGAGAGGAGGAGGAGGGGAGAGGAGAGGAGGAGGGGAAGAGGAGGGAGGAGGAGGAGGAGGAGGAGGAGGAGGAGGAGGAGGAGGAGGAGGAGAAGGAGGAGAAGGAGGAGGAGAGGAGGAGGAGGAGGAGGGGGAGGTGGAGGGAGGAGGAGGAGGGGAGGAGGAGGAGGAGGAGGAGGAGGAGGAGGAGGAGGAGGAGGAGGAGGAGGAGGAGGAGGAGGAGGAGGAGGAGGAGGAGGAGGAAGCGGAGGAGGAGGAGGAGGAGGAGGAGGAGGAGGAGGAGGAGGAGGAGGAGGAGGAGGAAGCGGCGGAGGAGGAGGAGGAGGAGAAGGAGGAGGGGGAGGAGGAGTTAATGTACTCTGAAAGAGACGAGAAGAGGGCAATCGGGCACGAAGCGGGACGAGGGCAAATGATGTTCGTCCGCAGCGCCCGTCGCTAGCTCTCTCACCTATAGAGTAGTGCTTTGGCAACTCGGCTCGCTGCGGCCATCACCGCAAGGCGTGAGCTCGGGTCAGCGTGATGCTTCATTTTGTTATACATGTGAAACACTAAGGTGATACGCTCAACCGTCGAACGCAACGAAAACGGATTCTGATTCTCGGGCGGGCACGCAGCTGCGGGCCCAAGGCCCCGGGCTGCGAGCGTCGAGCGGAGGAGGGGAGGGTCAGGGGACCAGAGGAGCCTCGAAAGCGAGGGGCAGGTGAGGTAGTGGGGAAATGAATCTGGCTGGCTCCCGCACCCGAAAACGCATTGTTTTGGGGCGAGCACGTGCATGCGGCCAGTGGTAGTCCAGCCGCCGCTGAGTGTCTTAAAGGTGGCCCAGCGCCAGCTGGGGCGCACCGTTTCGAGCGATTCCGTGAGCGCTGACTTGCGCTTTTGTAGCTCTCCTGGCGCCGTCGGCGCCTGGAGGCCCCAGGCCAAGATGCGTTTGAGCAGAGTGACGGTAAACGGCGAGGCGAAAGCTTGCTCTGCAAACTTGCGTGCGAACGTGCGCTGGTGTTTCGGGCGACGCGGCGGGGCGGCAGCTGCGGCCTCGCGCTGTTCGAGGCGAGCGGCGTGCAAAGCGGCCGAGACGGCTGGGCGGGCGAACGGCTTTTGAGGCTGGGCTCCGAGGAGGGAGCGGTAGTGCTGTGCGATGGACCGCTGAGACGACCAGGAAGCGGGCGACCACGCGCCAGCCTGCCAGCAAGGCGCGTTCTGAAAGGAGGTTTCGTCCCATGATGTGTCGGCGAGGCGATCGGCAAACGGCTCCCAGTCACCCGCGAGAGTGACGGCAGCAAAGCGGGCAGCGGCAGCGACAGATGTGACCTGAGCGGACTGTGGGACAGGCGGCGGGCTCCACCGCGCCATGGCTATGATATCGACTTAGCGAAGTGAGTTCGGCGGCAGGCTAAGCATCTAATGGAAAACGTACTGTTCACGGCGGACGATCAACGGCTGAAGCGGAAAGAACTGGGCGACATAGATGAGCGTGGACAGGACTGAAGTATTATGCAAGCGAGCTGTGGCGTCACTGCCACCCTGCACTAGGTGAAGAAGATTTTTCCCGTTGCCATCATTCTTGCCCTGGTGCGAGCCACTGCGAAGCCAGCGAAGCCCCGGGGCCGAGGAACGTGCCGAGGTATTTGGCGCAGCCCGCAACCGGGAAACCACCCCAGGTAGGTCCGAGCTCGGCCAAAAGGGTTTTGGTTTGGGCAATGGTGTCTGGGGTCGCCGCGGCCCGGAGCTGAACGATGAAACACTTGCGAGGCTTAAGCGAGAGGAGAGCAAGCTCCTCGGCTGCGGCAAAGGGCTCAGATGCGCGGTGCAGCGCGTCGAAGGAGCATGTCAGCAGCCCGATGTCGTCCGCGCAGGCGCCGCGGTAGCCGGCGTCCAGATTCGGCGCGCCGTCGTGGTGCTCCACAAACGTGGCGAGGTGGCGGATGAGCGGGTCCATGGCGCAGACCGAGCCCGAAGCAGGACAGCCCTGCGCAACTCCAGACTCTACGGCGAACATGGTGTGCCTGACGCCGTCGATCTTGATGTAGCTGTTCGGCGCAAAGTACAGCGAGTGGAGGAGGTTCATGAGGCCAGTCGGGATCCCGAAATGCTCCGGCGCGGCGAAGAGCCACACCCGCCCCAAGGACGGGAAGGCGGCAGAGAAGTCGAAGCTCGCGAAGACGGGCTTGGCTTGAAGAGCTCACGGGAGTAAACCTGCGCGCCGCATCGCAGAGTCGAAGCGAACGATGTGCTTGGTGAAGTTGCGCTTCTGCACGAAGCCCTGTTGTGCTATGTGGGCGCGCCCTGCCACGGCGCCCTTGATGAGGTAGTTGGCTGCCTCGGCGATGGCATGGATGTCAGTGTTCTTCAGCGAGAGCGGTCGGGTATCTTCAGGAGCTCGGTATGTCGTGAGTTCGCCAGCGGTGTTGTCGCCCTTCGGCGGGAAGGCGAAACCGGAACCGTTCAAGTCGCGGATGTAGTGCTGGCCAGAGCAGAGGAAGAAGGACGCGTCCTCCAGGGGGGTCAGCGAGGCATCGTGCGCGAGCCAGGCGGAATGCGGCAAGCAGTCGGGTCCTGGTGCTGAGGAAGAAGTGCGCTGCAGGAAGGCCTTGATCTGCGGCTTCGCGGGGGCCCCAATGTCCAGGATTTCGCCTTTCGGCGCGCGCGTGTGGATGCAATTGGTGACCTTGGTCTCGTCGACGGGCTTGGCGGCGAAGATTGGCTGCCAATGGTCGCGCAGGGCGGTGGCCATCGAGCCGCTCTCTCTCTCTCTCTCTCTCTCTCTCTCTCTATCTCTCTCCATCTCTCTCTCTCTCTCTCTCTCTCTCTCTCTCTCTCTCTCTCTCTCTCTCTCTCTCGCTCGCTATCTTGGGCCCGTCTGGGCCCGTCTGGAGGGCGAGACGGCGCTTCCAGGGGGGCCAGGGGAGAGCCCGACGCAGGGCGGCCCGAAGGGCCTCACGGAGGTTCTCGCGGTCCAGGGCGCCAGCGTGCCCCTGAGGGCGCTGTGCGGCTTGCTGCGCGAGAGAGAGTAGCCGTGCCTCGAAGTCGCGGTTCAGCTGCGAAGCGAGGCTGGCGAAGACGGCAGACTCGTCGATCGCGATGATGTCGTCGGAGATGTTGACGAACTTGGCGCCGAGCTCGATCGTGGAGGCAACTCTGCGGGCCAGTTGAAGGTCTTGGCGCCGAACGGCTCGCGAGGTGGAGCGCATCGCGTAGACCCTGTCGGCCTGGAAGCCTGTCTTGTTGGCGTCGCCGGTAGCCCGGCGGACCTAATCGTCGCGAACCAGCTGGGCGGCCTCCGTCATGAGGCGCTTGCGGGTGCGCCAGCGGCTGTCCAGCGAGACGTTGTCGAAGTTGGTGGCGTCCAGGAGCTTTTGGAAATAGATGGCGTAATTCGGGTCGCGGAAGATCGAGGGGTGGATGGCCTTCCGTCCTTCGGGGTGCGCGGCTTGGTGCCGATGGGGAAAGTGATGATGGCGTGGTCGCTCAGGCGATTATCCAAGAGCAGCGCGGCGTCGTGCACCGCGTTCGCGTGGATCGAGAGCTCCTGGGTGGCGTGCGCGGGCAGGCTGATGAAGATGCGGTCGATGGTCGCGGCGGTGATGTCCGAGCGGTTGAAGCGCGTGGGGAGCTCAGTTTCGATCTCAAGCATGGAGTCGAAGAGGGGCTTCCAGAAGGGCTGCTGCTGGCGCATGCTGCTCTCCAGCGCAAACCTGGCGCGCTGCGGTTGCGACTGCGGGCGGCTGGCTACGTTGAAGTCCCGCGATGAAGGTGCGCATGCAGTAGTTAGCTTCCGCTCAAGTGCGATGCAGCTCCCAGGCCAGCTGGACCTCGCGGCGGTCGGCGTCGGCGACCTCGTGATTGTGCGCGTTCATAAGGACCAAGGTGGCATGCGTGACGGCGTGCGCGACGGCTACCAGCTGGACGCGACCAGGAACGTGTTCTTCATGAGCGAATAGCGGGAGCTGCTTCGGCTGCAGCTGCTCGAGATCCATGGGGGCAAACCAGGGGGTGAGCGTGGCGACGCCGCCCGTGGCATTCGGGTTGTCGCCGTCGTCGTGCGAGAACTCAGAGAAGAAGAGCTTGTAGGGGTACGGCTGCGTGTCGACCCAGGTGCGGAGCAGAGCCTCCGAGCCGTGGACCTCCTGCACTGTGATGACGCGCTGGCGCTTCATATACTTCGTAAGGGCGGCCGGCTCGTGACGTCGGCGCTGGCTCTTGTAGCGCATGAGGGCTCTGGCGTTCCACGTGGCGATCGTGGTCGGCTCGGTGGTGTCGCCAACCCTCCACGGAGCCCAATGATGGTCAGGAGCGTCACGCGGCCGTCTCCGTGTCAGCAAAGAGCGCCTGGGAGGAAGTGACGATGTCGCCGCGATCGATGTGCTGGAACTGCGGGTGGTCGGCGGCCTGGTCGCTCCACTGGATCATGGACGGATCGGCTTGACCTCTGACAACAATTTTGACACTGGGCATTGAGTCAGCGTGTTTTTCGCCTGTGCTCCTGAACGCTCTCCATCTCGTTCTTGGGTATCGTTGCTGCATGAGCTGGAGTAGTTTCTTTGTTTGAGCTTCGGTACGGGTCTGCTTGGACGACTTGTCGGGGTTGAGGTGCATGTCGCAGCGCTGCCCAGTAGCGTCTGTCGATGTAAACCTTTTTCGCTTCCCAGCGGCGTCTCGGAGGGCACGTGCTAAGGCGAGGGCGCGGGGTACTGCGACAGCCTTATCTCCTTTGACTTGTACTATGAAACGGCGAGCAGGTTCGTCGCCGCGAAGTTCGACATGGCGTTGCTCTAAGTTGGCGGCGGCCATCCACTCCTGGAGGTCGTTGAGCAGCAGGTCTGGCGCGATGAGACGTTGGCTTCCGATCGCAGAGGGCGTCGGGTCGGGCTGTTTGTCCCGTTCGGCAAGGCGGCTGAGGTCGGTGATCGGCGTCTGGGCTTCGGCGAGGGCGCGCGTGTCGCGCATCTGGTCGATCTGTTGCCGCATGCGTTGGTGGCCAGCAGCTTGGCGCTCTATTTCTCTGCGGGTGCGGGCAACTTCGTCGTGTAGAACGTCAACTCTGCGTTCGGTAGCGGTGACTTGTTGTTGAACGAGGTGTCTGAAACTTTCGAGAGATTCGGCGAGTGGCTGGTCGGCTTGAGCTTGAAAGCGGGTAGCGGCTGTAGCGACTGGCCGTTGCAAAAGTTCACAATGGGCGACGCGAAGATCTTCGGGAATTCCAGGAAGCGGCTCATTTCGCTCAGCAAGTGTAGGATGCTGCTCTGGACGATGTGCGGCGAGTCCAGGAGCTGGCGCGGTTTGTGCGGCGGCTGCGGCGTCAAGCTCTCGAGATGGACAGGTAGGTGCCAGCTCGATGTCGCGCGCGAGCTGTGAGCCGAACCTGCCGTTGGCCCAGGGGTCGGCAGCGCCCGGGGGCGGGCCAGCAGGAGGATGACCAGGCGGCGGCATATCTTCATCTCCCATGGCCACGGGGGCGGCTTCGGCAGCGGCGCGGCCCCCTGATCTGGCTGCAGATCGCGCTGAGGTTGGCGGCAGTTTCGCAGAGCTTCGGCCAGTGGCGCGTGAGGCGGCGCCCGCGGGGCACTGGCAACTGTAACCCGCGTGGCCAAGCTGTCCGGGATGTTCGCGAGCTGCGCGTCGACCGTCGCGGCGAGGCTCTTCGCGGCGGGGTTGGCGGTCGTCGCCGCGTTCGGGGCGGCGAGGCTCGTCGCGGCGATGCTGGCGGTCTTCGCGTCTGATGCGGGGCGCGGGCCCGCTCGATGCAGACTGGCTTCGGTCTGAGGAGGCAGCCGACTTGATGTCGAAGTAGCTGGTCGTAGTGGTCGCGGGCGCTGGAAGCCAAGCGCCTGCAGAGATTCTGGTCCAGGGCGTGGCGGCTGAGGCGCAGGTCCAAGAGGCGGCCGCTGAACGTGGCCGCTTGGCCCACGTGCCGGGGTTATGGAGAGCTCCGCGCAGCGCAACGCGACGGTAGTCAGCAGGTTGCGCGGCGAGGGCGCGAATGTGGAGGGGCGGCCGCGAGCCCGCGATTGCGGCGGCAAGCGTCTGGGTGCCGGGTCGCTTGGGGGCCTGCCCCGCGAAGGCAGTGAGCGGGGCGCCATTTGGCCTTGAGCCAAAATGGCTGCGGAGGGGGGCGGAGGAGGAGGGGGGGGGGGGGGCAGGAGGGGGAGGGGGAGGAAGAGGACGGGGGGGGGGAGGAGGAGGACCGGCCGAAGGTCGCTCTTCGACCCTCTGTGCGCGCCGCTCGGCGGCGGGCAGCGCGTTGCTGGGCGAAAGGCTTCGCCCCCCCGCAGGCGAGGGCGCCGCCGGGGGGGCCCCTGGCCGCGGACCGGGCGCCCTCGGCCTCGCCTTGGGGGGGGGGGGGGGCGCATCGGGCCAGTCGGCGCGCCTGGGGGGCGCGGCTTCGGAGAGGCCCGCGACGCGGTCCACGGCGCAGGTGATCCGCGCCGCCTGCTCGGACGCCGCCTGGTCGACGTGCTGCAGGGGTTCGCTGGCGCCGACCACGCCCCCCCTTCAAGAAGTGCACTCTCTACTGGCAGAGGGGTGTCCTTATGGGGCGCGGCCCAAAGAGCGGGCGTTTTGCCTGGAGCGAGGGCATGTGCCAGCTCCTACCCTCGCTCACTCGCACAACCGCCCTTCGTCTTCTAGTTCGGGGGCGCCCCCGCTGCTGGGGCACCCCCGAAGTCGACGGTAAAATGCTTCCCTTGGCGCTGCGCACCTCGGGCATGCAGCGGTGTCCAACGCGTTGTCATCTTCGCGCCTGCGTCCACCAAATTTCAGACGGGCCCGGGTCGCACTTGAATCGGCCTCGAACGCAGCCCCAGAACCCCGACAATGTTCGCCGGCTTGTGCCGCGCGTTCTGCTCGAGGGAGGGCCCCGCATCGAACCCAGGGCGATCTCGGTCCTCGACCCCCCCCCGCCCCCGCGCGCACACCGAATGCTGCGCCGTCTGGCATGGCTTATTCCCTGGGGGAGTTGGGTTGTCAGCGCGCCGAGTAGGGCGGCCTGGGCGGCCGGCGGGTGGCCCTTGACCTGCAGCCGCCGATGCTCTCGATGGCGCTGCGCCGCCCAGGACATTCTGGGGGGGGGTCCCGCCGCTCCTGCAGGAGCCCCATCAGGTACCAAACAAGAGAACCACTGCGTTTGCCAAAGCTGATCCTACTGGCAGTGGTTGCACAGCCCCCAGCTCACATGCTGCCGCGCGTGCTGAAAACCTGGGCCCCCTTTTTTTGCGACGTCGCGGGGGGCGAGACCCATGGCCGCGGCTCTCCAGGGCACCTGCGGCGCGTGGCCAGTCTTGGCCAGCATTTTCTGGCCGCCTGAACAGTTTTGCCCAGGATCTTGATTCCTAAAGCCCTCCTGATGGCTTTTTGCAATCTGATGTTGGCAATCCCTTGAGTCCTCGTGGCAGTGGCATGGTCCACTCTGAAGTCACAAGCATGCAAGTCCACTGTGAACGGCGAACCCAATTCGCCAATCTCTTTCTTTAACGCCGCCCGAACTGCTGGGCGCGCTGGTAGTGAGACTGAGCGCGACTGTAGTAGCCTGGCCTGGCCTACAGCTCCGGCTGCAAGTCCAATGCTGAACTAGGCGGGGCTGCTAATCCGGCTGCCAGTTGAATTCTCCAGAGGAGGGTGGCTACGATGGATGTTGCCTGGCATGTCCTTCACATGCGCTCTGGGCCAGGCTGCGCTCAGTATGCAACCTACGATGATGGAGGGCTCTGCATTTATAGTCGCTGAGAGAAGGCTGCCGACCGCTGCTGCTCCGTCATGTACTGCGACATGGCCACATAAGAAAGGGCGAGAGGGTCGCCGAGGCCCATCGCTGAAATAGTGAATCGCTCTGGTTGTATAAGGCCGTAGAACTTTACATCATCCACCCAACTGATATTGAACCGCACGTTTTGGCTTGTAGTTGCCGTTGAGCTACTGCTCTTAAGGGGCTGCTCCGCTCCCAAGCTTGCGCAGGTTGCTTCCCTCATGACGCTCCGATTCCGATATGGACCTGGAGTGAATGTAATCGGTCGATCTCCTCGTGGTGGGCGCTTCGGGGTCAAGGCAATGACGCGGGTAAGGGATTGCATAGCCCACATAAGTCATTTTTCCACGCCGACTCAAAACTCGAGAAGCTGCTCGCGCCATGCTCTGATGGTGAGTGGTGGACGCCAGTGTCTGGGATTCCACGGGCCAATTCCCAAACCTGCATGCTCCTTGAAGTATCGCGTGTCCGGCTGAAGGCCAAATACGGTGAGGTCAGGACGAAACCGCTCATCCAGTTGAGCCAGCGCTGCTGCACGCGGACGACGAAGCCAACAAAGGACATGTTGTTTTGCAACTCCTCGCGCTCCTCCCAATAATTTCGCCCACCTGTCCGACGGAATATCCATGATCATGTGGCTCGATGAGTTCCTGTCCCCTATCATCCCGTTAAACTACAAACGTGTGCTCCTCCTTCTGTCAGGTCCTGGTGAAACGGTGCGCCCACCCTCCTCTTACAGATAAGCCATTGCGGGCAACTTGGCAGTTCTCCTTCATGGCCGCCATGGTGACCTGTGCTAGGACCCCCTCATTTGCATTCAGAACTTTACGACCCCCCCCTTGGTGACAGGAGGTGCAGGTAGCGCTGCGAGAATGTTGCCGTAGGCTGCTGTAGCGTTCCCTGGCGCAGCTGTGACATGCTGCGTACCTCCTGTCGAGACCCCTCCTCGTCCTCCTCCTCCTTGTCCTCCTCCTCGTCGTCCTCCTCCTCCGCCTCCCATCGCGTCTCCTCCTCCTCCTCGTCCTCCTCCTACCGTCTTCATCATCCTTTTCCTTGTCTGCTCTCTTCCCGGCCCGAACGCGGTTGGAGGGCCAGCAGGCGGGCGGGACCCGGTGCCTCGTCGTCGTCGCCGCTGGCAGCGGCGGCGGCGGCTGTCCGTGCCTCCTCCTGCGGGTCGCGAAAAAGGCGAGGGGAGGGAAAGAACGAGGAGGGGGGAGGAAGGAGTAGGGAGGAGGGAACAACCCCGCCAGGCCCCCAAACAACTCCCAGAACGCCCACAAAACTCCACAGACACTGCCCAGCAAACCTCAACCGTGGACTCCCCGCCTTTTCTGGGGCCCGGCGGAATGGCGTAAGCCCACGGACAGGCCTCGAGTCGGTACTTGAAGAGGAGGACGAGGAGGATGAAGGAGGAGGAGGAGGAGGAGGAGGCGGAGGAGGAGGAGGAGGAGGAGGTGGAGGAGGAGGAGTCGACGTAGACTGAGATCGAGTCCTGGCGCCACTTACGCCTGGAGCGGAAGCCGTGCGGCACTTGATACACGCGTAGCGGATTCGATGTATGATGAATGTGAAAACCGAGTGCCATGGCCGCAACAGCCTGGGGGCGAAAGATTTCGCAAACCTCAGTGCCGTACTCCGCGGGACCCCCAGGGCCAAGCCAAAGCAGAGGATCCCTAGACAGACGAGCCGCGACCAGCTGAGGGCGACGTGACCGGCATACACTGGAGGTGATGCGAGATTTCGCATCGGTCCTCGCACTCAAAAGTGCAATCTCAGCATGCGGCGAGACGTGCTTTCCGCAGCTGGTGGTCCAACATCCCGAACGCGTTTTCAGAACAGCCCATCTCAAGCTCGGCCGCATTTGTCGGAGACATACCTTCAGCAGGGATCATCGTTCCGCCAGGTTGGGAGGGCGAGGGAACGACCAGGCATGGAGGCGGCGCCCGATGGTCGGGCAAAATCTATGGGATGCAGCGCAACCGAAGCCGAGGAGCCGATCACGCGCTGTAGCCACGGCTGGCGTCACTTGTCAGCGGCCGCTCGACCCCGCTTGCCGGGGGGCGAGAAGGCGTGTGAGACATTTGGCCGTCCCCCATGCCGTTTCCCTTGCCCGGGGTCCGACATGTTGCTCAAGAGGGGTGGGGTGCACGAGCTCCTCCGGGGCCTCCGGAGCCTCCAGAAACTCTGCAGACGGCCCCAAAGAGCCCAAGCCCAAACAGCGCGCCAAGATAGTCCAAGAGAGCGTCGAGACGGCCGAGAGTAGCCCTACGACGGTCCAAGATGCCTGCGAGACGACTCACGAAGCCCAGCAAACGCCTTGAGAACTCCCAGATGGCTGCTGAGAAGGCCCCACGAGGCAAGAATCGCCCAAATCAATATAGGCGCGCATTTTTCACATATTCCTCTTCTGCGTCATCTCAGCGTCCACGACGGCCCAAACTGCTCCCGAGATGGCCCCAGAGGGCCCAAAGGTGGCCCCTTGGGCCCCGTAAGACTGCCCAGGGGAGACCCCAGAGAGCCCTGACAGGCGCCACAGGGCGGGAACACTTACTGACATTTCGAGCCTTTCCCCCAAAGATGGTCCTAAGAGCCCCCGCGAGGCCCGGAAGAAGCTCCCATGGGGCCCCGAAGAAGCCCCTTAGATGCCCCCAAGAGGTCCCTGAAAAGCACCCCTGGGAGCCCCTCATGTGCATCCAAGACTGGTCCACTAGATCTAAATTCCACGATCGTCGCAAACTCTCACTTCTTCTGGGGGTCGCCTTCCACAAGCATCCCGCAAAACAATCACACGCTGCGGCTTCCTGTGCGAGCTACACCAGTCCCGCTACGAGGCCCTCATGGGAGCTCCTCACTTGCTTCCCCGTGCTCCCCGTCCTCCTCCCTTCGTTCCGCCTCGGGGCGCTCATTCGCTCAACGCAAGAACCATTGCGCACCCTATGCTTGTTGAGTGGTGTTGTCCTGTCTGGGAGTATCCTTGGGCTGTGTTCGTGGCAAGATGGCTCCAGTATGGCCCTGGACGCCGTAAGATTGCCTCCAAGATGGCGCGCTATGGTCCAAGTTGGCTCAAGATGGCCTCCTTCAAGAGATCCCAAGACGGCCCAGAGACTGCTCCAAGTGGCCTCAGAGCCTCCCAAGGATACTACCGAGATGCCCAAATCTTTCGCACAACTAAACTTGTGTTTGAAGTGTTTTTCTCTTCTCGGCTGTTCTCTTCCGATGGGTTTCTGAAGACTCGAGGTGGCCTCAAGATCGCCCAGAGGGGCTCGGAAGAGCTCCAGGGCGGCCCCATAGAGCGCCCAAGAGCGCCCCCAGAGCGCTCCCGGAGGGCCCCACTCCGTGATGGTGCTCCGGCGGGGCGATACTTCTGCCCGCTCCCCTTTCTGACCGATCCCCCTGAAAGGGCCTGAAATGGCTACAAGAGGGGCCCAGGAGAGCCCCCACATGGCTCACAAGAGAGCGCACGAGGAGGAGGAGGAGGAGGAGGAGGAGGAGGAGGAGGAGGAGGAGGAGGGCCCAGGAGAGCCCCCACATGGCTCCCAAGAGAGCGCACAGAGACTGCCACCATGGGCTCGGGAAGGCCCAAGCACTGCCCCAGGAGGAGAGTCGAAGAGGCCCCTCCACGTCGAGAGGTCCGCGAAGGCGTTCGTGGCTGACTCCTGGCTCTGGGCAGGCTGATCCCGAGCCTCGGTTTGACGGCTCCCCCCCCCTTTCTCTTCCAGTGCCTGCTCCTGCACTTGCCTGATCAGGTCCAACCGCTTGGGGCTTGTGTCTGGATGGGCTGTCCGGCATGCGCAGGGCGCCGGGACTCTCACAGCGAGGTGGCAGGCCGAGGGGGGGACGGAAGGGGCCCGAAGAGAGGACGAGACGGCTAGGCACAGGCACGAGAAGGAGGTCATTGCCTGAGTATCGTCTCAGGGTGGAGGGCTCAGGGTGAAATCCAGATGGGCCTTTGCGCTCGAAAATCAGGCCGTCTTGCGATTCACCTCCTGCAGATTCAGGCCAAGAAAATCAATCGACACGGCATTTCAGATTCCACCCCTTTGCCCTCCACCCGAAGAAACTGCTCGGCGCACACGCCCCCCCCTCCAGACAGCCACGCTTCGCACAGGCACCCTGCGGCTGCACGCGTGCACGCCTGCCCTCGCCACAGCCGTCCTGCGGTGCGCCCCCGCGCTCCCGCAGCGGTGTGGGTGCGTTTTCGGGCTCCTCGGCCTCCTCCCCTGGCCCCGCCTGCCTGCGCGAGAAGGGCTCTGGGATCCCGCGCCGCATCGGTCCTGACATGCGCCCGCTGGCTACGTAAGGTCCCTGCGTGCCGCGTCCTCTCGCGGGAAGAGGGGGCAGCAGTGGAGACCAGCTTCTGGTGGAGCGTCCCCGCTGATACCCTCCCGCCCTTCTGCCCCCCCCCTGGGGGAAGAAGGCAGAGAAAGGGGCCTCCTAGATGGGGTCGGAGGATCGCGCCGCATCGGCGATGCATCAGCGATATATCGCCGATGCATCGGCGATGCATCGGCGACGTCGGCGAAACATCGGCGTGGAGAGAATCGGGCTCCGCATTGAGCCGCATCCCCGATGCATCGGCGATGCGGCGCCATCCTCCGACCCCATCGACTCCGACCCCATCTGGGAGGCCTACACAGAGAAGGGGGCAGGGGGAGGATGGGGAAGGATGGGGGGGGATTGGATTGGACACTTCGAAAGGGCGGGCAATTAGCGACAACCACGTCAAGCGGCGCACCTAACCTGCGGGCCCTGCACGCACAGGCCGCGATCAGCAGTTCACGGAGAGGCCCCTCCAAAAACCTCAGAACGTTCGAGAGTCGCCCAAGCAACCGTACACCATCAAGAGCCCTCCTCCTCCCCGGGTGGATACGCGCGGCAGCACAACCAGATACAATCTGTCTGCGCGTCGAGCAATCGGCCAAGCACGTTTGCGGTGGAACATCTGATACTAGAAACGTAATGCCCGTCTCGACCTCGGAACTGTCTTACAAGCGGATGATGTTCCTTAGTCTGTCTTCACGCGTAGCGCCCGAGCGGGAGTAGTCGTAAGTGCTGAGATCTTTGCAGCCTGCTCGAACCACAACGTCCTCGTCGATGCACTGATTTCCACTGAAGCCTGAGCTCTTGCTCGTGAACATGGCGTAGGCAGCGTCCGCTTGAATCTCGGGCGTGCGGCCACTCGCCATGTACATTTCGTCAATGATCTTGGGATCGTTCCCTGCTAAATGGTTCACGGCGGAGGTGGCAATGGCCGTTGCTGGCCAGAGAGTGTTGGCCGCAACACCGAAAGCTCGGAGCTCGTTGGCCATCGCCATTGCTCCAGTGGTCATGCCCATCTTGCAGACCATGTAGTTCGGGTTGGAGGGCTGAGGCCAATCTCCGTAGAAATTCACAGGCGGCGAGCAAGTCAAGATGTAGGAGAGAACACGATCCACCGCCGCTTTACTGTGGAAACTCCACCCCCTCTTCGTCCGGAACACCGGGGTCCCGCCCCCCCTTTCGAAAAAATCCCCCCCCCCTGCCCCCCCCCCCACCCCCCCTCCCCCCTTCCCCCCGGCAAAACCCCCCCACCCACCCCCCTAACCCCTCCCCCCCCATCCGGAAAACCGGGGGGGTGGGGTCACTACCGGTTCGACCCCCCCCCCCCCCCCCCTTCAAAAAACCGAGGGGTCACTACCGGTTCGAACCCCCCCCCACCCTCCAGAAAACCGGAAGGGGGTACCGGTTCGAACCCCCCCCCCTCCCACCCCCCCCCCCCCCCCTCCCATACTCACCGCCGGCAAACGACTCCTGGGTCCCCACCACCGTCCGCACCACATCCCCCACTGCTGTCCCCAGCACCAGTCCCCACCACCCACTGTCCCCACTGTTCCCACCACCGTCCCCACTATCCCCACCAGTGCGCCCACCACTGTCGCACTGTCCCCACTGTCCCCACCACTGTTCCCACCACGGTCCCACTCTCCCCACTTTCCCCACGGTCCCCACCAGTCCAACTGTCCCACTGTCCCCACTGTCCCCGCCGCTGTCCCACTGTGCTGCCAAACTGTCCCCACCACTGTCCCACTGTCCCCACTGTCCCCACCACTCTCCCCACTGTACTACTGTCTCACCACCGTCCTCACCACCGCCTTCACCACTGTCCCCGCCACTACCGTCCCCACCGCTGTCCCATTGTCCCCACTGTTCCCACCACTGTCCCGCTGTCCCCTCACCACTGTCCCCACCACCACCGTCCCCACCACTGTCCCACTGTCCGCACCACTGTCCCACTGTCCCCACGCCACTGTCCCCACCACCACCGTCCCCACCACTGTCCCACTGTCCCCACCACTGTCCAGCTGTCCCGAGGAGCGGGAATCGTTTGCCGGCGGCGATGGGGGGGGGTCGAACCGGTAGTGACCCCCCCCCCTTTCATGATGGACTGGAGGGAGGGGGGGGTCGAACCAGAGCGTAGTGACCACCCCCAGTTTTCGAGGGGGTGCCCCAGTTTTCGAGGGGGTGGGGGGGGAGGTGGACGGGTTGGGAACCCCCAGTGACCCCTCCAAGTTTTCCGCCAGCAGCGGTAGAACACGCTCTTTCGGATGTGGGGGTGACGACCTTCCTTGGCACTCCTCTTGAGGTGCGGCACGCAGTGCTTGGCCGTGAGCAAGGGCGCCCGCGTGGTGATTTGCCACATGAGGTCCAAGCGCTTGAGGTCGATGCGCTCAGTGGGCGCCGGGAAAATGGCGCTGGCACAGTTCACCAGGATGTCAATCCCTCCGAAGGTCCTCACTGTCTCGGCCACTCCCCTTGCGATGGACTCCTCGTCCCTCACGTCAACGATGACCGGCAGTGCCTGGCCGCCCAGTCGACGAACTTCTTCTGCCGCGCTGTAGATGGTTCCTGGCAATGTCGGGTGTTCCGCCTCGGTCTTAGCAGCAATGGCGACATTGGCGCCATCCCTGGCGGCGCGGCGTGCCATGGCGAAGCCGATTCCCCTGGAGCCGCCTGTGATGAAGAGCGTCTTGCCTTTGAGCGACTCGGTCCCGCCGAGCACTTGGGAGTCTGGATGCCAGATGCTGCCCGTTCCGATGCGGCCTTTTTCCTCTGCGCTGCCGGCTTGACGCTTCGACATGTCCCAATCCTTGTCGACGCCTCTTGCGGCACAAGCGCCCGCTGTAAGGTGGCCGGCAATTCGGCCCACCCGCTGCGCCATCGACCCCCTGCGGACGGTGAGCTTTCTCGACTCGAGTGGGCAGTGGACAGTGCAGATGTCCGAGCCAAACTGGCATGAGCCGAAATGGCCACACGGCTGCCTCGAAGTGGCCTTTGGCACAAGCGCTGCCACACCGCAGTGCGCTCTGATACCGTCGCCCTGGATACTGCCATCTCCTCGTCGTCCTTGATACAATCTCTGTTGGCACACGGACTTTGCAGCTGCCCATGGCGCGACCACCGGGTGCTGCACTGACCCGCGATACTGCCATCTCGCTGCCCGGGAGGCCCTCCCCGAAGAGCCCCCGGGGAGGCCCTGGGACGGTCCAAGCCCGCGTGCCGAGGACGGCCATGCACGGCCCTAGACCGCCCCACGACTCGGCGGCGAGCTCGGGGGGGAAGTGAGAAGGCTAGAGCTCCCCCTCCCCCTCCCCCTCCCCCTCCCCCTCCCCCTCCCCCTCCTCCTCCTCCTCCTCCTCCCTCCTCCTCCTCCTCTTCCTCCTCCTCCTCCTCCTTCATCTCCCTCTCCCCCTCCCCCTCCTCCTCCTCCTCCATCTCCCCCTCCCCCTCCCCCTCCTCCTCCTGCTCCTCCTCCTCCCAAGACGGGGCGGGCCTTCTCAGACGGCTCGGCAGTCCCCCGGGGCCTGCTGCGCAGCTTTGTTGGGCCTTCCCCGAAGAAACACCCCGAGAACGCCCGGCAGAAGGCGCGAGGCCCCCTGGGGAAAGCCCGCCGCCTTCTGGGAAGGCTTTCTTTTTTTCCCTTTCCCCGCCTCGCTCGCCGCCGAAAGACGGCCGCAGGACGGCCCCCAAACTGGCCTCTGAATAGCCCCACGACCCCAAAGAGCCCCCGAGGTGGCCCCCAAGACTCCAGAAAGGCCACCCCGACGGCCGCAGGTCCTCGAGGCAGGCCCCCGACAGGCAGCGCAACCACCACGAGGCCCTGCAGCTGGGCCGCGCACAGGCGTGCGGCAGCCTCACTTGAGGATGTTATGTTAGAGCAGGACATATGAGCGAGAACATCATCAGTAAAGGAGTCTTGGCCAGCTTCCAAGACATTTCTTGATACACGCCTGGCCCAAACTCTGCGGTGAACGCCGGCTGGGCGAACGTGCTGAAGAAACTGGGCCAGCCTTCCAGCAAATTGGCCAAGGAACGCCGGCCCAACTTTTCGGGAGGAGGTTTCTCAATCACATTCTTGACCGTCTTGGGTGCCTTCGATGTCAGTCTGTCGAGGGCTCGTGCCTGCACCGATCGAGCACGCTTCTGCCTGGGAGCACCTCCCCGATGGCAGTCACCCTTCAGACCCCGTCCACGGCGACCGCAAAACCGAACACCGACCGAACCGAAGGCAAACTCGAGTGTGACCAGGATTGACGGGCCCAGTGCAACCTGGAACAGCGAAGCGACGCAACAACCGACCGAACCGGACCGACTGCGACGCAGCCGACCGCAACCGAGTCGCGGACACCCTTGAGACCCCCGCCGTTGAAAAGGAGGAAGAGGAGGAGGAGGAGGAGGAGGAGGAGGAGGAGGAGGAGGAGGAGGAGGAGGAGGAGAGGAGGAGGAGGAGGAGGAGGAGGAGGAGGAGGAGGAGGAGGAGCTACGGAGCTATGGGTATGGCGACAGTGTCGGTTACTATGGAAGCAGCTATTCCTCAGCTGCTGCTTCTTGCCTCGACCTCTTGGCTCGTTCTGCTTCACTGAGAACCTTTGGCCAACTGCCGTGGCTGATCTTATTGAGATAATCGGTACGATTACCAAAAACAACAAAGGCACATCCACTTCTAAGCTTACACAACTGCGGATCTGCATAACAGCCGCATGAAGCACAACACCAACGCTGAAGACCCGCGTGAAATAAAACATTATACGAGAGGAGGAGGAGGAGGAGGAGGAGGAGGAGGAGGAGGAGGAGGAGGAGGAGGAAGAGGAGGAGGAGGAGGAGGAGGAGGAGGAGGAGGAGGAGGCTGCTGCTGCTGCTGCTGCTGCTGATGATGATGAGGAGGAGGAGGAGGAGGAGGAGGAGGAGGAGGAGGAGGGTCGGGAGTGGGTTTGGAGGAGGGTCTGAAGGAGGGTCTGGAGCTGGAACTGCTGGCCCCAGGTCCAGAGAGCCCGCCCCAGGGCGTGCTCTCCGCGCTGCCGACGCGCTTGCCCAGCGAGGCGACAGTCCCAAATCTGGGGCTGGGCCCAGCCACATGGGATGCAACAGTCTGGGACCTGGCTGCCCCGATCGAGCGGATAATACGGCAACTCTGGCATCTGGCCTGGCTCCCTTCCTCCTCCTCGCTCCCGCCTATCCCCTCCTCACTTCTCCCTACCTCCTTCTCCCATCCCTCCCTCCGCACCTCCCTGCCCCCCACTCCTCATTAGCTGCCCGCCGCCCCCAAATTTACAAAAAACAGCTATGCACGTCCACCATGCCTGAGCAGGGCCATCCAAGGCCACAGGGCGGTGCTTAGACACTCCTGGCTTCGGCCAGGAGGGCGTGCACACTCTTTTTGCGTCGGCGGCTAGGCAGAGGGACTGCGCTGGCGAGTTGAGCAAGACGGGGTGCGTCAGCCGAATTCAGCCACCATGCAGAGGGAGAAGGGAGAACGAGAGGCGCCGGCCCAGGAGGGAGACAAGGAGGCCCGCTCAGAGCAGCCCAGGGGTGTTGCGGCGGCGGCGGCGGCGGTGGGGGGGGCTGGCGGCAGCAGGGCTGATGATACAGCAGGTGGAGTGGAAGTAAACCAGTGCGAGGCCGCTCCCCTGGGAAGGAGCTTGCGGGGCCTGGGGGCCAGGCAAGGCGGGGGGTGGGAGCGCAGGCGGCAAGACCAGCCCGGGCTCCAGGGCGGGGGGGGAAGCGCGGCCAGGAGACCGGGTGGCAGCGGGTCCGCGCGAGTCCCGGCGGGAACCGCGGGGGAGCCGACGAAGGGTAGGTACCGAACTGGTGCAGTCACTGTGAGGGAGGGTCCCCGAGTGGGAGACCAGAGAGAGAGCCGAGCGGCAGGGTATATCAGGGGAGAGTACGCGGTGCGTGGGCGCGGCGCCTCGGCGAGGCCGGGGCAGTGGAAGGCGCGCCGGGGGCGGAGGCGAGGTGGGGCGGGACGCGGGGGGGGGGGCCGTCCACACAGTGTGGCAACGAGGCGGCGGCTCGCCTGCAGACCGCCTGTTTTTGACCGGGCAAAAGGCGCCAGGCGCGGCAGCCGGGCGCTGCAGGCCGGAATTAGCGGTTGCGCACGCGCGCGGCCCCGGGGGGAAGAGGCGAGGAGTGGGACAGACCCGAGCGGGGCAGGGACGCGCAGCCCCAGCGAACGCAAGGGGCACACACCCCCACACGCAGTCTGGAGGGACGCGGGGGGGCGGGGGGGAGCGTGGGGAGACACCGAACTGGTGCAGTCTTGAATTGATAACGGCGCACGCGCGCGGCCCCATGGGGAAGGGGCCGCAGGCGCGGGCACATCCGGGCGGCCCGCCCCCGGGGGGGAGGCGGACGGCCGTCGCGGCGGGGAAGTCCCTGCGCCCAGGGCGTAGTTCGGGGGCTGCATGGGGGATGGCTGCGCTTGGCGGCCTGGGGTGTCAAGGAAGCGGCAGCTCGGTACGTGGGTGTCAAGGCTGATGCAGCAGTGGAAGGGGGGATGCAAGACCCGCGGGTCACGGAGCTTTGGCTGGTGAGGGTGCGGGCCCAGGTCGGTTGGGTATGGCGGGTGGAGCTCCCTGTGCGCCGTTGCCTGCATTGCTCGTTGCTGAGCCATGTCGGGTCAACGCGGCGTTTGCCTCTCCCAGGAGGCTCCGGCCCCTTCCCTTGCTTTTGCCTTTCCCAGGGCGACGCTCCATTCTTTGACTCTGCCTATCCCAAGCTTGGTGCCGGTCGACGTGGAGGCCATACCTCCAGCAGAAGGTGCGGAGGTCGAATTTTTACGCAATTATCTGGCCCACGAAGTCGTGGCAGATCTGATCCTTCCCCTCGAAATTGCAATTGGCCCCGTGACGCACATCTCTGTGAACACAGAAGGCATTCCAGCCGATGACTAGCATGGGGCCGCACTCCCTCTTGAGCCTGTTGACGACTTCGGGCCAAGTCTCCTCCCTCTTGGCACAGTAATTCCACGGGCGGTGCCATTCGATGGCTTGGCGGGGCCTGTAGAAAAGCGTGTCGGAAAGGGTTGGGGTGGGGAATGTAGCCGATCTGCAGGCGCGCGGTGCGGTGCGCGCGGTTGGGTGGGTAGGCCTGCCTTCCGCGCCCGTCGGGAACATCCGATTCACTGTGCCAATGTCGTGTGCTGTGAGCAGCTGGCGTGCATCGCTGTCTGGGGGGACTGGCGCAAACGCCCGCGCACGCGCACTCGCCCCCGCACCCGCGCGCGCCCACGAACCCCAACCTCCCACGCACAAAACACACGCACACGCACACGCACACGCACACGCACACGCACACGCACACGCACACGCACACGCACACGCACACGCACACGCACACGCACACGCACACGCACACGCACGCGCACGCGCACGCGCACGCGCACGCGCACGCGCACGCGCACGCGCACGCGCACGCGCACGCGCACGCGCACGCGCACGCGCACGCGCACGCGCACACGCACACGCACACGCACACGCACACGCACACGCACACGCACACGCACACGCACACGCACGCGCACTCGCACACGCACTCGCACACGCACACGCACACGCACACGCACACGCACACGCACACGCACACGCACACGCACACGCACACGCACACGCACGCGCACACGCACACGCACGCGCACGCGCACGCGCACGCGAACGCGAACGCGCACGCGCACGCGCATGCGCACGCGCACGCGCACGCGCACGCGCACGCGCCCGCGCACGCGCACGCGCACGCGCACGCGCACGCGCACGCGCACGCGC
>CAUYUJ010007880.1:258634-271467 GCA_963575745.1 Prorocentrum cordatum
CAGAGACAGAAACAGAGACAGAGACAGAGACAGAGACACAGACGCAGATACAGACACAGGCACAGACACAGACACAAACACAGACACAGACACAGACACACACACGCACACCCGCACACGCACACGCACACGCACACGCACGCGCACGCGCACGCGCGCACACGCACGCGCACGCGCGCACGCGCACGCACGCGCACGCGCACGCGCACGCACGCGCGCGCGCGCACACACGCGCACGCACGCATGCGCACGCACGCACACTACGCACGCACGCACACACACGCACACAAGCATGCGCACACACGCATACACACACACCCACACACGCGCACGCGCGCGAACGCGCGCACACGCACGCGCACGCACGCACACGCACGCACGCACGCACACACACGCGCACGCACACATACGCACGCACACGCGCACACACACACGCACACGCACACACACACAAACACACGCACCCGCACACAAACACGCACACGCACACACACGCGCGCACGCACCCGCACACGCGCACGCGCACACACGCACACACACGCACACACACGCACGCACACACACACACACGCACGCACACACACAACACACAGCACACACACAACACACACAACACGCAAGCATAACACACACAACACACAAACAACACAACACACAAACCGCACAAACCACACAACACACACAAAACACACAACACACACACGACGCACAACACACAACACACACAACACACACAACGCACACAACGCACAAATCACACAACGCACACACAACACACACAACACACGCACGCAACGCACACAACGCACACAACACAACACACAACACACAACACACAACACACAAAACACACAACACACACCACACACACCACGCACAACGACGCACAACACACACGCAACACACACAACACACAACACACACACGACACACACAGCACACACAACACACAACACACACACAACGCACACAACGCACACACACAACACACACACAGAGTTCACACACGCGCACGCACGCGCACACGCACGCACACGCACGCGCGCGCGCGCGCCCGCGCCCGCGCCCTCACCCGCGCCCACGCCTTCATCCTCACCCCCACACCCGCGCCCACGCTCGCGCGCCCGCGCCCGCGCCCGCGCCCGCACGCCCGCGCCCTCGCCCTCGCCCGCGCCCCCGCCCCCGCCCCGATCCTCGCCCCCGCCTTCGCCCCGAAACGCGCGCGCGCACACGCGCGCGCAAACGCGCGCAGACGCAAACGCAAACACTCGCGCAAAACAAACAAGCACAAACACACACACATACACACACAAACATACTCGCACTCACACTCGCACTCGCACTCGCCCACGCCCGCGCCCTCCAGCAAACGGCCTGGGCCCCCGCGCCCCCGCGCCAGCGCCCGCGCCCGCGCCCGCGCCCGCGCGCGCGCACAGACACACAGACATACAGACACACAGACACACACTCAGACACTCAGACGCACAGACACACAGACACACAGACACACAGACGCACAGAGACACAGAGACACATAAACACAGAGACACAGAGACGCAGAGACACAGAGACACAGAGACACAGAGACACAGAGACACAGAGACAAAGAGACACAGAGACACAGCGACTCAGAGACAGAGACACAGGGACACAGGCACACGCAGACACACACACACAAACACACACACAAACACACGGACGCAATGATGATCGCATCTTTTCCCAAATCAACTGTAAACCAAATCCCAGAACGCCGGAAGAATCGGAATTGCAGGCATGCGAGTTCTTCATGTTTTTCTCTCAGAGAGCGACCAGGGCACGGTTGCTGAGCCTCGCCTGCAAACCGCGCTCCCAAGACTGCCCAAGTCTCCTCAGAGAGATGCGGCTGCAGAGATTCAAACGGGACAGCCCGAGCAGCAAACGAGGAGACGAGGCTGGCGGCGGGTGGTGATGGCGGTGCTGGTGCAGGCGCTGGCGTTCGCAGCGATGTTGGCCTGCGGCGCAGGCTTCGATGCCGAGAAATATTGACCTGACAACGAGGCTACTAGAGAATGCAAGCAAACGCAGAGCCCCCCGTAAAGACGCTGGGTGGGGGCGTGCGCATCTCATCGCGAGGTGCTGGCCACCGGGCGGGTCGCATTGTGCAGAAGCCCATTGCCTCTTTCAGGGCCAAGTCCCGTGCCTTGAGCTGCTCAGCGGACCATTGGAGGGCCGCTGGCAGTCCACCGCCGAGTATCGAGCAGATGGCTAAACGAACACCTCGAACAACACCGATTCCTGCAACATTGATTATGCTAGGCCGTGCAACGAGGCCTGCAACTGCATTCAGATCACGCACCTGCTCTGCGTCGACTGTGATTGCGCCATCCTCGAAGACAGGCGGACTTACTGAACTGGCCGCTGGAATCAGGGGGCCGAGAACGTATGACCCTATCCGTGTCCCGCGACGCTTGGAATGATATCCCCAAGAAGTCTTCCAACGTCCGAACTGACGCTGATGATCACAACCCTGAGATCTAGCGCGAACATGCCAGCCTGAAACACGCCCACAGGCATGGGAGCGCGCACGTGCAGGAAAGAAATGACAGAAAGAAGACAAGGGGGCGAAGGGGACGGGATTTCAAGAAGCAGCGCGCGCCACGCCCGGGGCCACGCCGCGAAGCGGAAGCGGCCTGCCCTGGGTGCCTGACGTCGCCGAGAGTTGACTTGCACCCGATGGGCACCGTCGGCAGAACGCGCGTGGCTCGTGGAAACTGAGGAAGTTCACGCGGCCACGGGTGCTTGCTGTAGTTGCGTTTCGGCCAACTCGACATCGCGGTCCAGATGCTGGTGAAGGAGAGCGCCGATGACCGTCGCGTCCTTATTCTCAAGCTGGGCATCCGATGCGCCCAAGGATTTGCACTTGCGCTTCCTCTGGTCGTTTGCACTTCTTCTTGCCGGTCTCTGCGCACCAGGCTGTGAGTGGTGTGCCTGCGGGTGTTAGCTGATCCGCGAAGGCGCGCGCGTCCTCGCGGTCCGTGGAGATGCCAATGTAACAGACGGCCAGCTCATGTTGGGCGACGGTCGTGGAGGCCATGCAGAGAGGAGTAGATGCGCCATGTGCTGCCTGAGGAGGTGGTTCGGCTGGGCCTCCAACCTGACCTTCACCGCGCCACTTGGGATTCCATTCCCGAGGGGCCGCGCCGCCGCCGTCCAGCATGCCTTCCATCGTGGTCCTCAAGGCCCTCGCGTCGTTAGATGTCGTCGCCGTCGAGCTTTGCATTGTCTGCGTCTGCTCGGAGCGGCTCATGATATCCTGCCGCGTCGCGGCAAGCTCGGCGCGCATGCGCTTGAAGACAGGGTCGTTTTCAAGGTCGCCAGGAGACCCTTGATCAGGGCCAGCAGCTTCCGACAATCTTTTTTATCGCATGCTGAAATTGAATATCTGAGCCCTGGGCACATTCGTCACGCTGGTGAGCGCCGCGGCCAAATGTCAAGCGGGTTGGCCGGTCGTTGCCATGTCTTGAACCGCCTGTCGCGTGCCGGCGACGTTTTGCGCAGCCGCGATGGCCGCGGCCTGATCTGCTTGACTGGTGATGCTGCTGATGCGACCGATCTCACCGAAGGCTCGGGCGCTATCAACCATGCCGCCCCGCTGTCCTAGGATCGATCCCATGCTGCCGCCGCCGCCTCCGCGCCCAAAGGAGTTACCGCCGTAGCCTTTGCGCCGGCCGCCGTTGTTGCAGCGCCGATTGCCGCCTTCGTTGCCCTTGGGGGCTCTCATGGCAGACAGTCCGGACGTTGGGCGAATGGAGCTCGGCGTGGGCGGCCGTCGATCAGTTCAGAGACCATGTCCAGTTGAGACGAAGCGGCCATGGAGGTAAGGGTGAGACGCCAGCAAGCTCCCCCCCCCCATATCCAGACAGAGGTATAGTAGAGCCAGGCGCCCACCTGGATAATGCATGTCACGCCGCAAATTTCTGGCACATTTGCGAGGGCAACCCATGCGGTGGCGCAAAACCGAACCCATAGTACCTACAATGAGGCCCGCAGTATCAAGGCGCCCTTTAAGTTCCGCGCGAAGTTGCCCTGATTTACGACGGATGGGACGTCCGCGGTAGGGCGTGGCGCTATGCATCAGGAGTCTAGAGAGGTCCCCTTCCAAGAGCATACTCCTCGCTTTTTACGTTGCGGCATGCACCTTGCCCCGTCAAATCCCCGGGCCACTGCGGCGCCCAAGTGTCGAACGTCCACGCGTGGCCCATGCTGCTGATGCACGCGGTTAAACTCACGCGCCAAATCTTCCTGTAAACGCAGAACATCTGCTTCCATAAGCATGGACGACGCGCGCGGTAGGATAACATGATGGAGACATCAACGCAGCTCCCTGCGGCAACCTTGAGAACGCGTCGCGTCGTTGCACGCCGGGGCAGCGGGCGCCGATCATATTTATGCCCGAAGCGGGGGGGCACGAGGTGAAGGACGGCCCCCGATAGGGGCCCGCCAAATGGAATGCCCGAAAGTTGAGCTACGGCCGCGCCTGAGGAGATAAAGAAGCGGAAGCCGAGGAAGCCATCAATCGCGCGCATCAGACTGCTGAGCAGGAACGCGGTGCGATTCCAACGGCGAGCGCCAATCTTCCCACCGAGAACCACCTGGGCCGATGTAGTCTGTAGAACCGATAGCGCGCGTGTCTGAAGCTCAGTTGGGCTCGGTTGAGGTGCGAGTCGACAGCTGCGCGCGTGGACTTGGACTTCGGATCCCAAATGCCCGGCCAGCGTCAGACACGGTAAACCCAAGTACGCCCATTCATTCGCGGCATCGCGCGCGCGCAGTTTGCCGCGCGCCAGGGATATAACAGAGAGGTGCCCAGAGTCCAACCGCGACGTCTACGTCGTCAATGGCCGAGCCCAGCCCACAAAACGCCCAATATATATATATATATATATATATATATATATATATATATATATATATAGGATCTGCGGCACCTCTAGAAATGCGAAGGCAAAATTGCCGCCCGGGAAGCTTGGGGGAACCGCGTCTGTTTCTCACTCATGAATGCTTAGTCTTCGCGCGTTCCTTTGCTCCGAGAATGATGCGCGCCCGCCGCCGCGCGAGCAGAGCCCGGGCCGGTCGGGCGAGGGGGGCGCGGTGGAGGGCGAGGTTGGCCCGCATCTGCGCTGGCGGGTCGCCCGCCCGATCCAGCGCGAGCGCGGCGCCACCTGGGCGAGGCGAACTCGCCATCTCCAGTTGTATCGTCTGTCAATTGCTTTGTGATGCCAGGAGGGAAAGACCGCGCGCAGGCCCCGCGTCGTGCAGGTGTAATCAACGTCGCTCCGCTTGGATCGAATAGTGGACTGCCGCGCCACCGCGTGGGGCCTCCGCGCGCAGGACCGAAGGGGCAACGTCGCGTTGACTGGGCCATGCAAATGCAGAGATCCAAACGCATGAGATCTGGCCAAATGTCATCGGAGAAAGACACCATGCAAACTGTGGGCGCGTCTTCGTAGGATAGTGTTCCACTCTCGAATGTGTCCACGTTTCCAGGTTTGCCATATGAGCATTACGAATGTCGTCGAATCGCGCCCGCTGCCAAACGTGATGTATGTCCATCTTGTCCAGGGCCCGAGGAAGATGGCGCCGGCGATCGTGGCGATTTTTCGGAGCCCTGGGTCTGTCTGCCGCTGCTGCCGGGGGCGAGCCGAGCTGAGTCCCAGGATGGCGGAGTCGCCATATACCTTTGCACTGTTACTGGCCTTTGGACATGCACATGTGATGAACGTAGCCTCACTCGCGGTCGCCATCCTGGTAGGCATAGCGGTTCATGGGTATGGTACGTATCTGGTGTGCAGCATGTAATGAGATATAAAGTCACGATCAGCTAATGGCTCACCCAAATTGGTGTTCTTCAAGGCTCTGTCGTGTTCTCTCGTCCGAGCTACGGCTCCGCTTTCTACCCCTGTGCGATGGTATATGCATCCGTGATCATCCTTGTCCGATGTATTGAGCGCGCGTGCTTAGTTCGTAGACGAACGAGGTAGCCGTCGACGATCGAGATGATGCGCCCATAATGCGTGGTACTTTGATGCGGACAAAACCACGATGAACCAGCACATGGAGAAACCTGGCCCGACCAGTTCTCGAAGAAACCCGGTGGAGGTCGACGCCGAGTGGAAAACACACACGTTGGGCCACCCGTCGAGCACGTCGTCCCTGAACCCAGAGATGTCGAACGTAGGCTATTTCGTGAGATGCAAACAGCGTCACTTGCCGGGCAGAGACATGGATGCTATATGCACGTTCGTTCCCTGCGAAGTTGTCAGGCAACTGCTGGGTAATCTGTTCCAATCGGAAAAGCTAATCCGTTGGTGGGTGCTGGTAGGACACCTGCCAAAAGGTCGCCATCATCCGTCGATCCATGACGTCCGTCGCGCGCGCGCTAGGTATATCAATGCCACGGAATCTGAGAGACGCAGTAAAATGTGTGACCCCATCTGTGATGCTCAGAACCTGCTGCTCAAGAGTAAGCTCTACGAGGTTCTTGGTAAAATGCGTGTGTGTAGACCGCGAGGACATGGATGTCCGCAAGCAAATACCTACTAGTCCGTTATAGATGTAAAGGGCGCCCCTGCCGAACAGGTCTGAATCATCATAGCATTTGTTGGAGAAGTCGAACTACGAGAGCGGCGCAGCCGGGCATGTCGTCGGACCTCCACCCCGTCGCAAACACACCGTGGTGAGCGCATTTTTAAATCAACTGTAAACCAGATCCCAAAACAACGAAGGAATCGGACTTGCCGACAGGCAAGTTCTTTGTGCGTACCGCTGTTCTTCAGAGGGCGACACGGGCACGGTTACTGAGCGTCGCCTGCAAGCCGTGCGCCCGAGACTTTCCAAGTCTCCTCTGAGAGATGTGGCCGCGAAGATTGAAAGAATGACAGCACGAATAGCAAACAAGGAGACAAGGCTGGCGGCGGCTGGTGATGACGGTGGTGGAGTAGGCGCTGGCGTGCGCAACGATGTTGGTCTGCGGTGCAAGCTTCAATACAGCGAGAGATTGACATGGCAAGCTAGCTGCTAAATAATACAAACGCGCACGCATACACACACTCACACAAACAACGCGCACAGCACACACAACACACAACACACACATACACACGCACACACGCACGCCCCAACGCACACGCACACGCACACGCCCACGCACACGCACACGCACACGCACACGCACACACACGCACACGCGCACCGGCACACGCGCACACACACACACACGCACACGCACACGCACACGCACACGCACACGCACAAGCACACGCACACGCACACGCACACACACACACGCACACGCACACGCACACGCACACGCACACGCACAAGCACACGCACACGCACACGCACACACGCACACACGCACACACGCACACACGCACACACGCACACACGCACACTCGCACACGCACACACACACACACACAAACGCACACACACACACACACACGCACACGCACACGCACACGCACACGCCCACGCCCACGCACACGCACACGCACACGCACACGCACACGCACACGCACACGCGCACGCGCACGCGCACGCGCACGCGCGCGCGCACGCGCACGCGCACGCGCACGCGCACGCCCACGCGCACACGCACACGCACACGCACACGCACACGCACACGCTACGCATGCGCACGCGCACAGGCAACAGGCACAAACACACGCACAGGCACAGGCACAAGCACGGGCACGCAGGCACACAGGCATACACGCAAAGGAACAGGCACAGGCACACGCACAGACATACGCACACCCACACACGAACACCCATACGCACACACCCACACGCACGCACCCACACGCACACGCGCAAGCACACGCACGCGCACACGCACACGCGCACACACGCGAACAAACGGGCACACACGCGTACACACGCGCACAGACACAAACACAACCACAACACACAAACACAAACACAAGTACAACGGCGACCACAAACACAAGCACACTCACAAGCGCAAGCAAAAACACAAACACAATCACGAGCACAAACACAAACACCACCACCACCACTACCAACACGACCACCCATACAAACACAAACACAAACACGAACACGAACACAGACACACACACACAAACACACTCACACAAACAAACGCAATCACAAACACACACACGAACACTAGCACAAGCACATACACAACGACAACCACAACGACAAGCACAAGCACAACAACGAACACAAACACGAGCACAAACCCAAGCACAAACACAAACACAACCACACACAAACACAATCACAAACACAACCGCAACCACAATCACAGCCACAGCCACAGCCACAACCACACGCACACATTTTGCGTCGGCGGCTAGGCAGAGTGACTGCGCTGGCGGACACACACACACACACACGCACACGCACACACACACACACACACACTTTTGTAAGCCGGCGGCGCAGAGGAACCTCAAATGCGGACGGCAGGTGGGGGTGCCAATTGCGAACGAGCTTAGTCACAAACGCACACACGTATTCACACGCACACGCGCACTCACACACACAAACACATTCGCACACATTTACACACATTCAAACACATTGAAATGCATTCAAGCACAGTCACACATATTCACACACACACGCATTCACGGGCATTCGCACACAACCACACACATTTGCACACCTTCACACACACGTACACACGCACCGTGCCAGGGCACAGGATGGCCTTGGCCAGGCACTGTGGTGTTTGCAAGTGCAACTGCCTTTCGGAGCAAGGTCAATTGAGACACCTGCCGCTAAACATCGGTCTCCGCACCCCTCCCGGAGTCGAAACGCACTAATTTTCCGAGCTGCGTTCAGCCATGGCGACGGGGCTCCCCCCCGACGGCCAAATACCGTAGTCTCCTTTCGCCCTCCTCTGAGCCTCCTGCCTGCGTGCCCATCCTTGGCACGCCCTAGGTGGGTAAAGAGACGCTGGGTACGATACCCAACAACAAATCTTGTCCCAATTCGACAGCGGCCGCTGTTGGGCAGGCGATCTTTAGTGGACAGTGTCCGCGGCGACGCCGACAGCGAATCCGTTTCAAAATGGGCAGGAACTGATGTCGACCTTCGTACTCGTCCTTTCCCTACCCATTTCGATCGCGCCGACACCCGCGCGACGGCTCCTCCTCCGTCCCTTGTGCCAGCGAGGCCCTGGCAGAGGGCGCGCTGCCAGTCGCCGCCGCGGCTGCGGGCGAAGAGGCCGCGGCGGGCGGCACCTCGCTAGGCGAGGGCGCGGTGGAGGCCGCCCTCCGTGGCGAAGGCGCGGAACTGTCCGCCTCGGAAGCCGTCGGCGAGGCGCCGCCAGGCAAGGGTGCGCTCCGTGCAACGGGCGACGCGCCGCTGGGCGCGGCCGCGCCCCACGGGGCCGCAGCGGGCGGCGACGCGCCGCTGGGCGCAGCCGTGCCGCACGGGGCCGCAGCGGGCGGCGACGCGCCGCCGGGCTCAGCCGCGCCCCACGGGGCCGCAGCGGGCGGCGACGAGCCGCCAGGCGCAGCCGCGGCCCGGGGCCGCAGCGGGGCGGCGACGCGCCGGGCGCAGCCGCGCCGCACGGCGCCGCAGCGGGCGGCGACGCGTCGTCCAGCGTAGCCGTGCCCCGCGCAGCGGCCGCGACGCACCACCGGGCGCAGCCACGTCCCACGGGGCCGCAGCGGGCGGCGACGAGCCGCCGGGCGCAACCGCGCCCCGCGGGGCCGCAGCGGGCGGCGACGCGCCGCAGGGCGCAGCCGTGTCCTGCGCAGCGGGCGGCGACGCGCCGCCGGGCGCAGCCGCGCTCGACGGGGCCGGCGCGGCGAGGGGCGGCGCGCAGTGCAGGCCCGCGGCGAGGGGCGGGCCGTCCTGCGGCGGGGCGGCTGGGCTGGGCCAGGCCGTCCCGGCGGAGGGCGGAGAGCCTGGCGAGGCCGCGGCGGCGGACGGGCTGTCCTCTGGCGACCCTGGGGCACTGGCCATCCACTGCGTATGCCATGGGGCGGCGTTCCAGGCGGGCCGCGGCGGCAGGGGCGGCAGCTCCTGGACCTGCCAGCTGGGCCTGCCAGCGCCGGCTGGCGGCGCCACCAGGCCGCAGCTCGCGCTTGCGCTGCTGGCGCTGCTGCCCGACGCGCTGGTGCCAGCCGCGTCCTCCGACGTCGGTGGCATCCCCACCGGCCTGGGTATGAGCGGTGCCGCACGTGATCGCGAGGGGCTTGGCTGCTTGCCCTCCGTCAGGCTCGCGCCGCGTCGGCTCAATGTCCGCCCTGCGCCTGGATGCTCCGCGGCAGGCCGGGCCTCCGGAGGCGCGGCCTCGGAGCCCGTGGCGGCCGCCCGCTGCTTCAGCAGCCTCTCGTGCAGCGTGCCCTGCAGGATGGCGGACAGTGGGGCATCCTGCGATGTGTACTCTGACCGATCGCTCGCGCCCGCGCCCAGGGCTGCGCTGGCGCGCTTGCCGCGGAGCCCTGGCGCCGCCTGCGCCTGGCAATGCGACGGGGCCGCGGCCGCCGAGCCAGCCGCGGCGGCGCCGGACCTGGGCACCGCCTGCGCCTGGTAGGGCGGCGGGGCCGCGTCGGGGCTCCCCGAGCCGTCGATCCCCAGGAAGCCCTTTGACAGGTCGTTCTTGAGGTCGCCCTTGAGGGCCCCGAGGCCCAGGGCCTCGTCCACGGTGCGCGCCCGCTTGTAGGCCTCGTAGCGCGAGAAGGCCTCGCTGCCGCGCCTCTTCGGGTTGGCCTGCTGGAAGCGGAGGGCGGTCGCGCCGTCCGCCAGCGATGCGGCCTCGCCATTTGGCCGAGCCGAGGGCTTTGCGCGCGGGGGGGCCTTTGGCGGCATACTCTCTGCGGCCCCTGCTGGGGGAGCCAGGCGAGAGGGCGGCGCGGCGGTGGCGGTGGGGTGCTGGTGCGCAGGGTTCTGGCGGGCTTCTGGTGGGGTGCTGTTAGGTTAGGAAGCAGTTCCGGGAAATGTTCACAAGAGCGACGGAAGGCTCTTCAGCCCAGGCCATACAACCAAATTAGGTCAAGTTAGAAGTCCAATCTTAAAACATATTGGACTGTATTACGCCAGTTTTCGACGACTGATCTACGCCGATGCTGACTGTAACCTCCAGGAGCTGGATCCCAAGTTAGGGTGATGGTTGATTGCTGGTGCTGAGAAGGTGTGGCGGGAGACAAAATTGAGCGACCAGGGGGGGCAGAAAGAGAGGCACGACGGGGGCGCAATGGGAGGATGAGCGATCAAAAGAGGGAGGACGATGAAACGTGGATGAACGAGATGAGTCCATCAAACAGGCGCTGACGGATCCAACGCATCAGGGCCTGATGACTAGTGGCGAGGACGGGCATCTGCGCGTCGTCACGAAGAGAGCAACCATGCGTTGAAACCACGCTTGCACAGTTGAGGCAGTGCGAGCTGCCGGTGCACGCTAGGAGAGTGACAAGAAACAGCGGCAGAAGGCGAGATAGAAGCGCGAAGCGCGGCGGCACCCGCCAGAGACGCGGGCGAACGCGGGAAGGCGAGGGAGCGGAAGACGGCACCAATCGGCAGTGGCGAGACGACGGCAAGAAGAAAGGGGGAGAGCCTGACGCGTGTCGGCCTGGCGCGGGAGGCGGCAAGCCAGTGTCAGGGGGACGTACAATTTTTACTCCTCCAGTTAGGTGACGCCACCGAACGAGTACTAGTGTGGCCACGAAAAGACACTAGGCGCTGCAGGTGGGAACGAAAGCGGACGCCGCTGGCCGGCGTGCAAGGGCTGTCTTTGGCCGGAGGAAGAGGCGAACCCGCAATGGGGACCCGCGAGCGGCGTCGGCTCAAGGCTGCCTTGCACTGTTCACCATCTCCTGCAGCCTGATCAGGTCTGTGTAGAGGAGGGCCGAGAAGATGCTGAGGATCGTGTAGAGGCGCACGATGTCGCCCTTGAGGAAGCCGACCATGACCGGAGATAAGGGGAGGGAGGATGGAGGGGAGGGGGGGGGAGGCATGGAGGGAGGGAGGGGAGGGGGGGGAGGGACGAGAGGGAGGGACGGCGGGAGGAAAAAGGAGGAGGACGAGGATGAGGAGGGAAAGGGCGGGAAGGGTGGGTGGGTGGGAGGGGAGTGGAGGTGCGGGGAAGGGAAGGGACAGGAGAGGAGTAGTAGTAATAGTAACAGAAATGTAAAAATAGAAATGTAGCTAGAAGTATAAGTAGTAGTAGTAGTAGTAGTAGTAGTAGTAGTAGTAGTAGTAGTAGTAGTAGTAGTAGTACTATTAGTAGTAGTAGTAGTAGTAGTAGTACTAGCAGCAGCAGTAGTAGTAGTAGTAGTAGTAGTAGTAGTAGTAGAAGTAGTAGTAGTAGTGGTAGTCGTAGTAGTACTAGTTATAGTTGTCGCAGTAGTAGTAGTAGTACTAGTAGTAGTAGTAGTAGTAGTAGTAGTAGTAGTAGTAGTAGTAGTGGTAGTAGTAGTAGTAGTAGTAGTAGTAATAGTGGTAGTCGTAGTCGTCGTCGTCGTCGTAGTGGTCGTAGTGGTAGTAGTAGTAGTAGTAGTAGTAGTAGTAGTAGTAGTAGTAGTAGTAGTAGTAGCAGTCGTGGTAGTAGTCGTCTTAGTAGTAGTAGTAGTAGTAGTAGTAGTAGTCGTCGTCGTCGTCGTCGTCGTCGTCGTCGTAAGAGCAGTAGTAGTAGTAGTAGTCGTCGTAGAATTCGTAGTAGTAGTCATAATAATAGTAGTAGTCGTCGTCGTCGTCGTCGTCGTCGTACTGGTAGTAGTGGTAGTAGTAGTAGTAGTAGTAGTAGTAGTAGTAGTAGTAGTAGTAGTAGTAGTAGTAGTAGTAGTAGTAGTAGTAGTAGTAGTAGT
>CAUYUJ010007880.1:271567-289067 GCA_963575745.1 Prorocentrum cordatum
CCGGCGGTGACGCTTATAGCAGGACGATAATCAGAGCGTGAATTACCTACCCCGCTTTCGTTTCCAGGCAAAACCACGCCATACCACGCGCCTCCTCGTCAAGCGGCCTGACCAGTACAGGCCGTAGTTTGGCATCGCTTGGTATCTTTTGGAAGCGAGGGTTGTCAAACGCGAGGTAGGTTTGTTTGCGCCCTAGATAAATGGGCGACGAACAAAAAATGGGGTCATCGGCGCCGACATTCGTGAGTGAGCTGCCTGCGTAAGGGCGCGCGTTGGTGCCTTCGTCTCCGCTATAGCGTGCAGGCCAGAACTGTAGACACCTTGGCCCAAACGGGCTCGAATGCTGCAGGTGCTGTTTTGGCGCCAGCGCCGCTCATGCCGCCCAAATGTCCCATTGACGCACTGCCGCCTCCGTGTTTGAATCAAGAATTCCATGGCTGACGTAGGTGTCGAGGTTAGCATTGTGAAATTCCGCAATTGCGGGGCGGCAAACACATATGATTATTATTAAGTATGTGGGGTTTCTCGGTCGCGTCATTGTCGTTTGTTGCAGTGATATTTGAAGCTTCGGTGGGGGGGATCTGTAAGCGTAGCGTTCCGTAAACATCGCCGGAGGGAGGATTTCAAGATCAGGGAGGGCATCGAGTGGAGTTTTTTCGCCCAGCTCCCGAGGCGTTGCAACGCAGCGAGTAGAGTGGAATGCTATATTTTCCTCCCCGCGGCGTTGCCACGTCCGGAATAGAGTGGATCTTGCTTTCGCTTCCACGGCGTCGCCACGTGGCGACTAGAGTGGAGTGTGCTGTTGTTGCTTCCCCAGGCGATACCACGTTGCGAGAAGGAGTAGAATCGCATTATTTCCGCACCTCGGCGTTGCCACGTGACGAGTCGAGTGCAGTAGTTTTGTTTCGTTTCCCGTGCGCTGCCGCGTGGCACGTCGAACGGAGCTGTTTCTTTTTGTCTCGTGACGTTGCCGCTCCGCGCGCCCATCGGCAGGCCTGCCCTAGAATTGAGAACTCCGGGTGTGTCAGGGCTGCCGATCCGCGCGGAAGTTCTCAAGGTCAGGGCGTCACGGGCGTCCATTGGATAACGGTTGAGAAATGATTGCAAGGGAAGTGCGCCATTGTCGTCACTTTCGTGGGCTCGTGGGAGTTCCAGCGGACGTGGGCTTTCACGCGCAACCCGTCGAGATCTCGCGGCTCCTTGGACTGGTGCGACATGCGCAAGTGTCGCCACTTTCGCGGGCTGGGGTGTTTTTCACACGCCGTAAAGATCTCGCGGCCCCCCGGGGGGTTGCGAAATGCGCAATTGTCGGCGTTCGCGTGGGCTCTTGGGAAGTCCAGCGGAGTTGCTTGCCACGTAAACTTCTTAGGGACCTTGCGGGTCTCTTGGAATTCCGGTTCTGGGCGTGGAATTTCGATTCTGGGCTTTGGGGATTTTGGGTTTGGGCCGGAATGGATTACAGAGTTGTTTTTTCAGGGGTTCCATGTTGGGGTTCCCGATTTCGGGTTTTGCCAGAATGGGTTCCAGGTTTCGTTAGCTTCCGTTTTTTGGGGGGGTTTCGCAGGGAGACATTATGGGGTTCGCTTGCTGATCAAGATGATGATGATGACATGATGATGATGATGAGGAGTGTGACGATGATGATTATGATGGTGATCATGGTGCTGGTGATGCTGATGGGAATGATGATGATCATGGTGATGATGGTGATGACGATGATGATGGTGGTGGTGATTTGCTGATGGTGGTGATGATGCTGATGATGCTCCTGGTGATGATGAGGAGGATGGTGATGATGAGGATGATGATGAATATGATTATGAGGATGAGGTTGAGGATGAGGATGATGACGGTGACGATGACGGTGGCGGTGGTGATGATGATGATGAGGATGACGATGAGGATGATGATGATGAGTCTGATGATGATATGGTGATTGGGATGATGATGAGGATGAGGATGAGGATGATGATGACGATGACGATGACGATGAATATGACGATGACGATGATGATGATGTTTATGATGATTATGGTGGTGGTGGTTGTGGTGATTGTGGTGGTTGTGGTGATGATTGTGGTGGTTTTGACGGTGATGTGTTGGTCATGGTGATGACGATGCTTGATGATGATGATGATATGATGACGGTGATGACGGTGATGATGATGATGATGATGATGATAATGATGATGATGACGATGATGATGAATGATGATGATGACGGTGATGATGATATAATGATGACGATGACGATGGCAATGACGATGCCGATGATGATGATGACGACGGCGGTTGTGATGACCATGATGATGCTGATGATGAGGATAACGATGAGGATGATGATGATGAGGATGAGGATGATTATGACGATTATGATTATGATGCGCATCATGATGAGTATGATAATGCTGCTGATGCTGTTGTTGATGATGACGATGATGATGATGCGTATGATGGCAATGCATTGTACGATGTTGCTGATGTTGATTATGGTGATGGTGATAGTGGTGATGTGATGAAATTGATGATGCTGATGCTGGTGCTGATGCTGGTGCGGATGATGATGACGATGATGATGATGTTGATGCTGATGCTGATACTGATGCTGATGATGATGCTGATGCTGATGCTGATGCTGATGCTGATGCTGATGATGCTGATGCTGATGATGCTGATGCTGACGGTGATGATGATGCTGCTGCTGCTGATGATGATGATGATGATGATGATGATGATGCTGATGTTGGTGATTTTGGTGTTGGTGGTGGTGCGGGTGGTAATGAGGAGAAGAAGGCGTTTGAGGAGGAAAGAGGAGGATGGGGGAGGAGGAGGAGAAGGAGGAGGAGGAGGAGGAATAATTTGGTTGACGAAGATGATGACGTTGCTGACCTTCCTCGGAGGCGATGACCTACGCAGGAGCGCCGCCTGCAGGCGGGCGACGGGGAGGAAACGCGGCTCGGCCTCACGGGCACTCGGCCCTGCAGGCTGCCCTGGCGTGCAGCCGCGCGGCACGGCGCACCGGCGGGCTCGTGCCGTGTCGACGCGGCGACGACCCCGCCGCGGGCGCTCGAGGGGGGGGTGGTGACTACGTTGAAGTCGGGCCTGTCCCTCTCCAGGAGGAACATTCAAAAATCGTCGAAAGATAGTCTGGGGACGATTTTGTGACTATTTTTGCAAATTTCTGGGGCATTTCTGGAGTATTTTTCATTTTTCGCCCATGGGGTAGGGTTTGACTTAAAACTACGTAGGGGTGGGGTGGATGCAGGGCACATTTTGATTCGGTCGATCCGATTCGATTCTTCGATCGACCCGATCCGATCGGATGCCGCTGTTCTGGCGATCTGGTGCAGCCCGATGCTTGCGTGGCGCTGTTGTGCACCTTTGCGCGGTCGATCCGATTTGATTCCAGCTCCTCGCCGATGCGGTCCAGTACCATGCATGATGCGATCCGATCCGATTTCCTGATTCGATGCTGACCGCTCCTGTAGGTATTAGGGCTGGGGCCGTGATATCTAACCAGATCTCCTGGCCGCCCCCTCTTCTCACTTCAGTGCGTCCTCTGCTCCTCCCTCGTCTGCGCACATTCCTGGTCGAACTTCGCCAGTCGAAGAACAAACAACTGTATATTAACGTTCGAAGACCCGAGCGGATGTCATGGATCTGCGTTGGGCCCCCCTGGCGGCGCCTCCGGCGCCGCCACTGGCGCGCTCCGCGCGCGATCCAAGAAATCCGCGCGGGCCTCCGAAAGTTCATGTATCTGCAGTGTGTCGTTCCTCGCACCAGCGAGTAGCCGGGGGCGTGGTCCTGTTCTTCGTTGGCCGATGGGACATGCACACATTCACACTACAGTGGAAGCCCATGCCAAGAAACACCCTGCTTGCCTCCAGGGTGCCCTGGGTGTCTTGGGTTTCGATGGTCTTGTTATGGAAAGCGTGCTGTGCCCACACCAAAAATCAATGGACGTCCTGAGGTCTCAGGGTTGGGTTTCTTGTGGAAGGTGTCTTATGGTCGGGCCCCTACTGCAGTCCCAGCCTGCGAGTCGCTGGCTCTGCTTCCGGACCAGGTGGCCGCATCGCAGCGTTGGTCGTTCGTCTTAGTTTGAGTCTAACCCAGTGGCTGAGACGGCGCATGTCTGGAGAAGCGCCCACAACGGTCGTCAAGTCGGCCCCAAGACTACGTTCGCTAAGGCGAGAGCAATCGTCAACTCGGCTCCAACACTTCGTTCGTCAAGAGTCTCAGCTCAGAGTTGGACCCTGCCAGGGCGTTCAAACGGGCGGCCGATGTGGAACGAAATCCGGCTGTCGGGGATCCGAGGCGGCTGGGATTCATCCGTATTCACCGCCCGGGGTCCGATCTTCCTGGACCCCGGGAGGCGGCGGGCACGGATGTATCAGGAGGAGCACGAAGCACAGGCGCAAAGGAGCGTCGATTCCCAGGAGGGTAAGGGAACAGATGGGAAGTGGAGGGGACGACGAAGCTCCCAAAAATGTGGAGAGGCCCGGTGAAACGACCCGAGCCAGAGCAGTCGACAGGAGCTCGGTCCGGGTCAGCCGGGCTTTGCAGGCTCTGCAAGATCCTGCGGGATCCTGCGCGCGTCCCCCGGGTCGGTACACCGCACCCTGGATCATCCTCCTTTTCTTCCTCCTCCTCTTCTTCCTCCTCCATACTACCCCTTCCATCCTCTTCTTCCTCCACCTTCTCCTCCTCCTGATCCCCCCCCCCCTTCCTCTCCTCCTCCTCCTCCTGCTCCTCCTCCTCCTCCACCACCTCCTCCTCCTCTCCTCCACTCCCCTCCTCCTCCTACAGCCTTCTCCTCCGCTTCCCCCATCTCCTCCTCCTCCTCGCCTCCTCCTCCTCCTCCTCCTCCACCGCCTCCTCCTGCTCCACCTGCTATCTCCTGCTGCCCTCCTCCTCCTCTTCCACCTTCATCCTCCTCCTCCTCCTCCTCCTCCTCCTCCTCCTCCTCCTCCTCCTCCTCCCCCTCCTCCTCCCCACGCTGCTCCTCCTCCTCCACCTCCTCCTCCTCCTCCTCGGCAGGCGACGGGGCTTCTCTGAAGCCCTCGGGCCTTCTCCGAGGCCGTCCCGCGTCCCCGGAGAGGGCCGAGAAGGCCTCCCAGAAGGCCAGAGGCCTTCCGAGCCTTCCACGAAGGCCCGCCCCCTCTGACTTCCCGACAGGGCTCGCCGCCGAAAGGGCTGGATCCGTGGTGCGCGGCTCGCGGATCGTTGCGTGCTCCCCCCCCCCCGCGCGCCCCCTCCCAAGAGCCGTGCACCGGATGCCAGCCAGGCGAAGGTCCACTCCGACGCACAGGACGTCCTCGAGGGATCTCGACCTCGATCCTGATGTGCAGGTCGGTTCTCGATCCTCGATCGATCCCCGACCCTCGATCGATCCTCAAGAGGAGCCTCGATCGATCGATCGAACCTCGATCCACAAGGGGTGCCTCACTCCCAGACAGCCCCACGCTGCGCGCGGGAGGAGTGTATGCAGGCAGGCCCGCGACGAAGACCCTGGCATTGGTTTAGGACACCGCGGGGTGATGTTTTCGGTCCGAGACCCCAGGAGGTCCCGTAGGTGGCGACATCCGAACCCTACCCCAACCAGCCACTGATTCGCCTGAACCGACGGAAGGCAGGGATCGACCTAGACAGTGTTGTTCGTTTTCGTTTTGTTTTCATTTTCCTCATTTTTATCTTCAATCCGCCGTTGTTGCAAAACGAAGTCGGAACGGAAACGGCCCACGAAATCGCCAAAACACCGTTTAGGTCGACCCTTGATGGGAGGCAGGAGTAGGGTTCGGATTTCGCCGAATGCTCGACGAATTCCGAACCCCACCCCCACCGCCCATCGAGTTGGCTGAATGTTTGATCGGCGAGGGTCGGTGCCGGATCTCGCCGCCAATCCCGACCCCCTCCCCCCGGGAGCAGCTTTTCGTCACGAGGCCGTGCCTGATGGTCCTCGGGGTCCTGCAGCGGCCGCCAGAGGCCGAAGTGGAAGGGCAAGCACAAGGAACACCGCCAGGAGAAACTCCGCGTGACGACTCCTCCGCGACCCGAGAAGGAGGGCAAGGTGGGGGAGGAGGATGAGGAGGAGGAGGAGGAGGAGGAGGAGGAGGAGGAGAGGAGGAGAAGGAGGAGGAGGAGAGAGGAGGGGAGAGGAGGAGGAGGAGGAGGAGGAGGAGGAGGGGGAGGAGGAGGAGGAGGAGGAGGAGGATGGGAGGAAAGGAGGAGGAGAGAGTGGGAGGAAGGAAGGAGTAGGAGGAGGAGGGGGGAGGAGGCAGGGGGTGATATAACTAGAGGAGGAGGAGGATGAAGGAGTAGGAGGAGGATGAGGAGGGGGGGAGGAGAGAGGAGGGAAGGAGGAGAAGGAGGAGGAGGAGGGGGAGGTAGGAGGAGGAGAGTGAGGAGGAGGAGGAGGAGGAGGAGGAGGAAGAGGAGGAGGAGGAGGAGGAGGAGGAGGAGGAGGAGGAGGAGGAGGAGAAACCGTGTCGGGGGGCATTCCCCGCGTGGCGACTTCCTCCTTGGCCTCTGACCCCGACGCCGCGCGGAGCGCGCAGCCTCGAGTGAGATCGGTGGCTCCCCTGCGGGTCTGGGACTCTGGGGCAGCGGATACGGATACGCATCGGCCCACTGGAGGCCCGAACACATTGAAGGGGCCCAGGGGCACACAGATAGATAGGCACACGTCCCAGGATTCGGTTCGATCTCGGTGGATCCCGATTCCGGTTCGATTCGACTTCGTATTCCGATCCTGCAAGCTTCATCCGTGTTATCGCCTTTGTTGCATGTACTTCTCACACAGCCGCGCACTGCATCTTCCCAACCCCTTGCTCCCAACACGAGAATTGTCCTCCTGCAAAGTCCGACTGACCCGGATCTGCACTGGCCCGGGTCAGTTCAGAGGCCCGACCTTGCCCAGGGCTCGGGGGCGGCCAAGAGGGGGTGATGACTGGCGGAGGGGGTGGATATCATGGCGGGAGCCACGACATCTCCCCAGATTTCACGGCGCCTCTTCTCATTTCAACACGTCCTTGGCCCCCCCCCTGGGCCGCGCACGTGCCGCCGTCCATGATCTGCGCCCCCCCCTCTTGGACGCCACCCTTGGCCGCATCCGATCACCGAGCGCGTTCCACGACTCGCAAAGTGCCTACTCGCCAACGTCCGAGAAACGCATGTCTGCTTCGATGCCATCTCTCGTAGATCCCCCGCGGCGGATCCAGGCCGTTTGCGAGCAGTTCCTTTGCGAGTTGTGGAGCGCGCTCGCCTACCCGAAGGGCCCCTCCTGCGGAGCCGCTGGCCCCCTTGGGCCGCGCACATGCCGCTGGTCTTGCGTAAGACCAGTTCTTTTGATCGTCACTCACCTATCTCGTCCTCCTCCTCCCTCCTCTCTCCTCTCCCTCCTCCTCCTCTATTCCCCCTCCTCCCTTCCCTTTTACCTACATTTTTTAATTGTGCTTCTTTCTTGTTCTTCGTTCTTTCTTATTTGCCCCCATATTCTTTTTTTATCCCACCATATCTCTTATCTTCTCCTTATCCTTTATATTCCATCTCGTCTTAGATCGTCTCACTCTTTCTACTTTCCTAGTTTATTTCTTACTACGCTTCTCCTGCTCCTCTTTCCTAATCTTGTCCCTTCATCTTTTGTTTCTCTCTTTCCTATTTGCACCTCTTTGTTTACCTCCTCCCTACTCCTCCCCCTCCCACCCCTTCATCCTCCTCGCTCCTCGTCCTCCTCCTCCTCCTCCTCCTCTTTTTTTTTCCCTCCTCTCCTCCTCCCTCAATCGCCCCCCCCTCCTCCTCCTCCATCTCCTCCTTCTCCCCTCTCCTCCCTCCTCCTTCCTCACTCCTCCTCCTCCTCCTCCTCCTCATCCTCCGCGCGCCTCCGTCGCCTCGGGATAGAGCCCGAAAGAGCTTCCTCCTCCCTCATCTCCTTCTCCTTTCCTCCTCCGCCTCCTCCTCCTCCTCTCCTCCTCCTCCTCCTCCTCCTCCTCCTCCTCCTCCTCCTCCTCTTGGCCGCCCCCGAAGGGCTCCTCCTGCCGATACAGCCGGCCCCCTCCTCCCCCGCCGCCCTCCAGGCGCGGAGCGCCCCGCGGCGGTGCCGTGAGAGCGGGCCCTCTTGGGGAGGCAGCGGCGGGTCGACACGCCAAGGGTGTCGGGCCACGCCCGCGCTTCGGGAGCGGAAGGAAAGACGTGCACGTGCGGTCGGACCTGATGACTTGCGGGGGAGAAGGGAGGATGAGAAGGTCCTGCTGCTCCTCCTCCCCATCCTCCTCCTCCTCCTCCCTCCTCCCACCTCTCCTCCTCCTCCACAATATCCGCCTCCTCCTCCTCCTCCTCCTCCTCCTTCCCTCCCCCCCCTCCCCTCCTCCACCTCCTCCTCCTCCTCCTCCACCTCCTCCTCCTCCTCCCTCCTCCTCCTCCACGCTCCTCCTCCTCCTCCTCCTCCCCTCCTCCTCCTCCTCCTCCTCCCCCTCCTTCTCTTCCTCTCTCTCCTGCCTGTGGTAGTGGTGGTGGAAAAAATGGCCCATCAGGGCCGGGGCGGTGAGGTCGAGTCCGGCTCGCCGGGGCGGGTGCCCATGATGTTCTTCGTGTGTGTCGGATGCCACGGCGCCAACATTGCAGCGCGGATTTCGGTCGGAGAACGACACACATTGGTCTTTTCTAAGTATTCGAAAGTTCATTGATTTTTTGGGGGGCCAAGATCCTTTCATTTCTAATTGTTCTATCCTGGGCCTCTTCCTGGCCACTAGACGAGCACGATCAGAAATGAGCACGATTAGAAATGAACGACGTGTAGGGTGGCCCCGGGGTGTCCTGGAGAATCTCCTTCCGGATCTCGAGTCCAATTTCGTGCGGATCTTTTGTTGGGCCAGGAAGGAAGGCCAAAACAAACCCGCGCGAAATTCACTTCGGTGTTCGCTCGCCGCTCCGGGGCCTTCCACGGACGGACGTCCACGCAAAGATCTGCCGCGGCACGTCTGTAGGGGTGGCGCGCCGAGATGTTCTTCGTGTGTGTGTGTGTGTGCGTGTGTGTGTGTGTGTGTGTGTGTGTGTGTGTGTGTGTGTGTGTGCGTGTGCGTGTGTGTGTGTGTGTGTGTGTGTGTGTGTGTGTGTGCGCTGGATGCTTTCGTGCACATCCCGGGGGGAGGGTGGCCCCCGGACGTTCCGTGCGGGGGGCCTCCCGCTCGTGGGGGACGCTCCCCGGTCCCGGGTCCGGCCGTGCACGTACATTGCGTCCACGTTGGTTTCGAGAGTACGCCCTGCGCGAACGCTCGTACTGTGCGGCCGACCTCGCGGATCGGGGGCCGTGTTCATGTGTGTGGTTGGGCGCGTACGTCCTTTGTGGGCTCCCTGTCTCTCTCTCGTTCTGCTCTGGCGTTGCGGCCCAAAGAAGAAAAAGCAAACGAAGAGGACGAACCAAAATAGTAGTACCAGTAATAACATCAGGGAGACAGACGAGGAAGAATAGGAATTGTAATCATAGTCATAAGAAGGCAAAGGAGGTGTCTCCGGCGGTGTGCTTTCTTCCAGTCCCCGCGCGTTGCTCCTCAAATTCGGCCCTCGGGACCATTAAACAGCTCTTCCAGGACGAAAGACTAGTGATCGTTTTCTTATTTGTTGTTTTGCCGATCGGCGCGGGCCCTCGCAAGCCCCCATCCCCCATGATCTTGGCTGTTTCTGGCGCCTGTTTTCAAGCAGGCGGAGGCTCTCCCACAGGCGCACTGCTGCAAGCAGTCGAGTATCAAGCAGAGGCCCGGAGCCAGACCTCCCCCCTCCCCCCCCCTTCCGGCCCATGTCGAAACGTCGAATAAGATAACGTTCCTCTACCCCCGGAGAAGCGGTCGGGGCCTCATGGGGCCACGGATGGCAGAAGCCAGACATCCGACGCCTGGCGCGCGCTCCAAGGGCGTGCCCTGGGCGCTCCCTGGGCGCTCCTGGGGGCTCCCAGGCGCTCCCGGGCACTCCCGGACGCTCCCGAGCGCTTCCAGGCGCTCCCACCGGGCGCTTCCAGGCGCTCCCACGCGCTCCCCGGGCGCTGCTTTCAGGCGCTCCCCAGGTGCTCCTGGGCGCTCCTGGGGGCTCCCATCCGCTTCCTGGGCGCCTTCCCGGGCACCCCCAATCGCTCGCAGGCGCTCCCAGGCGCTCCCGGGCGCTTCCAGGCGCTTCCAAGCGCTCCGAGGCGCTCCCAGGGGCTCCCAGGCCGGGCGCTTCCCCAGGCGCCCCCCAGCGCTCGCAGGCGCTCCCAGGCGTGCTCCTCGGCGCTCGGTGCCCGGCGGTTTTTGCCCGAGAGAGGGCGTGGTCGCGTTAATTACGCCCCAGGTCGAGGATCAACGGCCGCGTGCCCCGTGGGCTGGCTGCTCGTCCTCGAGCGGTTTTTGTTCGGTGCGCAGTTCAAGACGCCGTCCAGTGTGTGCCGCGCGTTTCGGGACCTCTTGCCCAACCCTCCCCCGGCGCACGCACGCCATACACACGTGTGCGAAGAGGCAAACTGAGATTGCGACTGGTGGCCCCTCTGGGAACCTGTGCGCGAAGAGACTTCATGACGATCGCCTGGGCTGTGTCAAGCGGCCCCCGTGGTGCCGAAGGTCGGAGGTCTGTACTTGGGGAGGTTACCCCAAGGTGGGGTTAGGGCACGAACCCAGCTGGATGGTCAAAGCTGGATGCTCACGCTCGTTTCTCCCAGGGGCCGCCTAGAGCGAGTTCCCTGTGGCCGCACATTCGCCCCTGCCCCCCTCCTCCTCCTCCTCCTCCTCCTCCTCCTCCTCCTCCTCCTCCTCCTCCTCCTCCTCCTCCTCCCCCACCTTTGAGCTTTACGCCCCCCCCGAGAGGGACGTGGGGCAAGGCCGGCCGTCCCGATCCCCGACGTCCGCCGATGCGTTTTTTTCCCATCCTCGGTCCGACCGTTCCCCTGGGGGCAGTTTTCCATCCCAGACCTATCCCTGGCGGTACCCCCGGGCCCGATCCTGGCCCCCGCGGGCAGGGATCGGGGAAAAGCTCGTTGGATTGCCAAAGCCGTGCGGGCAGTGCCGCCGACCCTGGACGACGACCCCCACGAGGGAAGAGACATGCAGGAAGGCTGGGACGAGGCGCTCCCAGGAGTGCCCAAGAGGCCACACGAGGCTCCCGGGCCCGATCGCCAGGATCGAGGAAAGGCCCGCCGGATTTAGAAGACCACCGTGACTCCAAATCCGCCGTGCTTTGGGCGAAATCTCAAGTAGGGAGGACATGTTCGCCCTACTTTTCAAGCTCCTTTGGTGTCGATCCGCGCTACTTTGCCGTCGCTGTCTCCGCCAGACTTTCCAGAGATATCCGCCCCATTTCTCCGAGGTGGACACCTCCGCCCTACTTTTTCGCTTTTTTCGTACCAGCGGGGGTGCATTTCCGACAGACTTTTAAATCGGGAGATTAACCAAGGTACGGCGGACTGGAGTCAGGAGTGCCCATGAGGCTACACGAGGCCCCCGGGTCCGATCGCCAGGATGGAGGAAGATCCGCTGGATTTGGAAGACCATTCGGTGGCGAGCGAGGGGGGGCAAGGTATCTCCTAATTATCAGTGAGTCAACAGTTCCAACAGTGAATTAACATTACGCTGTTGACACTACGTAGCGCATGGTCATTTAACACTACGCTGTTGACACTACGTTGTTCACATTAAGAAGAGAGACTGTACGCTTCTAAACTGCGACACTACGCTGTTGACACTACGTTGTTCGCATTAAGAGAAGAGACTGTGCGCTCCTAATCTGCGACGCTACGCTGTTGACACTACGTTGTTCACATTAAGAGGAGAGACTGTACGCTTCTAGTCTGCGACTCTACGCTGTTGACACTACGTTGTTCACATTAAGAGGAGAGACTGTACGCTTCTAGTCTGCGACTCTACGCTGTTGACACTACGCCGCTCGCATCAAGAGGAGAGACTGTACGTGTATAATCTGCGACACTACGCTGTTGACGCTACGTTGTCGCATTAAGAGGAGAGACTGTACGCTTCTAATCAGCGACGGTACGCTATTGACGCTACGTTCTTCGCATTAAGAGGAGAGGCTGAACGCTATAATCTGCGACACTGCGCTGTGGACACTGCGTTGTTGGCATTACGTCGTTACTGGCAGCTGGCAGCAAGCGGAGAGGCCCTGCGTTCCTGAATCTCTGACACTGCGCTGTTGATATTACGTTGTTGGCACTACGTTGTTGGCAGTTGGCATCCAGAGGAGAGGCTCTGCGCTCCTGAATATCTGGCACTGCGCTGTTGACACTATGTTGTTGGCATTTAGAAGCGCTTTTGGCATTAAGAGCAGACGCTGGACGCTATGTGTACCCGCTCGTACCTGACGCTGCGCCGTTATGCTACTGAATCGACTTCTGTGACTAAGAGCTCACCAGCTGCTCTGGATCTCGAGATCAAGTCGAAAACCGATCAGTTGCCCCAGACAGTTGCAGGCTATAAATGTTCGTTCGTGGTAGCTCGAGAAGCAGACATCTATCAGGCTTCTCGACCCAGATCAGGCTTCTCGACTTTCGAGACGAATGCTTTCGAAGCGCGGTTGGCATCAAGCGAGGACGCTGGACGCCATTTGTACCTGCTCGTGCCTCTGACACTGCGTTGCGCTGTTGACATTGCGCTGTTAGCATTCACAGTAGACGCTGTGCGCATCTTGTACGCTCCTACATCTGACACTGCGCTGTTGACGCTACACTGTTGGCATTCAGGGGAGACGTTGTACGCTGCACGCACGCTGCTACGTTTGACGCTGCGCTCTTGACATTACGTTGTTGGCATGCACAGACGCTGTACGCTCCTTGCAAGCGTCTAGCGGGGCTTTGACATGGCGCCCCCGACGGTTTTGCTCATACTGTTTGTTGACATCACGCCGTTGACACTGCGCTGTTGACACTACGCTGTTGACACCACGTTACTGACAACGTGCTTTCGGCAATGCGCTGCGGGCTGCTCGTCGCACCCAGAACCGCCCAACATGAGTTTGAGCTGTTACGCTGTTGACAATACGCTGTTGCTTGGCACTACGCTATTGACGCTACGTTGTTGAAGCTACGCTGTTGGCAGTACGCTGTTGACACTGCATTGTTGACACTACGTTGTTGACACTACGTGCTCGACACTACGCTGTTGATACTACGTTGTTGCCACTACGCTGCTGACGCTGCGCTGGTGACGCTACGCTGTTGACACTACGCTGTCAAAGCTACGCTGTTGACACTGCGCTGGTGATACTGCGCTGTTGACACTAATATGTTCACATTAAGCTGTCAAAGCTACGCTGTTGAAATTGCGCTGTTGACAGTGCGCTGTTGACACTACGCTGTTGACGCTACGCCGTTGGTTGACACTGCGCTGTTGACACTGCGCTGTTGACGCTACGCTGTTGACACTACGCCGTTGGTCGACGTTGCGCTACCATTTCCTGCTAGGCGGTTGGTTCATGATGCTGACGCTACGCTGTTGACACGACGCAGTTGACACTACGCCGTTGACACTACGCTGTTGAAGTACGCTGTTGATACTTCGCTGTGGACACTGAACTGTTTACACTACGCTGTTGACACTACGCTGTTGACACTAAGTTGTTGGCACGAAGCTGTCAACACTGCGCTGTTGACACTACGCTGGTGGCACTGCGCTGTTGCTATTCCGTTGGTTGGCACTTCGCTTTTGACACTACGCTGTTGACACTCAGTGCTACGCTGTTGACATTGCGCTGTTGACGCTACGCTGTTGAGATTACGCTGCAAGTCGACGTTGCAACGTTGTTTCCTGCTACGCTGTTGATTCATGCTGTTGGCACTACGCTGTTGACGCTACGTTCTTGTCCCTACGCTGTTGTCCGTACGGTGTTGACATTGCGGTGTTGAACGCCGTTACGAGACACTACGCTGTTGACACTACGCTGTTGGTATTACGCTGAAGACACACGCTGTTGATTCTTAGGCTTACGCCACACCGCCGACCCCTTGTTTATGCCAATCGGGGGGCAGTAGAAGCTGCGAAGGGGTGAAAAGGCGAGTGATATTTGTTTGGTGTCTGTTCGCCGCCACTGCCAGAGGGTCTCGGGCAGTTCCGCGGGGGTGTCCGAGCGGTTACGCTGAAGACACACGCTGTTGATACCAAGTTGTTGCTACTACGCTGTCAACACTGCGCTGTGGACACTACGCTGTTCACATTACGCTGTTGAGATTTAAGGTATCAATATTACGTTTTTGACACTACGGTGTTGACACTACGCTGTTGACACTACGCCGTTGGTTGACACTGCGCTGTTGACACTACACTGGTGACACTACGCTGTTGACGCTACGCTGTTGACAGTACGCCGTTGATTGACACTGCGCTGTTGACACTGCGCTGTTGATGCTAAGCTGCTGACGCTACGCTGCTGACGCTACGCTGTCGACGCTGCGCTGTTGACACTACGCTGTTGACACTACGCTGTTGACACTACGCTGTTGACACTACGCTGTTGACACTACGCTATCGACACTACGCTGCTGATTTAATCCACCGTTAAAACGTAGTCTCGAGGGGGGGAAGTGAGAAGGGTTGGGCCTTCTCAGAGGCTCGGAAGCCCCACGGCCTTCTGAGAAGTTTTCCAAACCTTCACCGGAAACACGGAACACTTTTCAGAAGGATCGAGGGTTTTTGGGAAGTCCAGCCGCCTTCTGAGAAGGCGTTCTCCTTCTCATTTCCCCCCTTCGCTCGCCGCCGAGCCATACCGCCGGCGGATCACCGGCGCGGAGCACCCCAGGGGGGGCGTTGCGCGGTGTGGGCGGGCAGCTTGCGCCACCGAGCGGCCCGCTTCGGTGGCTCCTTTCCTGGCCAGAGGAGGATGGCCAGGGGCGAATGGCCCAGGGGCGACCAAGAGAGGGGGCGATGGCTAGGGGCGAATGGCCCAGGGGCGGGCATGACACGTATTCGCCAGGGAGCTTCGCCGAAGGCAGGGGCCACCGGCGCCTTTGGATAATGTGTTGCTGCCCTTATGTCGGGCCTGTCCCTTTACGGGAGGAATATTCAGAAATAGTAAAATAGTCAAGGGAGGATTTGTTTAATCAATGTTGTGTTATTTTTTCGTCCACAATCCCCTTGTAGGGGGACATGCCCGACCTAATGCTGCCCCCTGGGCCAGCCGCCCCCACCGTCAGAGGAGAGAAGGATACCCATGCCGCTGCCCTTCCCTCGTTTTCCCAACTTTCGGGCCTCCTGGGTGGCCCTCGCCGCCACCGTTGGATTCGCCTCGAAACTTTGGGCCTGTCCCTCTGCAGGAGGGATATCCAAACATAGCCAGAACATATGACCGGGACGATTCTTGCAACTATATTTCTGAACATGTTTGGCGTATGTTTTGAGTATCTTAAATTCTTGACGCTTCGCGTATCCCCACCAGCCCATCCAGTAACGATGCCCAGGCGAATGGAGGTGATCAGGGAAGTGAGGGAGCATACAGAGTAACAAAGGGCTGGGGAACCCGTCTTACCCAAGACGGCGAGGATGGAGGAGGAATCGGAGGAGGATGAGGAGGAGGAGGAGGAACTGAAGGAGGAGGAGGGGGAGCGGGATGAGGGAGGAGGAGCAATAGGCGGATGAGGAGGAGGAGGAGGAGGAGGAGCAGGACGAGAATGAGGAGGAGGATGAGGAGAAGGGCGAGCAGAATGGCCAGAGGCCTCTTGGATGCCTCTCGGAGTCTCTTCGGATGTCTCTTGGGAGCGTCCTGAAGGCCTCTTAGGGCGTCTTGGGAGCGTCTTGGCGGTCCCGGAGGCCTCTTGGGGCGTCTTGGGTGCCTCGGGGAGCCTCTTGGGGACCTCTTGGGGCCATCTTGGGGCCATCTTGGGGCCATCTTGGCGCCTCTTGGGGCCTCCTGGGCGCCTCTTGAGGCCATCTTGGAGGCGATCGATCAAAGAAGAGGGTGGGGTTAATTAGCCCCCCCCTCTAGATCCTCTAAAATCGCCTCTTGGGCTCATCTTGAGGCGCTCTTGGAGCGCTCTTGGGCGCTCTTGGGGCCGTCTTGAGGCTCTCTTGGGCCCCTCTTGGGGCTATCTTGGGCCCTCTTGGAGCCATCTTGAGGCCTCGAATGGCCATCGGAAGCGAAAAGGCGAGAAAGCAAAACACATTGATATTCCTTAGGTTTTTGAAGGATTTTGGCCTCTTGGAGGCCTCCTGGGAAAGCTAGTTGGCCTCTTGGAGCCGTCTTGGGGCGGTCTTCGGGCCTATTGGAGCATCTTCGGAGCCATCTTGAGGCATCTGAGGCTAGCTTGAGCAATCTTGGAGCTCATCTTGGGCTCCCCGAGGCGCTCTTGGAGCCATCTTGGGCCATCTTGGACGCTCCAATTACCAGCGAAACCTCCCGTCCAGGTCCAGGGGAGGGGGTAGGGGGAGGGGTAAACCCCTCCCCGAAGGGAAAGAAAGGGGGTTGGAAGAGGAAACTCCCTAAACCACCTACGCCCAGAGGGCTGGTGGGATTTGTCGCCCCAAGTCCCCCTGTGGGGGGACAGGCCCGACCTAACTCTGGCCAGAACGCACCCCAGGAGAGGTCTGGGGAGTAGCGGTACCGGTACCTCTTGGTTTCCCCATCCTGGGGTCGTTTGCTGCTGACCCCCTGCCTCCATGCCTCCCTGCCTCCTGCTGCTGGCGTTAAGTCGGGCCTGTCCCTCTACAGGAGGAATATTCAAAAAGAGTAGAAACATTGTCGGGGGACGATTTGACAATTTCTGCGCGTTTTTTATATTATTATTTTTATTCATTCGTCCAAAATCCTCCTGTAGGGGGACATTCCCAACCTACTGCTGGCGCGAGGGCGCGAGGGCCCAGGCTCCAACTTCTGCGCAGCTTCGCTTGGCGCGAGGCGCGCGTTTGGGGTTCCTGGCCTGCCGCCTCTGCTGTTCCGGGCCTGGCGCGCGCGAGTGTGACGCGCCAGCGCCCTAGGAGGAGGAGGAGGAGGAGGGGCGAGAATGCGAGAAGGAGGGAGGAGGAGGAGGAGGAGGAGGAGGAGGAGGAGGAGGAGGAGGAGGAGGAGGACGAGGAGGAGGAGGAGGGAGGAGGAGAGGGGAGGAGGAGGAGGAGGAGGAGGAGGAGGAGGAGGAGGAGGAGGAGGGGGATGGGGAGGAGGAGCAGGAGGAGCATCGAGAGGAAGAGCAGAACGGGTTAGGAGGAGGATGTTGAGGAGGAGCGAGGAATAGAGGGAGGAGGATGACGATGATGATGATGCTGTTGATGATGCTGTTGATGACGATGATGATGGTGATGATGATGTGAAGGAGAAGAAGACGGCGATGGCGATAATGACGATGATGGCGGTGCTGGTGATGATGAGGATTGTGATAGTGGTTGTGATGATGAGAATGTTCTTGTTGTTGATGATGATAACGGTGACGATATGATATTGGTGGCGATGATGACGCTGATGCTGATGATGATGATGACGCTGATGATGGTGATGATGGTGATGATGATGAGGATGAGGATGATGAGACAGATGACGCTGATGATGA
>CAUYUJ010007880.1:291567-296567 GCA_963575745.1 Prorocentrum cordatum
TCTCCTCCTCCTCGTCATCCTGCTCATCATCCCCATTCTCGCCCTAGTCCTCAGGCTCGTTCTCCTCTCTTAACCCTCTATGCTCCATCGCTCGCTACCTCTCTCTCCATTTCTCCCTTTCTCTCCCTGTCTCTGTCTCTTTCTCTATCTTCTCTCCCTGTCAATTTCTCTTTCTCTTTCTTTTTTGTCTTTATCTTTCTTGTGCTTGTTATTTATTGTTTCATTTCTCACTCTCTCTCTCTCTCTCTCTCTCTCTCTCTCTCTCTTTACGCACACGCATGTACGTGATCAGCCAGGCGTAAGTGCTTCCAGTCATCACGCCGCCTGTTTTTTCCGTCGTCACCTTGGCTCAGGCCTCGCTGTGTGTATCTGTGTTTGTGTGTGTGAGCGTCTCGACCTGTCTGCCCTGCACACCGCCGCCGCAGCCGGTGTACCGGGCTGCGCTGTCCTCGTCCTGCAGACCGCTAGGGCCCTGGCCTGAGGCAGCACCCAGTGGAGATGGAGAGTCTGAGCACGAGCTGGAGAGACCATACGATGGGCAAGTCTTCCACCACCACTGCCACAAGTAGGCCAGGGGAGAAGGGAGGACGGGGAGGTCCTCCTCCCCTTCTGTCCCCTCCTGCTTCTCCTCCTCCTCCTGCTGCTCCGCCTCCTCCTCCTCCTCCTCCTCCTCCTCCTCCTTCTCCTAACTATATTCGTGGTGGTGGAAAATCGGCGCATCACCATAGGTAATATGTCCTTGAAGCTTTTGCAGACTTTCAGGACGAATGTGCGTGGCGCTAAGACGATAGGCATGCTCCTTGTGTTACAAAAAGGAAATACCACCCTCAATCCGTAGTCACGTATGCGCGGCGCTAAGGCGAGAGCCACATTTTGAGAACGACCCTCCCTCATCCGCAAAATGTCATCTGAAGGATCCTAAATGGTGAGGAAGTCTCCAGCGAACCGCCCTGTCCGCTCTACCGACACGTCACGGGGTGCGACAAGGATGAGTTCTGTGGAAGAAAAACGGAAGAGGAACAGGGACATGAGGACCATCGGGAGGATGAGGAGGAGGAGGAGGGGACGTAGGCGGAGGAGGAGGAGGAGGAGGAGGAGGAGGAGGAGGAGGAGGAGGAGGAGGAAAAGGGAGGAGGAGGAAAAGGGGGAGGAGGAAGACGCAGGAGGAATGGGAGTGTGGAGGAAGAGAAAGTGGAGGGGGAGGAGGAGGAGGAGGAGGCGAGGAGGGAGGAGGAGGAGGAGGAGGGAGGAGGAGGAGGAGGAGGAGGAGGAGGAGGGAGGAGGAGGAGGAGGAGGGGAGGGGGAGGGGGAGGAGGAGGAGGAGGAGGAGGAGGAGGAGGAGGAGGAGGGGAGGAGGAGGAGGAGGAGGAGGAGGAGGAGGAGGAGGGGGACGAGTAAAAAGGGGGAGGGAGGGGAAGGGCGGGGAGAAGGCAGTGGAGGCGGACGAGGAGGGGAGCCTCCTTCTCGATTGCCGCCCTACGCAGCGCCGGGGGCCAGAGCGGGGCCAGGCTTGCCAGGCTGCCCGGGCTGTCGGTGCGAGTGGAGCCAGGACGCGGGGGGGGGGGGGAAGCATGGAAGAGGAGGAGGAGGAAAAGGAGGAGGAGGAGGAAAAGGAGGAGGAGGAGGAGGAGGAGGAGGAGGAGGAGGAGGAGGAGGAGGAGGAAGAGGAGGAGGAGGAGGAAGAGGAGGAGGAGGAGGAGGAGGAGGCGGAGGAGCAGGAGCAGGAGGAGGAGGAGGAGGAGGAGCGCCGCCGCCGCAGAGCGCCGGAAGCGAGCTCGCTACCCGGGCGTGCCGGTGATCCCGCTCGTCGTTGAAAACCACGGGAGATTCGGCGAGGAAGCGGCCACCCACGCGCGGCAGCTCGCTCCCGCGGGGAGCGCGGCGCGTTCCGCTGCCATCCGGCAGCTTTACCAGGGCCTGGGGAGCGCGCTACAGCGGCACGCCGCGGACGGTGTCCTCTCGGCCACGCAGGTGCGGCCGTGGCGAGCCGTCGCCGCGCTCGCGCCGGCGCAGCACGGGGCCCGCCGCGCCGCCGCCCCGAGGGTCCAGAGCGCCGCAGCCGGGCGCGGCCCCAGACTAAGGCCGCGCGCGCCGCCGCCAAGCGCCAGCCACTGGGGCAGGGCCGCGGGCGGGGGCCGCGCTGGACCGCTGGGGCAGGGAGGCCCCGGGGCGCCGCCGCTGTCGAGGGCGGGCCCCAGGCGCGGGGCTGGCGAGGGCGCAGACGGGTGCCGCGCGGCGGCCGCGGGCGGCGGCCGCGGGCAGCGAGGCTGGCGGCGCGGGTGGCGCGGCGCTGCCGGGCAGGCGAACGCCAGGGGGCTGGGCGCGCGCCAGGTGGGGCCGCGGACGGCGTCTGCGCCGAGGCGGCGCGCTGGAGACTGGAAGGCGCCTGGCGGTGGGGCCGCAGGACGCGGCGCTCCACGCCGTCATTGCGTTCTCTGCAACGGTCCCGTGCATTGGACTTCATAGGCCCCGGCGGGCGCCCCTACTCGGCTTCAGGACCAGTCGCCCCTGGGCGGTGCGCTGCTACTGGAGCCAGGGGGTTGCGCCCGCTCCCGACCAGAGTGTTCGAGCTCGCGGACAGACGCGTTCGCCGCTCGGAGGAGGAGAAGGAGGGGGAGGAGGAGGAGGAGGAGGAGGAGGAGGAGGAGGAGGATGAGGAGAAGGAGGAAAAGGAAAAGGAGGAAGAGGAGGAGGAGGAGGAGGAGGAGGAGGAGGAGGAGGAGGAGGAGGAAATGAGGAGGAGGAGGAGGAGGAGGAGGAGGAGGAGGAGAGGAGAGGAGGAGGAGGAGGAGAGGAGGAGGAGGAGGAGGAGGAGGAGGGGAGGGGGAGGGGGAGGGGAAGGAGGAGGAGGAACAGTTGGAGGAGGAGGAGGAGGAGGCGAGGCGGAGGAGGAGGAGGAGGAGGAGGTGGAGGAGGAGGAGGAGGAGGAGGAGGATGAGGAGGAGGAGGACGACGACGAGGAGGAAGAGGAAAACAAGGAGGAGGTGGAGGAGGTGGCGGAGGAGGTGGCGGAGGAGGAGGAGGAGGAGGAGTAGTCACATTAATGCGTTGATCGATGATTATGCTTCATCTTATCGTGCTTCATGTTCCCGGTTGATTCTCGTGTTCATGTTTTTGTGTTGCTTGTGGAGTGCGGAACCCATGGATTCGGCTAACCCACGCTTCATTGAGAGCGCTCCCTCTGCGTTTTCTTCGGAGGGAATATCCGGGCGTTCGGGTCTTGCGTTCGGTGTGCGTTTGGCGGGTACTTCCCCGGCGTTCAGGGACTTGCCCGGGGGCGGGAATCCACAACCCCCCTCTGATCAACAGGTGGGCGGGGCGGTTGGGTCCTCGGACCTTTCCCCGCTAACCGATCTAGGGGGTATTTCCGGTGACGTAACTGGCCCCCACGCACCGGTTGCGGGCACACGTGCTATTAGCCACTTCTGGTGTTCTGGGTCACAGGGCCTACAGCCAGCTACCCTTCCCTCCAAGAGAGATCGTCAGCCAAGATACGAGCGGAGACGGAGTACTAGGAGGGCCCGATCTATTCTCAAGCGTAAACGTAAACGAGGTTTGGCCCTGCATCGTCTATCCATGATCAAGCGTTTTAGTAAGAAGAGAACATATGTGTATAATATAACGGGTGGTACTTGGAATGCACGCAAGATGGGCGCCACAGCCGGCGTGGGAGATGCAGTCGTGAAGGTCGATTGCATTTTGACACTATGCTCTCGTCGCAATTGGGACTTCGCTTTGCTTACAGATCTCTCGTTTGATTGCAATGGTGTGAGGGAATACACGCATGAAGGACGGATGTGGACGTTGGTCATTAGGGGGGAGGTAGGAATCTTGTTGAGTGGGATATTTACGAAGATTTGGAGGGAGGGAGGCGCGCGCGTTGTTGCGCGGGGAGGGCAGGAGAGGAAGGGGATTCGTAGAGGTCTCTGTGCTAAGGCAAAAGCAAAGATGCGAGCCTAAGCCACGCATGCCCAGCTCAGACCTTTTTTTTTTCAAGGTGAGTTTTTCTACATGAGCTGCCGGGGGAGGGGTTTGTGCAGTTTTCTACTGGGCCAAAGGACAGGGGACCTTCGTGTCCAAGTCCTCAGCGAATGGCGCGGTGTTTCTACGCCGTGCCGGGGAGGAGGCTCAACAAACACGACTTTCCAGTCTTTGCTAGCGCCGCCGTTGACTTTCTGGTCCTCGGCACCCCCTTAAGCCTCCTCCCCGTCCCCCAGTCGCCCAGAGGGGGACTTTGGTGGTAATTAAAAATACTGGATACCCGGCAGTTCTTTACATCACCCCACTCCCCCTTTGTTGATCTTTCTTGCCTTCATATCATCGCGCCATTGTCATATTTGAGACGTCCTCACTGCATGACGGGTGCGGCAGTAATGTTGCGAGCGGTCGACGCGAGACGGGGCGGGAGTGGGACGGGAGGACAGGTATTTTGATTCCATTGTCTTGTGCTATTGTCTCTCTTGTTGGCATGCTTCATGTGTCCTTGCACCTCCCTCCCTCCACCTCCGCGCCGCGCGCGCGCCGATTCAGCCCGCGACTCGCCCCGCACCCCCGCCCGCGCGCCCGCCTGACCCTCTTACCGGTGTGGTAATGGCGTTGGCAAAGCGCCGTGCCGAGCAGGAGGCCCGGTTCGGAGCGCTGGAGGAGCGCCAGGACTTTCTTGAAAGGGTTGTGCGCGGCCTCAAGAGGAAGGTGAACGAGGTCACCAAGAGCTGCCACCTGGTGTGCGAAGGGTGCCACGGTCTCCAGGCGCTGTGCGAGCAGCATGTGCCTGCGAACCAGTTCCGTGCGCTGCGTGAGGCTGCGCCGGAGACTTTGGTCAGGGACCTTGCGGCCAAGCTCGAGGAAGATTGGCCCCTCCAGGGAGACACGGCGAACGTGTCTGCCCTCCGGAAGCTCTTGGAAGGCCTCAGCGAGCCCGGGACGCTCCGCGGTGTGTACCAGCAGGTGCGCACCGAGCAGGGGAGCAAGGTGCCCGTTCCGGGCACCTTCTACCTTGT
>CAUYUJ010007880.1:301567-304067 GCA_963575745.1 Prorocentrum cordatum
GAGATGTAGCAGGGGGAGGAGGAGGGGGACGAATCCGAACACCAAAGAGAAGAGGAACACTCATACTAAAACTGCTACTAATAATAGCAAGACTAACGATAATTCTAATACTGTTAATACGAATAATAATGCTAACAACAATGCTGATAATGAAGATACCAGACATACAACTAATAATCAGAATATACTAATAACACTATTACAAATAATGTTATTACGAAGACGAGGGCACATACGAATAGTACGGAGGAGAGGAGGAGGAGGGGAGGAGGAGGAGGAAATGGCGGAGCAGGAGGAGGAAGAGGAGGAGGAAGAGGAGGAGGATAGCAAGATAGCAAGCATGAGCGACAAGAGAAGTCGAGAGAAAAGAGATCAAACGAATTGACTGCTCGAATTCGGATTCGAAGCCGACGCCGATGCCCCGCCCTCCCCGTGGCTGTCCTGCGACGGCGGCCGCTCCAGGCGGGCGAGGGCAGCATCACGGACATGCTTGGGCGGACCCCCAGGGTGGGGGTACCGCCCACCTCCAATTCTCTTGAGGTTCTGGGCCCCCGTCGGGGTCGGCTCGCATTTGCCGACAAGCCACCTGGGGTCCGAGGTCGCTGCCTTCCCGCAAACAGTGCAGAATGTGAGCGAGAAGTGGCCCCAGAAGCTGAGCTTGTGGCTAGGGTGCAGGCTCTGGCCTCCGATCTCCTGGGAGGCCCTGAGAGGAACTGTGCCGTCTCCCGTGGGCCTCGACTGACACGAGCTGTGAGCGGCGCCGCGGATCGACACACGCGTTTCGAACCGCGAACACCGGAGACAAAAGAAGCGGGGCCCGATGCGCCGCCACTCGTGGGCGGACGCCATCCGAGCTCGGGCCAGCACGGGCACGGGAGGCACCTCGGGGCGCTCTGGGCGGGCCGCGGTCCATGGGTCGGCTTGGACACTCTCCTCCAGAGCTCTACGCGCCCTGCGGCGCACCAGCGCCGCCTCCGCATCGTGCCTATCAGCCTCTGGGATGAAACCTACCGTGAACGCAGACCAATTTAGCTGGGCGGCGCGGCCAGCGAGGACATCGGCACACTCATTGCCGATCGCACGAAACACGGCGCCATCGCTGGTGCAATCTATGTCGTCGACCGTGGCGTGCGACGCGACCCACTCGACGATTATCTCCGCGCCTCGCTCTCCAGCAGCCCTGAAGATTCTGGTCCAAAGGTCCCCGTGGACCCTCACAGGGGGTCATTCTAACTGAGGGAAGTGCCCCGTTAGAAGACAACCGATGGAACATCGGGAATTGTGCCAGAACGCAACGGATCACCGTAATCGTGGCCTCATGACGACCCTCATTCGTGCCAGAACACCGTTTCGAGGATTTCAACACCCTGAATCAATGTGACTGTCCACGGTTGCGCCTTGATGTTCCGACAACGTGTCAAAACACTGTTTTTGGAAGGGTAGCCATGAACATCTTTGAATGCGTTGCAACTTGTTTCATCGAATGTTCGCGGCGCTAAGACGAGAACCACATTTTTGAAAACGGGCCGCCCTCCATCCGTGTAGCTCTTGCACACTTTTAAGACGGGCGCACGCGGCGCTGATGCGATAACCACATTCTGAAAACGACCCACCTTCCATTCGTGAAGCTCTTGCAATTTTTAAGCTCCACGATCCTATATGGTGAGGACGCCTCAGGCGAAACGCCCAGCCCGCCCTCTCGACCAGCCTCGGGGTGCGACAGGGAGGAGTTCGTTATTTATGGCCAGAACGAGGTTTACGATCGAGGTCGGCTCGGGGAGGGTATCCACCTGTTCTTCGTGTTTGTTGGATGCTCTTGTGCATAATAGCGGAAAGTACTCTCGACTGTCAATTAATGTGGCCGGCGGAGAGTTTCACATTCTCGAAGGATGTCCTTCTGTCCTGGGCCCGGCTGTAATGAAGAGGGACGGAGGAGGAGAAGGAGGAGGCGGAACAGGAGGAGGAGGAGGAGCAGTAGAAGGATGATGATGCTGCTGATGATGATGATGGTGATGATGGTGGTGGTTGTGGTGATGATGATGCTGCTGCTGCTGATGATGATGATGATGGAGGAGGAGGAGGAGGAGGAGGAGGAGGAGGAAGGGAGGAGGGGGAGAGGGAAAGGAGGAGGAGGAGGAGGTGAAGGAGTGTAAACCAAAGACTCATCACTGATATTGCAAGCAACCCTCCCCCGAGCTCCCTCTCCATAGGCCCCTTATAAACGTAATTTTCACGATGGGAAGTGCCCCGTTGCAAGAAGACCGATTGAACACCGGGAATTGTGCGGAACTTCCAACGCCGCGAATCACCGTAATTGTTGCGTCTTGACGGCCCTGAATCGTGCCTGGGACTTCCACTCGAGGAGGAGGAGGAGGAAGAGGAGGAGGAGGAGGAGGAGAAGGAGGAGGAGGAGGAGAAGGAGGAGGAGGAGGAGGAGGAGGAGTGGGGGGCATGAGGAGGAGGAGGAGGAGGAGGAGGAGGAGGAGGAGGAGGAGGATTG
>CAUYUJ010007880.1:309067-436567 GCA_963575745.1 Prorocentrum cordatum
GTTCGGCCTCGCGGGGCCGTCTACCAGCCCCGGGGGTGGTGCCCCCGACGGTACAACTCCCTAGCTGACCAAGTCGTCAGTTCCTCCAGCACCGTGGCTCCATCGGTAATGCGTATGTTGCATGCGGGCCTTCGGAGTAAAACGGGTCAAACTGATTCTTGTGCGTCGATCAGGTTTTTTGCCCGAGGAGTCGGATGAGATACAGGCATGGCCGCCCAAAGTACGGCGGATCCAAAGTCAGGGTTCCCTCAGAACTGGGCGGGGCAGCAACAATCGTGACGACAGATTTCTCGTTGTTTTCGGCCTCATGAAAGCCGCCTCCAGGCCCGGGGACCGTCAAAGAACGACTCGGGATGAAATTGAGACCTTGGGGAAGTGGTCGGGGTCAAAGAGAGGGGGGTGAGGAACGTGTTGAGCCATGTCGAAGGCTATCTTGGAGCATCGGAGGCCTTCTTGGAGCTATGGGGCTTTTGGGGTGGTCTTGGGGTCCTCTTGTTGCTCGTTTGGGGTATCTTGGGGCCCTCTTGGGGCTCTTTGGGGGGTCTTGGGGTCCTCTTGGGGCTCTTTCGGGGCGTCTTGGGGCCCTCTTGGGGCCCCTCTTGGGGCCTTCTTGGGGCTCTCTTGGGGCTCCTGGGAGCTTCGGAGAGCCTCCTTGGGGCCTCCTTGGAGGCCATCGATCAAAAGGGGGAGGTCCCTTATCTGGCCCCCCCAAGAGCTCTCGAAATCGTCTCTGTGGGCCCTCTTGGGGCGGGCGCTCTTGGGGCGATCTTGGGCGCTCTTGGGGCAATCTTGGGGGCCTCTTGGGCCCCTCTTGGAGCTCTCTTGGGCCATCTTGGGGCCATCTTGAGGCCTCAAAGCCGCATCGGAAGCGAAGAGGCGAGAAGGCCAACGTCATCGATTCCCCTTCAGGTGTTTGAAGGATGTTGCTTTTCGGGGAGGTCCTGAGGAGTCTCCAACTGCGCTTGTATCCATCTTGTGACCCTCTTGGGGCCTCTTGGAGGCATGCTGTTAGCTATCTTGAGCCATGTTGGGCTATCTCGAGCGATCTTGGAGGCCATCTTGGGCTCTTTTGGCCCTCTTGGAGCCATCTTGGGCTAAAAGGGGCGCTCTGACGCCTCGCGACCCGCGCCCGTCCAGGTCCATGGGGAGGGGGTAGGGGGAGGGGTCAAGCTACCCGCCCGCCCGCAAGCCGTCTAGCTCACTCCCACCCGCCCTCCCTGCACAGAAGTAACACCCGAGCCTGAGCATGTTCAGCGGTCGTCTTTGGATGGGCAGGTACTGGGAACCAAAACCTACCCCATGTGCGCGACGCTGGGGCGAGGTGCGCCACGCGTGCCAGGGGCACCACGCGCGCCAGGCACCCCTGGGGCCCGAGCGCGCCAGGCACGCCTGGTGCGCCAGATGCGACACGTGCTCCGAATGCTGTGTCGCACACTCCAGCCGCGCCAGTTGCGCCGCGTTCGAGGCACGTGCAGAGTTCGTCAGGTGCGCCTGCGCACGTGACAGCATACATCGGAACTCATGTCGCCCCCCGCCATCCTTGTCGACAACCGATGCCCATCATTGTGTCTTCCCATCATTGTATCAGCAGGCCACGCGCCACCACCCCCGCCGTCCTGCCAAAAACCACTTGACAGTGACCGCAGGGTGGCCGCGCATGATCCAAGTTTAGCCGTGAGGCGTATTTCTTAAACGTTGTTTCTCAGGGATGGTAGCCCTGCGCGCAGCAGGGAATATGCTGACACCCCCGCCGTCCTTGCCAAAAGCAATACGAAGTGCTCGCGGGTCTCACGAACATGACCCAAGACTTTGCCCCAAAGTGTGTGTGAATCCCCCTACTTTCCTCCTATCTTGCTCATATCCATCGCCCCTTTCGGCTCGGATGCAGGTACTCGTACTCAGAGGGTGAAGAGGACAACTTCCATCATCCTCATCACGTCTACCTACGGACACTTTGGGGGTGGGTTCGGTCCTTCGGTCCCCCTCCCCCTCACACAGGTTATCAGCCTTCTCTGTTCAAAACGCAATCGCTCCAACTTCCGCGCTTCCTGAGCCCCCCACTCAGTCGCGATGGAGGGCGGTGCGCCTCTCGGCCCCGCGCCTCTTCGCGACGGCGTGGCGGACCCCGTGGCGCGCAACTTGGAGCAGGAGATTGAAGTTTTGATGGACGTGCATGGCATCCCGCGAGCTGATCGTGTGGCCATTTCTCCAGGTACTGAGGGTCTTGACGCTGGACAAGGACACGCTCCTGGTACTCCTCAGTTCCAGGCCCCTTCCTCGTCGTCAGTCGTTCATCCCGTCGCGTCGCCCGTCGTGTCGGATGCAGCGGGAGACCGCAGCTCGGGTGCTGCGCAGCATCTCTTTCAGAGCGCTGAGGTCCTCGTGCCACGGAATGATCCGCCCAGAAATGCTGTCAGAGCGAGACACCCTGTGGCTCCTGGAGTTCCTCAGCTCCAGACTCCTCAACCTCCTCAAAATCTGACCCCGACTTTTCGGGCCCCTGCTGGGGGGGCCCACTCGGAGGCTCTTTCGCCTCCACAGGGAAGTCCCGTGCAGAGAGGCTCTGGAGGATCTCGCCGCTGGGGCGGGAGTCACGCGAACGCCGGCGCGCCAGGACGGAACCCAGTCACCCGTGCCGTGACGCCAGTCCGAGAGCACATCCGCGCCCTCGAGTTTCGTGCTCAGACCCGCGACGGCGCAGCCTTCGCCGGTCGTCAAGTCACTGTTTCTCGTTCTCGCGCAGCTTCGCCTCGTGACAGACGTGGCCCCGAACAGTTCCAGATTGCAGCCCAGGATTTGCACAGCCGCAGTCCCTCCCAGAGGGCACGAAGACGCGCTGTCAGCTCACCTGTGGCTGCGCCTGCCGCCGTCCCCCTAACAGATATGGCTGAGCTAAGAGACCAGGTACAGACGTATGTGGAGCATCAGACTGCTCTCGTGCACCAGGCAACCGCCACTGAGACTGCGATCTTGCGATCGGATCTCGCTAAAGGTTTGCAGGAAGTCGACGCTAGGTTGTACGAGGATCGTCACGTCATGTGTCAACTCGTTTCGAAGGTCGATGCTGTTGTCGCTCAGCGTGGCCAAGACCACTCCGAGCTTGCCGCTGTGCACTCCGAGTTCTCTCATTTGGAAGCACGTTTTATCCATATGCGTGACCACAATGATACTCGCGCCAAGTTTCTCCACGATGAACTCCAAGCAGTTGCTGCCGCCAGCGTCGGCGCGGCTCCCTCAGCTCTCCAGGGCCAGATTATTGAGCTTCGTGACGCCACGATATCTGCTACATCTGATCTTCGTGCTGAGACCCAACAAGTCCAACAAGATCTCTACGGCAAACTCTGTCAAGCCGAAAATGCTGTCAACCAGCGTTTCTCTGATTCCCAAGTTGATTCGATCCCAAAGCTCACCGCCAGAGTCCTGACTCTCGAAGAGGCCGTGACTGAGCTGCGCGTTGTAAGGGCCCAGACTGGCCAGCTGGTGCCCCCTTCTTCGGTTGACGACCCCGCCGTACTGGCAGCCGTACAACGGACCGTGCGTGCGGAGGCGGACCACGTGCAAAGGCAGTTACACGAGCTTCGCTCTGAGAGGGATGCTGGAAAGGCACGGGTATCTGAAGTGCAGACCCGCCTGGCGGATACGCAGCAGGAGCTGTCGCGCGTAAAGGCCGACATGGATCAGCTACGTTCTCTTCTTACAGACCTTTCCCAGTCTACTCAACGACAGTATTCCGTGCTTACAGACAAGACCCGCGAGGTCCAGAGGAATGTTGATGGTTTCTCAGGCTGCATCGAACAGTTGCAACGTGACAACATCATTCTCGAAGACCAATTCAAGGCCCACGTAGCTGACGCTACACAGCACACACCTGTACCACCGCAAGCCCCGACCTCCAGACGCACTTCTCCCGGCGCCCCTGCCTCGAACGCGGGGGGTGTGCAGGGGGAAACCCCAGCCGCTGGCTACCAGCCACAGGCCCGACGTGTGTCACCGTCAGCTGCCAGCAGGACCGCGGCCCCGGCCGCTTCCGCAGCACCTGCACAGGAGGCAAACTTCGACGCTGCAAGCTTTCGCACGCACTCACCAGTGCCCAACGTCCTTGGTGCTACTGTCATGCAGTCTCAATACACCATCGGAGGGAGCCCTGTTGCTACCATCACACCGGTGAAGGAGAGCGAGCGTGTGCGTGTTCCAGGTCTTCCCAGAATCGGACATGTTCTTGAGTGGCAGCACGCAGTCCGCAAGGCCTTCTGCAGTGCCTCTGGGCGTCCAGATGCTGCATACAAGTTCTTCTGTGTTGCAGAACAGCCCGGTGTGACACTGGATGATCTACAGGACAGCGGTGATTTCGCAAGTTTGGATCTGAAGTTCGCGGAAGCTTTACAAGCGATTCTCAGCAGCGAATTGAAACTGGATATCAAATTGCTGAAGCACATGATTGCAAGAGCTTACACGAGCACGGTCGCATGATAAAGGGACGTCAGATCTACTGGAAGATTTTGCGTTATTACGATGTGACCGACGCCGACGATACGATTCATGATTTCGAAAGGATCAACACTCTACGTATGCATGGAGATGACCTCAAAAGGTTCGTGACGGAGTGGGACCAACTGCTCCTGGAGCTCCGGGAGCTTCCTCCGCCGAACATTATGGAGTCACTGTTTCGTACACAGATTGAGTTGCATCCTTGGATGAAGGACGACATGAACACGTACAACAAAGCTCCTAAAGGGGCACCAGAGCGCTGTTACACTTGGCTCCACCACCGAGTCACAGCTGTTCTTGAGCTACACCGAACGCGGCGCAACCAGTACCACCTGAGGACAGGCAACAGGGACACCGCAGCCATCGTCTCTCCGAAGACTGGCTTCTGCGTGCCCTTCAGCAAGGGCAAATGCCCCAAGGGAAACGCGTGCAAGCTCCTGCACATGGTGGACTCCCGCAGCCGCCCTGACACTGGCGCCCCTCACAGCGAGAACACTCGCCAGCCCCAGCGTTCCGCCCAGCCACCCGGCTCGCAGCAGCCTCACGGCGGCGCCGCGCGTTTTTGCCACAGATTCGCCAAAACTGGTGCCTGTTCGTACGGCGACCGCTGCCGCTACCCCCACGTGCCCGCCTGCAGCTACTTCCAGGCAGGCCACTGCGCCAAGGGCGACGCGTGCACCTACGCACACCTGGCAGCCAACGCTGCGACTCCGCCACAGAGCACCAGCCGCCCGCGGAGTCAGGACAGCCGTGGCCGCCCCCCCTCGCGTGGACCGAAATCTGGTCGAAACCACCGTTCGTCCAGGAGTCCGGGGGGATCTCAGCAGCCTCCTCGTGACGCCTCCCAATCTCAGACCTGGGATAACTGGCGATCTCGGCCCGCTCCCAACCAAGACGGGTATGAGAGTCAGGAAGGCACGCTCCACGACGACTCCCAGCGCGGACGTCGACCTTCTCGCGACTCAGACCGTACCAGCCAGCGGAGCAGCACGAGCACGAGGGCCCGGTCACCTGCCGCTCCCTGGAACCGAGTGTACGTCATACGCTCCAAACACGGCGCCCTGACCGGCAACCGCGCCGGCTCCCAGGCCGGCCCCGAGCGTAACCCCCAGCCCGGCTCGCCGCCCGGCGCCCTGACCGGCGCCTTTGCCGGCTCCCAGGCCGGCTCCCAGCCCGGTTCCCCACCTGGCGCACTGCTGCCTGGCGGCGCCCCCCCCGGCTCCGAGCACGGCTCCCAGACCAGCTCCGAGCCCGGCGCCCTGACCGGCACCCGCGCCGGCTGCCAGGCCGGCTCCGAGCACGGCCCCCAGACCAGCTCCGAGCCCGGCGCCCTGACCGGCGCCTTTGCCGGCTCCCAGTCCCGCTCCGAGTCCGGTCCCCAACCCGGCTGTTCTGAGCGCAGCACCTTTCTCGGCTCCGAGCCCGGCTCCCAATCCGGCGCCGAGCCTGGCGCCCTGCCTGGTGCCTCGCCAGGCCCCCAGTTTGGACACAGCACGCGAGTGTCCAACAGTCCGGGGGGCACGCGCTGTTACGACTCCTGTCGACTACGGCGCTCCCCCTCCCGCGACCGACGCCGCAGCAGCCAAAGCAATGATCACGACCCGAGCCCTTGTGATCGGCCTCCCGGCTGTCTTCGACCTCAAGTTGACGTCTGTCGTCCACGATCCTTCGCTCTCGCTGCAGTCCCTGGCAGAAAGACTCAGACGCCGAAAGGCTTGCAATGGAACTTTGCAGCCACAGAGATTCACTACTTCCCTGTTCAGACCAAAATGCGTCGACACCGTACTTCCCCTAACCAGGGATATGTGGTCCACGTTCCTGATGTTCTTCCGGACCACTGGCTGCAGACCTCCGCGGATGCGCTCCAGGAGGCAATCGAGAACGCCATCCGTTTGACCGAGCGCCTGGACGACGACCTCGACACCTGCATGCCGCTTGTCCCAGCCGGGGCAGTGCAGCAGGGAACTGCAGCAGGGCTAGTGCAGCAGGGAACTGCAGCAGGGACCATGCAGCAGGAAACTGCAGCAAAGTCCCCCGCGGTTCTCGCACGGTCTTGGGTCTTGGATAGTGGTTCTGCGCACCACATCACGGACAAGGACGATTTGACTCAAGCTGAAACATGTGGTATTCGTCGTGGACATGAATACGTATTGGAAACAGCAAACGGCGATCGAGTTGTTAATGAGCACATCAATGTTTCTGTGCCTTCCATTAACTTGCACACAGGTTCTTTGGCTCTCAAAGGTTGTCCGTCTGTTATTTCCATGGGTCGTCTCGTCGAGGATGAGGATTGGACCATCCATTGGAGCAGAAAAGATGGGTGTGTTCTCTCACCACCTGATGGTGGACCATCACGGAAGGCCCCTGTTCGCGACTACATACCACACGTTGACGCCGATAACATGGAGTTAGTGTTTCCGCCTCCACCGAATCCGGGGGGGCACTGTCCGTGCTGCGGCGCCACGAAGGACCAGCCACGGCAAGGAGATGACTCAGCTCCGGCTCAAAAGCCGCATGCTTCTGTTACGTCTTCAAGGACACGCCCGGCTGCTGCTCCATCAGAGCATCTGGACACCAGAGCGCCCAGAGGATCTGGACACAGGAAGAGAAACTCACCTCCCCTGCCCCCGCGGCGCGGAACACGGGACTCTCCAGGAACGACCCGGCACGGAAAATCTTCCCGCTCCCAGGACTCTCCGGATCCGATTCGGCTGAAGAAATCCCGAAGCAGGAGCCCGCTGGCTCTGGCTAAGCCGTTGTTCTTTCGACAGACGGTCAAAATCAAGACCCCGGCTCTTAGTTCGGACCCCCCTGTGCTGAAGAGGCAGACGCCTCCCTCGCGTTCAGGTTGTTTTTGTGCCCTCCCTCGACAGCAGGTAGCCGCGAGCTCAGCCGCCGCCGACCAGCCCGATCAGCCGGTCGATTGGGACCCCGATCGCCGATCGGACGCGGATCGATCGCTGGATCTCGGCCTCGGCTTCCATTCGCCCACTCTCGGTCCGGAGACCAGAGACGCCGTCGCTCTCCCGAGCGCCGATCGCGCGTGGTCTGACTACATAACAGATGTCATAAGGGGTGCTGCCCATCTGGACGCCGAAATTGCAGCGGGCAACCGCAGCGAGTACGGCGCAACAAAGGGCACGTCGAAAGGGGGAACGGAGGCCGACCCTGCCCCCCCTACACACCACAACTCCCCTTACGGTACATTATCTGGCGCGTCCTCGAGCCATGGTTCCGCCTCCTCTGGCGCCCCCATGGCGTGCCGCTGGTTCTGCCGCCGCTGATTACGCAGGCTCGGCAATTGTACCTCATGGACATCAGAGCATACCAGCACCACATCATGATGGACGATGACATCAGCATACAATTTTGATGGCTTCCGAATTTCTTCTGACTTTTGACGTGCCTCTCACATCTTGGTCGATATCAAAACCATACTTGTCACCATGGACAGGCCCAGCTGTATATGAAAAGGTACCGCAACCAGCCCACTCACCATTTCTTACAGCCGACGCCGAGAATTTGGTCGGAGCGATGGCATAAGTTTTGTGCGTTATCTCTGGGACGTTAGCTTCGCGATAGTAGAGCAGGTGACAAACTTATTATCGATTGCAGTCTTGACAAAACGGCCTAAAGAGCCACAAAGATGATTGTCTAGCATGTACTGTTGAAAATGCACAATTGCAAAAACATGTGAAAAAGCATAATTGCATAAATACACTTGATTCTTCATTACTGGTGCAAGACGTACAAGATTTTCTTGGAACTTGCGCATGCACTCTACTCCTCATATCACAATGTTTTGCTTTGGATTGGATCTGGCTCATTGCACACATCGTTGCATTCATGTCATGTGTTGCTTCGGGCACCGACCGTTTGGGTCGGTGTCATAAGAGCTCAGTCTCTCCATTCCACTTCTCTCCAGCCCACAGCACTGTCCTGGGTTCTATCTCGGCGGCAGGCGCTGTAAAACTTTGTTTGCGGGTTAGCGCCGCCGTTGGGTGCGAACCTTACGACAGAGTTTTGGCTGTCCCTTCTTTCCTTCCTGGGCTGAAGCAGTGGATTGCAGACAGGAGTTCAGTAGAGATTCACTCTCCTATCCCGATCCCCGCTTCGGTGCCTTTCGCCTTTGTGCGTGGGCATCGGGCGGGATCGGGACGGGGGGTGTGTGTGAATCCCCCTACTTTCCTCCTATCTTGCTCATATCCATCGCCCCTTTCGGCTCGGATGCAGGTACTCGTACTCAGAGGGTGAAGAGGACAACTTCCATCATCCTCATCACGTCTACCTACGGACACTTTGGGGGTGGGTTCGGTCCTTCGGTCCCCCTCCCCCTCACACACAAAGTGTACTTTGCATTGTTTTTTGACAGGGATAGTGTGGGAGGGGGTGCGCATCGGGTTGGCCGCGCGTGTTCTACATGTGGGTGCAAAGTGCGGTCTGCATTGTTTTCTGTCAGGGATGGTGCGGGGCGGGGCGGCATGGTGTCGGCATGGTGTCGGCATGGTGTTTGGTTGGCCTTTGGTCGCTTGGGGGAGGGGGTGTAGATACGTAAGGGACAGTGGTCAAGAGACCCCCTAGATAGCCAGCTGTCTAGCTCACTCCCACCCGCCCTCCCAGCACGTACGTAACACCCGAGCCTGAGCATGTCCAGCGGTCGTCTTTGGATGGGCAGGTACTGGGAACCAACACCGACCCCATGCGCGCGACGCTGGGGCGAGGTGCGCCACGCGTGCCAGGCGCGACACACGTGCGCCAGGCATCCCTGGGGCCGAGCGCGCCTGGTGCGCCAGATGCGACACGTGCTCCGCGCGCGCCAGGTGTGCCGCATACTCCAGCCGCGCCAGTTGCTCTGCGTTCGGGGCACGTGCAGAGTGTGTCAGGTGCACCTGCGCACGTGACAGCACACATCGGGAAACATGCCGGCCCCCACCTTCCTTGTCGAGAAGCAATGCCCGTCATTGTGTCTGCTGGGCCTGCGCACAGCAGGCCATACGCCACCAACCCCGCCGTCCCTGCCAAGAACCACTTGACAGTGATCGCGAGGTGGCCGCGCATGAGCCGCGAGGTGCATTTTGTTTTGTTCCTTGTTAGGGATGGTAGCCTGCGCACAGCAGGCAATATGCTGACACTCCCGACGTCCTTGTCCAAACCGATATATAGTGCTTGCGGGCCTCACGAACGTGACTGAGTACTCTGCCCCAAAGTGTACTTTGTATCTTTGGACAAATATGGTGGGGGGGCGCATCGGGTTGGCCTCGCATGCTCTACATGTGGAGGCAGAGTGCGTTCTGCATGGTTGTTTAAAGGGATGGTGGCGGGGGGCCCTCATGGTGTCCTCATTGTTCCTGGTTGACTGCCGCTTGCCTGGGGGAGGGGGTGTATATTAATAGGGACCAGTGGTAAGCCCTTCCCCGAGGGGTGAAGAGGGGCTCTTGGAAGAGGGAAAAAACACATCATTAGACCGCCTGCGCGCTTACACACTCAAGCACTCACGCTCTCACGCTCTCACACTCACACTCTCACACACGCACACACTCACACACTCACACACTCGCACACTCACACTCACACACTCACACACTCACTTAGTCACACACGCCACACACTCACACACTCACTCACTCACACACTCACACACACACACTCACACTGTCACACACTCACGCACGCACGCACGCACCCACGCGCGCTCGCACACACCCACACATTCACACACTCACACGCTCACGCCCTCACACACTTACACATTCACACATTCATGAACTCACACTCTCCACACTCTCACACTCTCACACACTCACACACTCACGCACTCACACACTCACACACTCACACACTCACACAGGCACACACTCACGCACGCACGCACGCACCCACGCGCGCTCGCACACACACACGCACACACACACACACCCACATATTCGTACACTCACACACTCACACGCTCACGCCCTCACACACTCACACACTCACACACTTGCACACTCACACACTCACGCCCCCACGCAAACACTCACACACTCACACACTCATACACTCACACACTCACACACGCACGCTCGCACACATTCAGATACTCTCACACGCACGCTCGCACACACTCACACGCTAACACACCCACACACACATTCACACACTCTCTCACACACACACTCGCACACTCATAGACACACGCTCTCCCCCCCCCCACACACACACACACGCGCGCGTACACGCGCACACCCACAGCGATCTGAATAGTCCGGACGGCTGAGCAGCCTGACAATCATGATAATCATTAGGCGCCAATGCTCAAGGACACACTGTAGAGAGGAAAGATGGAAAAGGAGAAGGGGCACAGAGAGAGAGAGAGAGAGAGAGAAGGAGCGTGGTCTAACCCAGCTCCAGCCCTGTTGCGTTGTGGCCTGAGCCGCGGCAGGGGGAGGGGAACCGAGGTACAAACCATGGCAGAAACATGAGAACTCGAAAGTCCGCGCGGATTCCTCGGATCGGCGCTGGGCCCCCCTCCCTGGCGCTGGTGGCGGAGCCGGAGGCGCCGCCAGGGGGCTCCAGCGCCCATCCGAGGAGTCGGCGCGGACCTCCGAGTTGTTTGTTTATGTCATTGTCTTGGCATCGCTCGGACGTGTGTGTGTGTGTGTGTGTGTTTTTTCTTGGCGAGGATCATCGAGGATCCTTTTGGGTCATCTTGCGATACATCTACCCCAAAAGCAAACGACACCACCTCACCTGCGGCCCTCCATGTTGCACCACTGCCCGTCCGGGGGCCGCGGCGCATACCGCGCAGGAGCCCACGCCACCTTCCTTGGCACAGACGAAACCCCGTGGGGCCGCAGGTGGGGTGCTGTCGTTCGTTCTCTGGCCCACTGAAAGTGCACGCACGAAGCGCCGCAGCATGCACGGGGAAGGGGACGCCCGAGCGGTGGCGAGCTGTGCCACTGTTTGTCCCCCGGACCCCCGCGGAGAGCCCCCGCCGCCACGGCGCGCCCGGGGTGCCCCCCCCCCCCATGGCGGCCTTCTCCCGGGGCGGGCACGCGCCCGTCGCGCGCAGCCCGTTCCAGGCCGCGCCGGCGCCGGCGCCAGGCGCGGGTCGGGCGATCGGGGGCCTCGAGACTCGGGGGTGGATAGACCTCCTACCCTGACACGTCGATTAAGGAATTGGCCGTTTTCGGTTCGCGAGGGGGCGTCGCGGCCGTCGTTTTCGCGGGTCCAGGTCCGTCGGTTTCGGCCCCAGGTCGTTTTCACTAAGGGGAGGTCTACTAAAGGGAGGTTTGTCCACCGCCGAGAGACGGGGGTCAGTGCAAGCGGGGGTCAGCCAGGGCGCCGGAGCTTGCAGGAGCTTGCAGGGCGGGGGTCGAGGGATGGCGCCGCATCGCCGAGGCATCGGCGAGGCGGCTCGATGCGGAGCCCGATTTTTTCTCCGCGCTGGAGTCGCCACCGATGCATGGCCGAGGCATCGGCGATGCGACGCGATTCTCCGACCCCATCTACTCGGACCCCGTCCAGGAGGCCTCTAGACGATAGGGGGATACAGTCGAAACCGATGATATGGATGGGTCACCTTCCCAAGGGTGCCCTTGCATCCACGTTACGATGGCCAGCCCTGCTCGAAGAGCTTCGGAACGGCCTTCCAAGGTACTTGCATTCTTATCGCGCGTCACTACTATTAGTCTTCGTTGTGTAGGGGGGATGTATCGACCCGAATGGTTGATACATCGACGATGCGTCGACGATGCATCATTTATATCAGTGCGATCAACCGACGATGTATAGACGATACGTTGGGCGGTCTGCATCGATGGTGCATCGACGATGTATGGACGATACGGCCATTGGGGTTGCTAAAGCTGCCTGCCTCCGGCTCAAGGTTCCCCCAGCTTTTCGCTCAGTGTTGGAGCCCTTGGGGGCCCCGAGTCCTCGAGGGATGCTCCAGAGGCCGTGGGGGCGTCTTCGGAAATCCTGGGGGCACGTTGAGCCAGGGGCACTTCTAGCAGCACTCGAAGGGGGGGGGGCCTGACTCCAGATCCGCCGTACTCTGGTGGTTTGTTTTCCGGTTTCGAATTGTGTCGGACATGCACCCCGAATGGGTGCGGAAGAGGAGGGCGAAAATCTCGACCTTTGAGAAAGTAGGGTGGCTTTGTCCGCAAACGTGCGGCGGAAACAGCGACGGCAAAGCAGGGCGGAAATCGATATCAAAGGAGCCTGACAAGTAGGGCGGACTTTCCGCCCTGCTTTCGAAATCGTGCAAACTGCGGCAGGTCTGGAGTCAGGGGGGCGGGAGGGAACCCTCGGGCGGGGCTAGACACCAACGCTGAGCCATACGCCGAAGCACGTGGGCGGGGCTAGGACAGGGGTACATTGTTCCATAGCGTTCTGGAACGCTCTCAGAGCTTTCTGGCACACTTTGAGAAGGCCGTGGCGCCCGATACATCATGGAGCGCCGCCCAGTCTCGGAGATCCCCGATTTATCCTTGTCTCGATTTTGCCCCTGTTCTGGCTTCGTCTTAACCCCCACCTCCCCAGGGTTCCCGGCGTCTGAGCTCATTCGGCAATGGACATGCGATTGAGCCCATTCAGCGGCCGAACGGGCCACCTTCGCACCACCCTGTCAGAATTGAGCTCGTTCGGCATCCCATTCGGTGGCCGAATTTGCTCAGGAGCGGCTCAGACGCCGAACGAGCTCAGAAGGGAACACTGGGCTCACCAGATCTCCAGCGATATGGCTCTTATCAACTGGTGTTTTTCGTCGATATTGGCCCTCGGGGGCCATTATCGGGCCTCAGGACCATCAGCAACGGATCTGGGACGAACAACTACCCCAGAGAAAGCGGTCGGGGTCCGCTGATTCAAAAAACACACCGACGGATGCCAGTATCCTCTCGTCGTGCAAAAATCACGACGGAAGGTTTCACTCAGCTCCGGCATCCGGGGCTCTCGATGGGCCCCGGGCATGGAAAACCGTGCCCGGGGAAGGGGTCTAGACCTCGGAGGGCGACGACGTGCAGAGGTAACGACGTCGGTTGCTGGGGGCCGCTGTTTTCGGCCCCGCCGCCACGGCATATTTTTTTTTTTTTCCGATGCGCGCCTCCAGCATACAGTCAACGCGCCTAGTAAGGACGCGCGCCTTCATCTAGGGTACCCTACCCTTGAGTCCTTGCCTCTGCGGCCCGTCCTTCGCCGTTTTCACTGGCCGCCCCCCACCCCAAAAATCCAACTTCGGCCTCCAAGGGTCTTGCGTCCTTACCACCCGTCGTTACTACACGTTTTCACTGTAGCGCCGCCGCGCCCACCTCGGCGCACCCCCCACGAGCTGCGCGGGGCCCCGCGGGGAGCTCCAGTCCGCGGGCCCCTGCCCTTCCAGTAAAATGGCCAGGCGCCTGGGCCCTGGGAGAGCTCCCAGAGGTGGCACGAGGAGGCGCTGGGAGACTCCTCCTCCTCCTCCTCCTCCTCCTCCTCCTCCTCCTCCTCCTCCTCCTCCTCCTCCTTCTCCCTCCCTCCCTCCCCTCCCTCCCTCCCTCCCTCCCTCCCTCCCTCCTTGCCTCCCTGCCTCCCTGCCTCCCTGCCTCCCTCCCTCCCTGCCTCCCTGCCTCCCTGCCTCCCTGCCTCCCTGCCTCCCTCCCTCCCTCCTGGCTGCGTGCTCTGACTCGCGAACCCCCCTCTTGCGACGCCCCCCCTTCGTCCGACCGGGCAGGCGGTGCCGGGGCGTGGTCGGGGGCGGACCATGATGCCACCGGCCCCATCAGAAGACCCGACGGCGGCACGCCCAGCCCCCTGTGCGTCCCCTCAGGTCTCTCTTTCGTTTTTGGCCGATTCCGATCCCCCTCCCCGTCCCGATCCCAGCATCCCACCACCCCAGTGGGGGGCAGGCGCCTCGAAGCCCGAGGGGAGCAGCCCCACCATGTCCCCAGCTTCTCTCGGGGAGTGCACCGGCCAGCGGGGCCCATGGGCCGTTCTGGTGGGGACAGGGGCCGGTGACGCGATGCTCCTTCGCGACCGCTCAGATCCAGGCGATCGCAAGAGCAAGAGATTTGCGGCGGCCAGTTGTTCGTCATCCACCGCACCTGGAGGCCGCCAGGCCTACCCCGCGGGGCTGCCAAACAACGGCTCGGGCTGACGAGAGGCGGCCCAGAGAGAGAGAGAGGGAGCCGAGCCATCCTCGGAGGGCCACGAGCAGCTGTCGCCTCGCCGGTGGCTCCGACGCGCGGCGCTGCGTCTCGGGGGGAGGGCGCCGCGGCCACCGGGGCAAACTCCACCTCGGACGTGTGAGGGTCTGCAGCGAGCTCTGCCGTGGTGCCGGCTTCGTCTGCCCGAGCGCGTTCACTTCAGAGCACACGGCGCGGCGACAGGTTCCGATGTCGGAGGGGAGGGGCAGCGGGGATCAGCCACGCGCAGAGGGGGTTGGTGGGAGGGGGGAGGGCTTCTTAGAAACACCCCTGCTTCTTAGAAGGCGCGGGCCTTGTCTATAGATGCAAAGCTGGCGCCTTCTAAGAAGCAGCCTCCTTCTAAGAAGCCCTCCCCCCTCCCCCCAACCCCCTCGTGCGCGCCGCCGCGGGGAGCAACAACGGCGGCGGAGGGTTTCTGTCGGCGGTCTCTGGCCTCCGCAAGGGGCCCCGGCGGGCCCCCAGGGGCTGCCGAGCAGCGGGCTCTCTCCGGGCGGGCGGCGGGTCCCCCGGCGAGGGGCGGGCTCCCGGGGGCTCCTCGGGGCTGCACACGGCGAGGGGTCGCGGCGTCGAGGGGCGGGGCATACAGTGCCGTTTTAAGCACGTGCTCCGCGTGCGGATCATGTACTACAAATGCAGGGATTTGGTATCAAAAACAACGACGAGTTCATGCATGAATTCATTCATGCATTAGTCATGTCTGAAAAACCCTATGTGTTTAAACATCCTATGTATCAAAAACGGCCCCGTAGACACAGCGGAGCGACGCAGACAGGCGGGTTCGTCTTCACCGGCAGCGGCGCGCAGGCTGCCCGCATGGGGTCGCGCGCGGGCGTCCTCGTCTCCAGCGTGGCGTCCCGCGCTGGCGGCCTGCGTACAGTCGGCCCGCGCAGTGAGGATGCGCAGCTTTCCAAGGTGACCCTTGCAGCCTTCCCCTTTGGTCCATCCTTGGCCGCTTTCGCTGGCCGCGCCCCGCTCTCAAAGTGACGTCATGGCCCTCCAAGGCCCTGGCATCCTTCTCGTGCGTCCTTCTTCCATAGACGCGCTAACTGCGATGTGGGCAACGGCGGTGTAGGTTTCGGTATTGTGGGTGGGGGTGTTTCGTGGCCAACCCAATTGCAGGGAAGCGCTGTTCGCGCTTTCCTGCCCCGTGTTCTGCGCGAGGTCGGCGCCGCAAAAACCAGATTCCCAACATCGCCGTCAACCAGCATCGCCGTTGGCGTGGCCTTGGTTGTTTTACGGGCTGACTGTGAGCCACCTCGTCAGGTCGCTACAGTGCCGTTTTTGAAGCATGCTCCGCGTGCGGATCGTGTATTAAACATGCAGGGATTTAGTATTAAGAACAACGAGGAGTTCATGCATACATTTATTTATACATTAATCATGTATTAAAGATCCTATATTGTTTAATCCTATGTTTAAAAAACTGCCCTGTATGCCATCCCGCGTGAGGTCCGCCTCTTTCCGTCGCTCGCTTCTCGGGGGTCCGCGCGGGCTCCCCTGGTCGGCGCGGGGCCTCCCCTCGCCGCGCCCCTACACAGGGGGGCGGTGCGGGGGGGGGGGCGTTGCCGAGGAGTGGTGCCGAGGGGCGGTGCCGATGGCGGCCAGGGGTGGAGGAGAAGGAGGAGGAGGAGGAGGAGGAGGAGGAGGAGGAGGAGGAGGAGGAGCGGTGCCGAGGGGCGGTGCCGATGGCGGCCCCAGGGGGTGGAATGCGGCCAGAGGGGATGAAGAGATGCCAAGGGAAGGGGGGCGGGGGGGGGCAGCGCATCGCTGGGAAGCGGGCGTTGGGAGTGATATTCCCCGTTCGTCGTCGTCGCCGTCGCCGTCGCCGTCGCCGTCGCCGTCGCCGTCGTCGTCGTCGTCGTCGTCGTCGTCGTCGTCGTCGTCGTCGTCGTCGTCGTCGCCAGGCCGCAGCCAGCGACCCAGCTGGCAAACCGCCGTGTGCCAGCACAAATGTGTACCCTCTTCCTTGCCCGACGTGCGTGGGCATTTGGGTTCAGGCGCTCGGCCGTTTCTGAATCACGGTTGGGCGCTGCTGCTGGCCCTTGGGCCTACGCCTCCGCCGCCGCGCTGCGGCGGACACGGGGGGGGGCATCTTCCCGAGCGCCCGCCATTCCATCGCGCACGAGGACAGCACAGGGGGCGGATGCGGATGACAGTTCGACAGCGTTTGGTAGCGTTCCATGCACCCTTCCAGGACGGGAGCCAGACCGCCAGGCTGGCAGAGTCCCCTTCTCGCCGAGCTCTCAATCGGGCGAAGAGGGCTTGCAAGAGGTTCGACGAGGACACGTGACATTCGAGATTATAACCAAGATGAAGCTGACGCCCGTGGCCAAGGAAACTGGCGGCACGCGCAAATTCATGGGCGGCCACGTTGTCGCGACCAACTCGGTCAAGCGTCACTTCTGTGAGCACGACTTCGTGCCAGTTTTACTTTTGGCTTACGAAAGTGGTGAATTTCCATGGTTCCGGATTATCAGATCGGTCGTCGCACGCGAGCACGTCGCCAAGGCCATGGGCGGCGAGTGCCCGACTACGTTCATCAACGGAGTCCCGGATCCCTTGCGCCTTTGCCGCCGCGCGTGCTTCAGGTTCCACGGAAGCAAGCAGCACAACGGCACTGACTTTTTGATCAGGCCGGTGTCCGATAGTTTGAAGGCGGGATGGCTCAATTTCAGGGACAAGCGGAAGAAGGGGTCCAGCTGACCATGTCCATCGAGCTCGCCATGGAAGTGGAGCTGTTGAAGCACAAGGACGATCCAATGGTACCGAGCCCTCAATTGAAGGAGATCTAGGAAGCGAACCTGAAGGACGAGCGTCTGGATCGCCCTCGGTGGGGATAACCACATCATGTACGCGCGCCGGCGTTGCAAGACGGCACCCCTCAAGCCGAAGGAGTGGGTGCATTGGGCGGCGCCGGCGCAGCTAAACGTGCCAGGGGGGCACCGCCACCAGAAGACACTGGAGCAGTGCGCCCACGCGTGGGAGCACCGTGTCATCATCTTCCCGTCGTGCTCCATCGTCGCGAAAGGTGGCAAGAAGGTGAGGGAGATCGAGTCGACAGGAGCACAGCCCGCAGGACCAGACAGAGATGGTCTACTTCGGCCACGGGGCCCCAGGGCAGGGGGGGCCCTGACCCACCGCCCTGAGAATGGCCAAGCTGGCGTGCGTTATCAACACCACGAGATGGGGGCACATCGAGCTGGGCGGACTGTTGGACAGGGGGCCCGGCGCCGTCGCGGGCGGCATCGACCCCAGCAGCGAGGAGGTTTGCGCTGGGCTCATCAAGCACGCGCCCGCGCTCTCGGAGGCGAGGATTGCCGAAGACATGCTCAGGAACTTGTAAGTTCACTCCCGCTGCGAGGGCGGGCGCTTCTCCCAGGGCAAGTGCACCGCCAACCTCCGCGCCTCCCTCGCGCCTGAGAACTGCCCCGTGTTGAATGAGGCAGAGCGCGACAGGGAGATCAATTCTCTGTCCCCTTTCTTCGACATCTCGAGCTCCGCAGGCAATCCGCGGACAGCCGGGGCGGGCGGGAAGTCGGGGCAGTTTTCAAAGCTGCGGGAACGCGTGCTTAAGCGCCAGAAGTCGGCCACAGAGGGCCCGATCGAGCGCGGCAGCAAGCTTCGATCAGAAGGTCGGCGGGCCCGACGAGGCGCCCCGGCGACGGTGGCGGCGGCGCCCCCAGGGTCGACAGCGGGCCAGGGTGGGCCGCCGCTGTCGCGCGCCGTCGCGCACAGAGAATGGCCGCCCAGCAGCTGCGGATAGCGGGCCGCCGAGTGGCGACGGTTTGCCGCGGCCTTAGTTGGCTGCGAGGGTCGGGCGGCGCTGCGCAAGCGCTTGCGTCCGCAGCGCGGGGCTCCGCGCGACCAATCGCCGATTGGTCGCGCGGGGCCCCCGACGGGGCGGGGCGGGGCCCCCGCCCCAACGGGGCGGGGGCCTCGCCGGCGCGAGACAGCCGACGCGGCGCGGCGCGGCGGTCGCCGCGGGCTCGGGGGCAGGCGGACCGCGCGCGGCCGCGAGAAGAGAACTCCCCACGCTGGGCGCATGGCCAGATGGGGGCGCGCCCGCGGCCCCGAGCCCTCGCCGACCGGCGGGCGCCCTCCCATTTTCGGCGGCGCCCGCCCGTCCGCGCGTTCCCCCTTCCGCCGCGGGCGGGGGGGGGCCCCGCGCCTCGTTGGAGGGGGGGTGTCTGGGCCGGGCCTCGGCGGGGCCGCGCGGGCCCTGGCGGTCCTCTTTCTGGGCGTCGTGCGGTCGGGATTATTGGATCTTCGCGCGACCCCTGGTCGGGGCCCCCGCTTGCGCCTGCCCGCTCGCTTCCTGGATGGCCCCGAACCCCCGTCGATTGGCGCGGGCGCGCCCCCGCCCGTCCGCGCGCCCCCGAATCCCGACGCGGTCGGGGAAGGGTTGCTCGGCGGAGGGGTGCGCCCCCGCGGGCGGGAGGAGGCTCGTGCGGGGGGCTTCGGGATCGAGCGCCCGACCTTGTTTTTCGACGGCGGCGCGGTCGGGGCTGCAGGGTCGGGAAACGTTTCGCGGCCGTTCGTTGTGTGGTCAGTCCCGAGCCCCCGCAGACCTGCGGGCGGCCGCCCGCGGCGGTGGCGCCCGCCCCCCCCTTCGCCGCGGGCGGGCGGGGGGCGCGCCCTCGCGGGGGGTGGGCCCAGGGCTGCGAGTGTTCCTTTCGCTGATTCATTGTAGCGCGATCGGGGCAGCGGGCTCGTCGCGCGCTCGCAACCGCTTGCTTCTCGGTGGCCGGGGCTGCGCTGGCTTCCGGGGAGGTCCGCCTTGGCGCGCCTCGCTGGCCGCCCCGTCTCGAGACTTGCGGGCGGCGCGGCGGGTCTCGCAGGCGTTCGCGCGAGGGGCAGCCGCGCGCCCGCGCGGGCGGGGCGGCCCTCTAGCGCGCCGCGGCGTCCCCGCGCGGGGGCGGCGAGGGCGAGGATAATTGTTCAATGGTTTTCCTCCCCCTCCCCCTCCAGCCCAGTCGGAATCCATCGGGAACCCGTGTAATCTTGGCGGATCGCGACGAATCCTTGCTAAAGCCAAGAATGGTTCGAGATCCCGCGGGATCCGTGATCCAGGTTCCTTACTACTGCCGCCTTAGCAAGGCTGCTTGGTGAGGAATCGTGGCCAAAGAGTTCTTGATGAGAGATCCTTCTTGGACGCCCTTTGTAAATGCTCCTCCGAGAAAGCCCCTAGTGCTGTAAGGCGCCCTCGGTAATGAATTCTTAGCAACAAATCCTTAGTGGAGAATCGGTTGTGAACCTTACGAAGGAATATTTAGTGGGGAACCCTGAACAAGAAGGTTTCCCTACGAGGGGGTCCCTACTAAGGAATAGGTGCAGGTAAACACGTATTGCGGAACCTTTTGATTTGGAGCCTGTGTTGAAGGATTTGTATTGCGGTATCCATAGTACGGAGTCTTTATTAACAGCGAATTCAGACGGGGGAATCCTTAATAAAAAGAAAAAGTTCGTCAGCAGCGCCTCCTTAGTAAGGATTCTCTTTAGGAAGGAGCCCTGGATGGGAAATCATCCGATAAGGATTTTTCATAATGAATCTTGGATGAGAAACCCTGCATAAGGACCCTTTCAATACTGAGTTCGCAAGAAGGACTCAGTATGATGGCTTCTCATTAGGGAGCCCTGATTAAGGCTTCCTTGTTAGGAACCTTTACTGCGTAATGATGAACAGTGGGCCCTTCTTTGGGGAGCCTTCGTCAGGAATCCTTGATCCCTAGTCAGGAATCCGACGCTGATCGTTAGTAAGGAAACCCAGAGTCATAATTCCTTATTCAGGAGTAGCCAGGTGTCCTTCTTATGGAATCAAAACAAGGATTCCTAACTACAGAATCCTTGCGAAGGATTCGTAACCCACGGGCCCGTAGTAAGAACTCGTCGTGAGGAATCCTTAGTCAGGGATCCTTACGACGAGATCCGGGCGAGGGAATCCTTAGCAAAGGATACTAAGATCACCTCCGTGGTAAGAAACCCCTTAGTAAGGAATCCTTGAAACAACAAGTTCTTCGTCAGGACTCTGTGCAATGAGACTCTTCGTGCGGAATCCTGGTCATGGAATGGATCCTTAGTAAGGCACCCGTAGTGAGGAATCCTTAACTTGAAACCAACCAGATTAGGGAATCTTTGCTTGGTGAGGAACCCACAGTAAAACTCCCTTACTATCGAATCCTTACTGAGGGGCTCTCGATTGCAAATCGTTTTCAAGAGCCCTTAGTAAGGAATCGTTGTTGAAAGAGGTCTTCGGTAGGGAATCTTACGTTGTGGATCCTTCGTTAGGAAACTTCTGGAAGGTTTCGTTCCGACCGGGTCGTTTGTTATGCGCCCGTAGTAGGGAATCCTTTTGTGGGAACTTTTCGTAAAGACCTCGACAGTGGCGAATCCAGACGAGGGAATCATTGGTAAGGAACCTCTATTTCGCTTCCCATCACTCGGAGTTCCTTGCTGAACAGTATTTGATCGTAAATCCGGATTCAAGAACCCTCAATAAGGAATCCTGGTTCAAGGAGTCCCCTTTCAGGAATCTTACGTAATGGATCCTTCGTACGGAAACCGGAGTAAGACTTCCTGAATAGGGGATTGTTAATAATGTGCCCGTGATATGACATCTGTTCTGCGAGGATCCTTAGTCAGGATCCTTAACATGGGGGTCCTCACTGACGAATTTTTATTACCTTCCCTGGACAACAAAGACGCCGAAATCGCCCAGGTTTGCATCGCGCCTGGTGCGGGAGGCGGGGGAGCAGGAGGAGGAGGAGGAGGAGGAGGAGGAGGAGGAACAGGAGGAGCAGGACGAGCAGGAGGAGCAGGAGGAGGAAAAGGAAGGCCGTAACATGTAATAGTTTCCGATGTTTCATTTGGAAGAGCTTTCATGGAGCTTTTTGGGGCCGTCTTGGGACTGTATTGAGCTCCTGTGGGGCAGTCTTGGAGTTTCCTCGGGGCCGTGTTGAGGTCCTCTTGGGCCGTCTTGCGGCCCTCTTCGGCCGTCTTGGGGCTCTCTTGCGCTGTCATGGGGCCGTTTTGGCGCCATCTTGTGCCGTCGAAGGGCCTTCTAAGGCAGTCTTGGGTCTGTCAAAATGCAATCTTGGACCGTTTTGGGGCCGCCTTGGAGGCCTCTTGGGCCATCATGGGTTCCTATTAGGCGTCATGGGACCCTCTCGGTGGCCTCTTGGGGCATCTTGGAGGCTTGTTCGGCCGTTATGGGCTGATGGAAGCTCCAAACAGCGAGAATACGAACATTTCACAAACACAGAACGAAAGTCAATGAGTGTGTCTTTTTTCGGACCGAGTAGGGAGTCGTTTTGTAGCATATTGGGCCGTCTTGAGGCCATCTTGGGGCCATCTTGGAGGCATTTTGGGTTTTCTTGACGGCCTTGATTCCTGTCCAGGCCGTCTTGGAAGCCCAGGAGCGTGGACCCACTGTTTTCTCATGGGATCGTGTCAACGGGAGCGTTGACCCACCGTTTTTTGTACGATGGATCATGGCCTCGGGGGGGGGAGGGGTGCACGCGGAACTCCGCGAGTAAAGGGGATGATAGCCCCTCGCTTGAACACATGGGCCCTACACAGCAGCACCTGCCGTTCGAACACGCCTCGGCGTGCCAGGGGGCACGGTGGCGGATCGTCCCTGCCCGATGTTTGTTTTTCATCGCTTGGTCGTATTTTGGGGGGAGGGGGGGGGCGCAGCGCCGACAGCAAAACTCCCCGCGAACCTCCGAGCGCGTGGGTATGTGCCGTTGGGTGGTCTTCTGCCCGTGCTCGGGCGGGGCTCGGAGCTGCAGCGGCTATACAACATGCCGGTGACCATGGGCCACGAAAGCGGCGTCAACTGCATGGCCATGGTGGACGACAGGATCTACTCGGGCGGCAGGGACAACCAGATCTTCGCCTGGCGCGGCCAGCCTGCGCAGGGGGGCTTTGAGCTGCAGCCCGACGCGGCGCCGATCAGCCTGGCCAGCAGCATCATGTCGCTCTGCTACGAGCCCGCCTCGAAGTGGCTGTTCTGCGGCCTCTGGAGCGGGGAGATTCAGGCGTTCTGCAAGGACCCCGTGCAGGAGGACAGGCTCACCGGCCACAGGAGATCCGTCGGCGCCATCGCGGTGCACAGCTCTGTGGTGATCTCCGGCTCACACGACGGCACGGTCCGCCTGTGGACCATGGACCCCCAGACGCGCCGCTTCAGATGCCACGGGCAGCCTCTGGAGAACCCGTCAGGCCCAGTCGCCTGTCTGAAGGTGCTCGGCGACGGCCTCTGGGTGGGGGGGCAGAACGGGTTGACCTGCTTCGACCTGAACACCTTGCAGGCGAGGGGCACGATCCCCTCGGTGCATCAGGTCAGTGTCAAATAGTTTCAATTCCGATCCGATGGATTCGATCCGACGCGAGCACGTCCTATCCGATTCGTTCTCGATTAGATTTGGCGCGGGTGGAGGTCGGTTAGATTTCAGTTCAATTTCGATCCGATTCGATTATGATTCGATGCGCTTGAATATCCGGGGGCGATGTCCTTGTTACAGTATCCTTGTGCGTGTGTGCTCTTGTGTGGCTGTTGGCACTTCTGGGGGCGATGTCCGCGTTATCCTTATCCTTGTTCGTGTGTGCTCTTGTGTGGCTGTGGGCACTTCCTTGGACGGGGAACAAAAAGGCGTGCGTGCGTCGTGCGTGTGCGTGTGCGTGTGCGTGTGCGTGTGCGTGTGCGTGTGCGTGTGCGTGTGCGTGCGTGCGTGCAGTTGTGTGTGTGTGTGTGTGCGCATGTGTGTGTGTAGTGTTGTGTTGTGTGTGCGAGTGTGCACATTTTGCTTGGATTTACAGCTCCTCCTTCACACCACCCATCGCTGCACTGACGGTGTGCACGTTTTGTACACTGTGCTTTCGACAACGCCCGACTGCAATTAGCACCTCCATCTGCTGCTCGCGCCTGAGGGTCCTTTGCGCCGCTGACTCAAAAATGCGTGTGCGCGTGAATGTGCGAATTGTGCATGTCTGCGTGTGCGTGTGCGTGTGCGTGTGTGTGTGTGTGTGTGTTTGTAAGTGTGTGTGTGTGTGTGTGTTTGTGTGTGTGTGTGTGTGCGTTTGTATGTGTGTAAGTGTGTGCGTGCGTGCGTGCGTGCGTGCGTGTGTGTGTGTGTGTGTGTGTTTGTAAGTGTGTGTTTGTAAGTGTGTAGGTGTGTGCGTGCGTGCGTGCGTGCATGCGTGTGGCTGTGTGTGTATGTCTGTGTGTATGTCTGTGCGTGTGTGTGTGTGTGCTATCCGGGCCCCCCTGGCGGGCTGCCGCCTATGCGCTCTCCTGGTCGATCTCGGCAGCGTGGCCTCCGCAGCTGTGGGACCGCACGGCCCCTCCGCTCCCCGCTAACCCTGGGGCGCGCGCTGCCACCTCAGGCGCCCGACCTTCCAGTGCGAGGAGTGCACCCCTCAGCATCGTTTGACCGACCCCCATCCCCATCCCCATCCCCTTCGAGACCCCCCACCAAATTACCCCCCTGGTTGGGGATACACCCCTCGAAGCCCGAAGGGAACGGCCTACAACACCATCCAGGGGGGTAAATCGTCCCGTGGGGCCCAGGCCACGCCGCTGGGGATGGGGGTCGGATAGACGATGCTCAACCCCGACTCCGGATCCGCCGTGCTGACGCCCAGATTTTTTTTGTTGTGGCGCGGCCATGTCAGGGTTGGCAGGGCTAGCCAGTCGTGATGGGCTTGTTTTCCACCACCACCACCACAAGCTGGAGGGGGGAAGGAGGAGGAGGAGGAGGAGGAGGAGGCGGAGGAGGAGGAGGAGGAGGAGGAGGCCCCCCATCCCCCTCCAACTTGTGGTGGTGGTGGTGGTGGTGGTGGTGGTGGTGGTGGTGGAAGACAGGCCCCTCAAGTCGCGAGGCGGCGCGCGCAGGGTCCGCCTCCGCGAGCCGTGGGGCCGGCGCGGGCGGGGGGTTCTTAGTAGGATGAGTAGGATTACTGTTTATGATATCTTGATGCTTATTATGTCTCGATTATTATTTTAGTATTATTATTATTATTATTCGTATTCTTCTTTTTCTTATTATTATTCTTCTTATTATTATTCTTATTATTATTATTGTTATTCTTCTTATTCGTCTTAGGATTCTTATTATTCGTCTTCTTCTTCTCCGTATTATTATTCTTCTTATTCGTCTTATTCTTCTGATTCTTATTATTCTTCTTCTTATTCTTTTTCTTCTGATTATTCTTCTTATTATTATTCCTCCTCCTCCTCGACGAAGACGAAGCGGCGGGAGGAGGAGGCGGAGGCGAGGAGGAGGAGGAGGCGGAGGAGGAGGAGGAGGAGGAGAGGAGAGGTGGAGAGGAGGAGGAGGAGGAGGAGGAGGATGATGAGGAGGAGGAGGAGAACGCCGAGGAGGAGGCGGAGGTAGGAGGAGGAGGATGATGGTGGAGGAGGAGACGAGGAGGAGTGAGGAGGCGTTGGAGGAGGAGGAGGATGAGGAGCGAGGAATGCGGCGGAGGAGGAGGAGGCGGAGGAGTAGACGAGGGAGGAGGAGGATTAGGCGGCGGCGGAGGATTAGGAGGAGGAGGCGGAGGAGGAGGAGGAGGAGGAGGAGGCGGAGGAGGAGGAGAAAGCGGCGGAGGAGGAGGAGGCGGAGGAGGAGGAGGAGGAGGAGGAGGAGGAGGAGGAGGAGGAGGAGCCTGGCCGAAGGTGTGGACTATGGGCGCCCCTGGCATGTATTGCTCTCCCCTGGGCTCTTCGCCCCCAGTGTCGTCCCCGACTCACAGAGGTCCCCCCAGCACTGGCCTGCGCGCTTGGATTTGGCCTACCTGCGGCCCCCTGAGGCCGCGCACCACGAGTTACTCTTGTCGAGGGTTGTTCTTGCGTGTGCAGTCGGACCGAGGTGTGAGATCGAGATCGTTTCGTGGAGAGCACCCTAATGTTATTCGTGTTGGTTGGGTGTTCTTGTGCACCCTGGGGAGGGTACCCTTGGATGTTCTGTTTGTTTTGGCCGACGGAGGGTCTCAGGTTCGTGAAGGATGTTCTTCTGGCCTAGGTCCGACTGCAGTCGACTCGTTCCCTCTTTCCCTCCACCAGGGAAGGCGGGGACGCGCAAGGGCTGCGTTCTCTCTATCCGTGCCACGCTCCCAGGGCGTGGCAGGCGTCCGTCTTGCATTATGATGCAATCTCGAGTCGGCTGGAGCTGGAGATGTTCCGCCGATGCGAGCTTGATCCCGATCCGATTCGGTTCATTTCCTGGACATTCCGATTCCGATTCGATTCGATGCCCACAGGTGCATGCCGATTCGATGCGGCTTCCGATTTGATCCGATGTTTAGATTCGACGCTGCCTTTCCCTGCCAGGTCACGCGGCTCGTCGAGTGCCAGGGCTACATGGTCGCGACGTTCCGAAACGGAGACTGTAAGATCTACGATGCGGCAGGCAACGAGGTTTTCAACCGCCCGTCGCGCGGGGAGCACCAGTCAAATACAGCTGTTGAGATAATGGTGCACCCGGTCACGAACAAGCCTCTCCTCCTCTGCGGGCAACAGGCTGGGTACATCACCGCATACGACCTCCCTGAGTTCAGACCCAGGGGCAGCTGGGTGTGCAAGCAGAATTCGGACGTCAAGGCCATCCTGGACGCCAAGTGCAACGGCATGTTTGTCACTGCCGGGGCCCACGGTGACATCAGAGAGCCAGGGAGCGGCACGAGCAGGACCTTCCCGAGGTCCGCGCGGACTTCCCTGGCCTGGCGCTGGACCGCGCCCCCGCACCTCCAGCCTCCGCGCGCCGCGCGCGCGGAAGGGCGGTGCCGCAGGCGCCGCCGTGGCCGCGGGAGCCCGCGCCCGACCCTGGCAGCAGGTCGGGCGTGCCCCCCTCCAGGAGGAGTATTCTAACATGGTCAAACAACAGCCTCCCAAACAGTCAAACAATAGTCCAGTGACGATGTTCCTCTTATACTTTGGGGCATTTTTGTTGGCTTATTCTCCGACTGTTCCTGTACTCTCCGTCCAAAGGCCTCCTGTGGAGGGGGACGCGCCCGATTCTCACCCTGGCACTCCGCGCGGACCTCCCGAAGAGCCCTGGCTCGTGTGCCCTCCTGGGCCCTCTGCACCTCATGGTCTGGCAGTGGGGCGCCCCCGGCCAGGCCGGCCCGCGGGCGGCCGCCAGCCCCTTCGCGGCCTCGCCCGCGGCCGGGGCCCCGGTGGTGGCGAGCCCCTTCGCCGCCGCCCCCGGGGCCGCGCCGGGCGGCTTCGCCGCCGCCGCGCCCGGCTTCGCTGCGGGCGGCGCGGCCGGCTTCGGCGGCGGCGACAGCATGGTCGGCTGAGCGGGGCCTCCTCCGCCGCCGCCCTTTCCCCCCCCCCCCTCCCCCCCTCCTCCCCCTCCTCCTCCTCCTCCTCTCTCCTCCTCCTCCTCCTCCTCCTCCTCCTCCTCCTCCTTCTGGGCGCCGCCCCGCCCCCTCGCGGGCCTCGGTCTCCCGCGGGGAGCGCGCGGGCCGTCCGTGCCTCGCGCGGGGCCCGGCGGGGGCCCATCCTGGGCCCGGGATGGACGCGTGTGTGCCCTGAGGTGGAGGCCGCGCCAGCGCGCTCGGGTCGGGATGCTTCCACCTCTGAGTGCCCCCTCCCACTTCCTCCTCCGCGGCCGCCCTGTTCGTCTCCTCCCCTCTCCTGCACTCTGGAGAATTCGCCTCTCGGTGCCCCAGGTCTGGCTCTATAGCGCTGGTGCGGCAGGCAGACGCTGCCTCGCCGTCGACGGAAAGGCGTGTGGCCTCGAGGAGCCAGGCGGGCATACACACCGATCCTGGGCTCAGGACGGGCCTGGCAGGACCGATTCGGTGCATCGTTCACGTCCTCCGATCTCAGCGGGGGCCCCAGAGCAGCAAAGCCATTCATGACCGCACTCCTTCGGAGGTCCTTGCGAGCTTCTCCGGTCGGCGCTGGGCCTCGGAGGGCACCGGCAAGACACCCTCTCCGATCCCGGCCGGGCCGATGCTGGTCCCAGAATTGGAGGCCTGGAAATGGGCACCAACACCAACACAGGGGGCTGCCTCCGCAGGGTGAAGATGATCCTAGATTCTGGTGTTGGTGTTAAGATTTCGGTCGCCTTGGAAGCTGGAATATTACCACCATCACCGAGATCGGGATCTGCTTCCCTCGGTGGGGGCACAACGCCGGTATTGGTGTTGGTGTCAACCTCGAGGCCTGCCACAGAATTGGTGTATTGTATACATCATATATTGTATAAGCTTTCCTGCCCAAGCCAGGAGGGCGCATACACCGATCCTGGGCCCAGCACGGGCCTGCCACGATTTCGGAGGGGGAGGGTGGGGTTCACTTCGCTTGGGAGCTCCCGAACGAAGTGAACCCCACCCTCTCCCTCAGAATCGTTGGGGGTAGGGGTAGGGTTCGCCTGTGGCCCCCTAATCCTGGAAGAGCAGGAGAGCCTCCGCCAGCCAAGGCACAGGACATCCGAGGGTGCCTTCCCCTGGGATGCACAAGGGCATCCCACGAGCACGGAGAGCACGAGGGTTACGCCTCCCCGAGCCGACCTCGCTCTTTCTACCTCGGCCCGGCCCCGAGAGCTGAAGAGGGTTTCGGCATGGAAGCTGGCACCGTAGAGCAGCCCCAGAGCTCGTGCCAGTTTCTCTTCAGCCGCCTCTCTGCGGCTTGCTTGAGCCAGCGTGTCCAGGAATGCCTTGCCTCACTGTTTCCCAATGCGTGTGCCGTCAAGCTTTCCCAAAGCTTCCAGAGCTCCCTCGAAGGACCTTCCAGAAGCTTCTGTCACCTCGCTATCTGGGCTTTGGACACTACGAGTGTCAAGTTGCTTTCTGGCTTTTTGCTTCCAGGATGACAAGCGACCTCGAGTTGTTGTGGGCCGCGGTCCGGCCGTGTGTCAAGTGAGCGAGGAAAAAGACGGGGCCGTCTGCGCCGACATTGGCGCGCAAGCTGCCCGCGTATGGTCTCGCGCAAGCGCCCTCGTCTCCAATGTGGAGCGCCGCGCTGCCCGCCCGCGTAAGCCGCCGCGCAATGTCGCTGTGCCATCTCGCGTGAGACCCGTTCCTGATCGTCGCTCAGGCTGTTTTCTGGCTTTCTGCTTCGGGGGGGGGGTGGGGGGTCCGGCCTCCCTGCTGGGCTCCGAGCAGCTGGGGCTCGGAGGCTCGCGCCGCATCGCCTGTGCACCAGCGATGCGGTTCGATGTGTGTCTGTGTGTGTGTCTGTGTGTGTGTGTGTGTGTCTGTGTGTGTGTGTGTCTGTGTGTTTGCGTGTGTGTGTGTGTCTGTGTGTGTGTGTGTGTGTGTCTGTGTGTCTGTGTGTGTGTGTGTCCGCTGCATCGCCGACGCCGCCGATGCATCGGCGAGGCGGCGCGACCCTGCGAGCCCCACCCGCTCCGACCCCATCGGGGAGGCCTCTAATGGGGATCGGCCCGGGGAGGACGCCTCGGCCCCCTCCGCCGCGCGTCTGCGCTGCCCGACCGGGGCCGCGGCGGCCCGCGCTTGCCCGGGGAGAGCGCGCGCGGCTCCGCTGTATTGGAGGCCTTCTCTGCCGTGCCTCGCAGAGGGTCGGGCCGAGGCACGAGATCGATGTCGCTTCGGGGATCGGGGAATGATACTGGTCCCTCCCGCTCCGCCTGCTCCTCCTCCTCCTCCTCCTCCTCCTCCTCCTCCTCGTGGCCGTCGTCGTCGTCGACGCCGTCGTCGTCGTCGTCAACGTCGTCGTCGTCGTCGTCGTCGTCGTCGTCGTCGTTGTTGCGCGGCGGTTGCCGCGGATAAGCATTTTTTCCCACTATTGGGCGGACCCCAGTCCGTCAATAAGGGCGTCGACATGATAACTAGTTTCCACTATTGGGGCGGGGGGTTCTAAAGAACTAGCTCGGTTACCCGAATGTTCTTCGTGTTTGTTGGATGTTATTGTGCATCCTGGGGGAGGGCACCTTCGCGGCGGAGGGTCTCATGTTCTTGAATAATGTTATCATGTCCCAGGTTTGGCCGTAGTCGAGGCCTACTTCGTTTCGATCGATCCGATTCGATATCGTCTTCGATCGGCCGATTCGACTCTGGCATTCCGACGATCCGATGCAGTCCGATGCTTGCGTGACACTGATGTGCATCCTTGCGCGGTCGATCCGATTCCATTCCGGCTCGGCGCTGATGCGGCCTGACTCGATGCATGATGCGATCCGACCCGATTTCCCGAGCCGATGCTGACCGCTCATGTCCCCCTCGCTCACCCTCCTTCGTTCCCTCTCGGTTGCGCAAGATCCCCAAACTTGATCAGCAGATCAGATCTGCTCGAGAGGGCAAGGATGGCGCACTGCCCCTCGAAGCCCAGTCAGTCCCCCCACCCCCGCTCCCGCTCCCTCACCCCCCTCGGCTGCGCGCAACCACAACGGGGGCGGAACTCACGCGGATGGGAGTAGCGCCCTCAGTCCAGATCGCCGCTCTGGTCTGTGGTAACATTCATCCTCAGCGGTTGAAGCGGAAAAGAAAACACAACAGGGGGGCGGGGAGGGTGTGGGGCAGGGTGGTTGCACTGGCCCCCCGAGGGGGCAAGGGGTGGCTCCCTGCCCCCCCGCTCAGAGTGCCGCTCCCCCTCCCCCTCCGCCCCCTCGAGCGCGCCGCCTTGGAGCCGACCAGGGGTCCGAGGTGGCCCCGCACAGGTCTTGGCATCGCTCGGACGTGTGCATTTTCTGGGGGCGAGGACGACCGAGGAACATCCTGGACCATCCTGCGATGAATACACGCGCGACGTCGGAAGTGCACGGGGAACGGACGTCCGAGCGATGGCGAGAGGTTCCCGCGAGCAGGAAGGGGGGGGGGCGGGGGGCGAGGTTCGAGATTCGGGGCTCGTGTTTTTTTTTCCTGTGCTTCCTCGGCCCCCCGAGGGGGCTCTTCCGGGCCCTGGGGAACCGTGAGAAACGAGCCAGGTCGAAGAGCTACAGTCAAAAACCCTAATAAGGACGCGCGACTTTGCTCAGGGTACCCTTGCGTCCTTGCTCTTCCTTGCTCTTGCGTCCTTGAGGTTTTCGTCGTCCGCCGCCCCAAAAATCCCAACTTCGGCTTCCAAGGGTCTTGCGTCCTTACCGCGCGTCCTTATTTGGGTTTTTGACTGTACACCAGATTGTCCCCCGGAGGCGCGAGGGTCGACTTTGAGCGGATCTGCCTGTATCGCTCCTCGATGAGCGAGGTTCTCCAGTGCCATCCAGCTCAGGCCCCCTGGGGGGGCCGTGTATTTGAAACGAGCCAGGTCGAAGAACTGCACCAGATGGTCCCCCGGAGGCGCGAGGGTCGACTTTGAGCGGATCTGCCTGTAGCGCCCCTCGTGCCTAGTATGGACGCGTGCCTTCATCTAGGGTACCCTTGAGTCCTTGCCCCTGCGGCCCGTCCTTCGCCGTTTTCACTGGCCGCCCCCCGCCCCAAAAATCCAACTTCGGCCTCCAAGGGTCTTGCGTCCTTACCACCCGTCCTTAATAACGTTTTGACTGTACACCAGATGCTCCCCCGGAGGCGCGAGGGTCGACTTTGAGCGGATCTGCCTGTATCGCCCCTCGATGAGCGAGGTTCTCCAGTGCCATCCAGCTCAGGCCCCCTGGGGGGACCGCGTATTTGGAACGAGCCAGGCCGAAGAACTACACCAGATATGGTCCCCCGGAGGCGCGGGGATCGGCTTTGAGCGGACCTGCCTGCATCGCCCCTCGAGGCCCGATGCTCCCCAGTGCCATCCGGCTCCGGATCCTGGCCACCTCCGAGTGCCGTCGTGCTTCCTCTGGCCGGCTCCTCGCACAGAGAGGAGCTGGCGGACGCAGAACGGTACGCGCCGGTCGTTGACAGCAGGTAGTACTTTTGGATGCCCGAGCCCCGAGTCCCAATCTGCTTCAGGCGCCTTCCGACTTAAGGAGTCGAGTGGTTTTCCCTCTTCCCTCGTCCTCAAGGGGCGGGCGAAAGCCCAATCTATCTTCAGCACCCTCCTACTTCATTCAGGAGGGGAAAAACACACAGACACAATGAATCGTCGACTCCCCCGAAAATGTGGGAACATATGGGAAGTGGGGGGGAAGACCCAAACCCAGAAACTATAGGAACACCGGGGGAATCTCTTTATCTGTGTGTATTTCTTTGTGTGTCCCAGGGCCCCTGCTACTTCGTGTGTCGACCCGCTTCTCCCGACCTTCGAGTAAAACGCCCGTCGGCCACATCGGGGCCGCCTCTCCCAGGGCGGCTATGGAGAGAGCTTGCGCCCCCGGCGGTGTGGCACGGTCTCGGCGCGTGCGGTCGGGAGCTCCTTGGATATTTTTTGGACAGCGCGCCTCTCCGCCGGCTCTGGCCCACCACGCCTCGGCGCGACGCGCGAGCCATGTCCCAGTCCCCGAGCGCTCTTGGAGGCCTGGAAATAAGCACCAACACCAACACAGGGCGCTGCCACCACAGGGGGAAGATGATCCGAGATTTCGGTGTTGGTGGTAATACTTCGGCCACCTTGGAAGCCATAATATTACCACCACCACCGAGATCGGAATACTCTTCCCTCGGTGGAGGCACACCGCCGATAGAGGTTGACACCAACACCAATATCGGCGGCGTGTCTCCGTCGAGGGAAGAGGATCCCGATCTCGGTGACGGTGGTAATACTCTAGCTTCCGAGGCGACCGAAATATTACCACCGACACCGAAATCCAGGATCATCCTTCCCCTGTGTTGGCAACCCCCCGTGTTGGTGTTGGTGCCCATTTCCAGGCCTCCCACGAGCGTCCATGTCCCAAGCCTCTCCCGACCTCCCGCCGCGCGGGGCGGAGCGACGCCTCTCCGCTCGCGAGGCGCACGCCGCGACACGCTCTCCAACAGTTCTGAGGAGGAGGAGGAGGAGGAGGAGGAGCAGGAGGAGGAGCAGGAGGAGGAGCAGGAGGAGGAGTGAGGAGGAGGAGGAGGAGGAGGGGAGGAGGAGGAGGAGGAGGAGGAGGAGGAGGAGGGAGGGGGGGAGGGGGAGGAGGAGGGGGGGGGGAGGAAGAAGGAGGAGGAGGAGGAGGAGGAGGAGGAGGAGGAGGAGGAGGCGTCCCCGATGGCGGAGAAGGTTATCTTGTGCCGTCTGTCGTCCGCGAAAGGAGCATCGACAACAGGCTGCACAAGCGCAGGCTTCCTGGGGTTCAGGTCGGTGCCGGGGCTCTGGCGGCGCCTCCGGCGCCACCCCTGGCGCCGTGGGCAGGGCAGTCCAGCGCCGACTCGAGGAGTCGGAGTGGACGCCCGAGAGTTTGCACGATCTGTGCTCACGGACTTCTGTCGAGCTCTTCGTTCTCCCTTCTTCCTATCCCCCCTCCTCGGGCTGCGGCGACCATGCACCGACGACGGTTCCGGCCAGTCGCGTTCTGGGCCCTGGCTGCGCCGGCCTGGGCCCTGGTTGGGCCTGGCCATGATCGGTGTGGGCGCGTGGCGGTTGTCCCCCAGCATGCCCTCCCCCACCCTCCCTCCTCCACCTCCTACCCACCTCCCCCCTCCCCCCTTCCATCCCTTCCTTCCCCTGCCTTCCCTTCCCCTTCCTCCTCGCTTCTCCACCGCCTTTCTCCCTTCCTTAGCGGGCGAAGAGCGGTAGAAGATAAACTGTTCCGCCGCCGGGGACGCCTGCCCCCCGGCGGCTGCAGAGTCTGCACCCCTGCATGTCACCTTCGGGGTACAAGCTCTGCAACCGACGGCGGAACAGTTTTTTTATACCGTTCTCCGCCCCCTAACTTCCACCTTCCCCCTCCCTCCCCCCGCCCCTTCCTCCAACTCCCTCCCCCTCCCTCCCCCCGCCCCCTCCTCCACCTCCCTCCCCCCGCCCACGCCTCCACGACCTTCCTCCACCACCTTCCCCACTGCACCCCTCCCAGCGGCGCCCCGGCGCCTCCTCTCAGCCCCGCGCGCGGCCGCCTTTTTTTAGCGAGCTGGGAGTTGCTTCTGGCCTCTCGCCTCTTGCCTCTGTCTCCTTGCTTCTCCACCGCCCCACTCCCATCACCTTCCCCGCCCCCTCCCCCAGCACCCTCCCTCCCCCGCCCCCTCCTCCACCCTCCCCCCCCCCTCCCCCTCCGCCTTTCCTCCCCCTCCCTCCCTCCCTTTGCAGCAGCAGCGATCATGACCAACCCCGTTCGATGAGCGAGTGGCCGAGGGCGGTTATGACATAATATAATGATAAGTGCGGGAAGCTAAGGCCGCCACCATTCCGCAGCCCCAGCGAGCGGCCATGGGGTGCAAAAGTCCACCCCCCGAGGCCAAGGCAGCTTCCGACGACGGAGCAAGGCGAGCTGCCGTGGCTTGGGGTGCTGACAGGCGGCCTGCAAAGCAGGAGGGGCTCTGTTGCCCTGCATATAGCTTCCGCACGTGTTACAAAACAACACTGGAGAATTATGCTTGAGGGTACGCGCACCGAACCAATTGTGAGTGCGGGCCAGCGGGGAACTAAGCAAGGCCTCCATGGAGGGGGGAAAAAGCCCCACAAGGCCCGACGGCCCTCTCAGGCTTCCGAAATCTCTTGGCACATCGCACGCACCTCCAAAAAGTGCCATCCCAGGTAAGACAGTGCCGCCGAGCTTCCGCAGGGGGGCGGGGAGCTTTGGGGATACGGTCCAGCTCCCCCAACAGCTTTCGCGCCTTGGGCCACAAGGCCAGCATACGGGCCGTTTCCCAGACAATGGCTTTCAACGCGCCACGGGCCGCATCGGTCCGTTCTAAATCGGTTGGGTCTAGCGCATTTATGGAGGCCCCTAGTTGTGCGAACCAGTCCGCCCATTTATTGTCTCTAATTAAGACTCGCTCGGCCTCACTCTCAGCTGCGTCCTCCGACTTGTGGGCTTTGACCTTACTGACCGAGTGCTTCACGGGAATCGACCTGACGTACCGCCAGTGTTCGCCCATCACCGATCTGCCATCCCACGAGGAGCGCTCTCCTTTGCCTTTTATCAGGGCCGCACAGTCAGCCATGATTTCAAAGTGCTGGTCGGAGTTCCAGTCCGCAATGTTGAGTGCCGTGAGAAGCCCATGATGTTCGCCCATGGAGGCCGTCTGCTCATAATGTCCATACCCAGGGACACCCCCAAAAACACCTTTGATCAGCTGGCCCTCGGGGTCGATTTTCGCCACACCGAAGCCCGCCCGGGCCATGATATCACAGGTGGGGTGCAGGCGCGAACCATCGATGAAACAGCCTGTTGGTACCAGACAACTTGAAGGGCTCACAGGGCTTGCACTCACTGTCCACATACTGCGGGTGCTCTTCCTTGGGCGGCACCGCCTCGGCAGACGGTCTCGGCGCCCAAAGCTTGTTAGAAAGAAGCGAATTGCCCCTGGCCTCCAAACCGAGCGCTATCTCTTCAGGTTCCAAAATCTCAGCTCTCTGGGCCGCATACTGAGGGCACCTCCACACTCGATGCCACACCGTATCTCGCATGCGACAATGAGGGCAGAGCGGGTCCAACTTGAAGCCCCAAGAGTGCAACTTAGAGGCCGTGGGGTACGCATTGGTGAAAACTAACCTGACGATTTGCTTGAGGTTCGCAGGCGTCTTGGAACTGATGTAGATCTTGGACACCCCCTTGGCCCAGACCCCTTTCTCCAGGATGTCCCTAGCTTCCTCCGACTCGTTGCCCTCCAGGAGCTTAGTCATAGCGCGTGAAAGATAGACCTCCAAAAGATCAGCCTCGAAGAGCTGGGCAACCTTGGCGGGCGATTGCTCAGTCAGGCTGGTGAGGCTACCATCTTTCATCTTCAAAATGCCTGGTGTGTGGTGGGCCCACCCTGCCTCGCCGATCCACAAAAAGGCGTCGTGCAGGGGGCCCTGCGATTTCTTGGCCCAACTTGCGGACTTATGATCACGCAGATCCTGCAAAACGGCCGCAGTGGCCGAACTGAGGGTGCCAGGACTCAGACCATCAAACGTTCTCAAGTTGGGCTCCGTGGCGTACCACCATTCCCGCGCAAGACGCCTCAGCGACGCCGAGGCCTGCCTCAGGGGGTCCTTGGCGGTGCGCAGAGCCCACGAGAGATCAGGATTGCTTCCCGCACTGGCGATGCCTAGAGCCATGGCACCCGCCGACCTGAGACGCAGCAGCTCCTGAGGATGGTTGCCCGAGACGTCCTGGCCGTACTGGGTGGACGGGAGTAAACCACAGAAAAACAGCTTAGCCCTCTTCTGGGCCTTCGTCGCGCGGATAGACTTGACCTTGGGGCCTCCTGAGAGTAGCCTTCCAACGTGCCTTCCGAGTCCTCCGAGCATTCTTGGCCGCGTGGGGCCGACAGCCAGCAGAATAGTCCACGCCCAGCCATGTAATAGTGGGCTCAGCCGAACCAGACCACCTCCCAAGGGCCTCGTGGGCCTTCTGGAACAACTCAGGGGTGTTAGCCGTCGTGCAGAACTTGCCCGCGGCAAAATTGAGCTGCAACCTGTCCTGGAAGAGGGGGGTGGCCTGTGGGAAGGCCGCGATAAGGGATCCTATGCACTTGTCCTGATTGGCTGCCGCGATATTCAGAGCCGTGTCGTCAACAAAAATGCCTATATCGCAATCTTCTAACTGCGGCGCAATCTCGTGGACACCTGGCAGCATGAGGCATTTCACCTCGTACGCGGCGGTGGAGCTGCCTGCCGCCGACCCGCGGTCGGGGTTGATAAACTCAGAGGCTGCGCCATCCAAGACCAAAAATCTGGGCCATAGGTATGTGTGCAACGCCGGCCTGAGCGCAAAAAAGGGGGTAGCCTGCCAGCGCTGCTTCCCTCTGAACTACTCTATGGTCGACATGCTCGTAACACTGTCTGAGGCCCCCCCCCCCCCCAGCACAGTGGGAGCAGCAAGACCATGATGATCAGCCAAACATGCTTGCACTTGGGTTCTCCAGACGCCGTCCGTGGTGTGCCGATACGGTGACATATAAAAATGCGAGTCGTTATCCAACTCCCTTTCCCAAGAGGCCGCATGCTCGCTCAAAAGCTTGCCATGGGGCCGTTGAAAGCTCTGGAAAAATCCAATGGGTCGCTGATCTCCCGTGGGTTTTGCAAACAGCTGAACTCTGAGGGCCTGCAAAATCGTCGGCGACCCACCCAAGACAAACATAACCGTGTAAAGCAGATTCAAACCTTCCAAGGCCTGCTCCGACAGTTGAGAGTAATGCCGTGGGTGCACTCCTTCAGCCGCAATCGCGTTGATCTTAAACTCCTTCGACAATTCACGCAGCCGGCTTGCCGACGGGGCCGATGGGATAATCTCATTACCCAACTGCTGAAAGGTGGCCCTCGGAGAAGCACGAGCGTTCCACGCCTGCGACCAAATAGATACCTGTTGCGCAAGCCTAGCTTGCAGCGCAGCAGAGGGCCCCTCGTGGGTCTCCACGGAGCAAAAGGCGTGATCCTTGGCAAGCTTAGAGTAGGCATGCGCCCATCTAGCCCCGCCCTCAAGGGCCACCTCACACCATTCGCCCCAAGAAGCCCTCTGGGAGGCCCTGTCCCTTGGAAGTTGATCAAGATGAAGCCTTTTAGCATGATCTGCCCAATCCGAAAGCTCCGAAGTAGCCACAAACCAGAAAACTCCCGGATGCTGTTTGAGACGTCTGGCCAGGATAGACAGATGAGTATGCCACAAGGGTCCTCCTTCTTTCCAATGAACTCTGAAAGGGGCCTCCAGACTCCGTTAGACCAATCGTGTGATCCAGGAGCTTACTGAAATAGCTAGACTCTGCCGCGTCAGGATAGCGCAGGTGAAGGTGCATGAGCTCACGAATCCTGTTAGAAGCCCACAAGAGAGCGCGCGCGGGGCTAGTCCTCTTGGTGTCCTTCGTGGGGAACAGCGTGCTCACCTTCACCTGCTTGAATCGATATTGTCCACCAGCCATGCAGACGGACGGCAAGTCCACTCCGTCGCACTGATGGATGTCCCTCAGCTCAGGGACCGAAAGGCTGACCCAGTGCTGGTAGCACTCATCCAAGCGTGCCTGTAAGATGTCGTGCTCAGATCTCTTGGTGGGCGACAAATAACCTACCCCACCAGGGTGCGTGTGGGGCTCCAGAGCCCTCTGAAGCTTCTCAACCACCTCAATACCGAGGGGGTTCAGGAGGGGGTCCAGTGGGCATTTCCACAGGGATTTGTTCAAAGGGCAGGAGTTTCCGTACCCGAGCCTGTGTGGTATCCCATAACAGATTCAACACGACAGGTCGATGCGGCGATAACTCAGAGTCCAAGATCACCCGAACGTCTGGGCAGCATCTCAAAAAGGCCTGCGCCACCACAAAAAAGTCGATGGTGGTACTCGTCGGGCCGCTGACGTAAGTGGGGACCCCCTCCTGGTGCAGTACTGCGCCGCCGTACTTTTGCGGTGGCAATCCGACTGCAAGCAACTCTGGCGCCATGTTGAAATCGCCACCGATCACAAAAGGTAGCCCGAGTGAGGTCACCCGACTGCCAACCCACTGTGCGAGCCGAACATTATCTGTTCCCAGACCGATGGAGTCAACGAAATAGGTGGAGAACAAGTGGACGACTCCATGCTGTTTAGTTCTCAGAAAACAAGAGGCCACTCGGGGCCTAAATGCACTCGGTACTTCCAGCGGGTCCTCCCAGAAATCCAGATACCTCCGAACCAGGACAGCTACACCTGCGGAACATTTACCAGTCTGAGCCCTGGCGGTGCACGATCCCCAGAACGAAGCCCACCCAGCTTTGAAGAGCTTATCTTTGGCCTCCATGAGCTGCTGACCCGTGAATTTAGTTTCCTGCAAGAACACTACCTGGCACTCGACAGAGAGGCATTGCAGGACTTGAAACGCTGACTGGAAGCACGAACCGTTAATTGTGCAGAAGGAAAAACAGTTCTAGTTTTCCGAGGCCCCAGGGGTCCCGACGAGGGCCTCTCCTGGGCCTCGGCAGCCGAACTCGAAAAGTCATCACCCCTCACCGTCCCCGCGCTGGTCCGCACGGGGGGCCCTTGCAGGCGGCGGGGAATCCTGTGCCCCACGCGGGGAAACCCTGAGGCCCGAGATGAACGCGAACGAGGTGAGCGGTGGTCTCCCCGATCCCCTTCCACCCGCAAACCACCACCTGCAGGAGCAGGCTGGAACGCGACTACCGCCGACGCTGCCGGGGCTCCAGGCGCGGCGGTAGCCAGGTGAGACAGTGGTGGCTGTTGGGCTGGGGGTCGGGGTGCAGCGGCAGTATCCAGAGCAACTTGGGCAGCGCCGCCGAAAGGCGGCCCGCCTGGCCCGCCAGGGGCCTCCCCTTGCCCAGGAAGGGCAGCTCCGAACCCTGCCCCTGCCACGCCCGATGGCGCTGCTGCTCCCATCGTGGCCGCCTGAGCCTGATGGGAATTATAGGCGTTAGCAAATGCAACGAATGCCTGGCCGAGCGCTGGACTACTGTCAACGCCCATCCCGTCCAACGCCGCGCGGATCTGGTTGAGCTGGAGCGTTCCTGCTGACGTCTTAGCGGGAGAAACCTCGGACGCTGGTGCCTGGAGCTGCTGCTGTGCCTGATCCTGATGCTGCTGAGTGTATTCCTTCAGCGTGGTCTCCGCCTCCGACAAGGTGGTCTCCAGCTGAGTTATCTTCTGACGAGTCCGTTCCGCTGTTAAGAGGGAGTCCCTGAGCAGCACCTGCTGCTCCTCGATCTGCTGCTTGGTCTGAGCCACCACCTTCTGCTGCTTCTGCATCTGGTGGAAAGATTGCTGAGCAAGCTGGGTCGTGGTCTTGCGAAGGTCTCTCTTGCCACGCAATTCCGTCAACATCGCTGTGACTGCCTCCTTCGCCTTAGTTGTGGACTCTGTGGCCTCCCCCTTATTCAGCATATCTAGTGAGTTCTGGAACATGTTGATGAGTTGGCCGACCGACTGGGAATATTTATCCTTATTGCCCCCAGCGTCAGCTCCAGCACGTACACCTTGCTTTGGAACGGCTGCGCCATGCCCTGCATCAGGCTGCTGAGAAAAATGACTGCCGCACTGCCAGCACCAACTGTGGTTGAGCGAAACTGGCACCGTGCATGTGGGGCAATGCCAGGAGTGAGAGACTGCTGCTGGGGCCGCTGCCTTCGGAGCCGCTCCCTTGCGGCCGTCAGCCTTGGACCTGCCGCCTCCCTTCTGGCCGCCCCCCTTGGGCACGCCGTCGCCCTTGCCACGTCCTCGTCCCATGCGGTCCTGGACCCACGGCGGGATGGGAGAGCGTGACCGTCTCGGCGATGCGTCGTGCGCCGCCAGCGTAGCCGTGGCCCGATGGACTCTGAGGAGCGTCCTGGACCAGGCTCGCAAGGCGCGAGCCCTGCGATGGGCCGCCTCACTGAGGGCGGCAATCGCGGGCGAGGCGCGGCACCCACCCACTGGGGCGGGCAGCGCCGCTGGCGCCAGGCCGTGCGAGCGGTCGCGCGCGAGAGGGGGCGTGGGAGAGAACCCCCTGCACTACAACCGCTCGGGCCCGAAGCCTCCCTCCCTCCCCCCTCCCTGCCCCCTCCCTCCCCCCTCCCCTCCCCTCCTCCACCCTCCTTCCCTCCCCCCTTCATCTCCCTTCCCTTCCCCTCCCCCCGACCCTTCCCCCCCCCACCCACCAAACCACCCCAGCCCAACCCGAAGCCGCCAATTTGCCCTCCGTTCCCAGTGGGGAGAGGCGGGGCGTCGGGAACATTGAAAAAAGGCACGCACGGAACCCGTACCCCCCTCAACCCGAAATTTGGATCATCGAGTTTGGTTAAAGTGGTCTGGTAGGTACTCCCTCCCCCCGCCCCCTCCTCCACCACCTTCCCCCTGCCCTCCCTCCCAGGGCGGACGGGGCTGCCCTGCGGCGAGAGCAGCCGTGGCCCGGCCGGGTATGAGAAAGGCCCCCCGCGCGACGCGAGGGCGTCGACATTGCAGGCCTCTGGCGCTGCCGCGCGAGCGAGCGAGAGAGAGAGAGAGAGAGAAAGAGAAACAAAAAAAACATCAAAAAAAGAAAGAGGGAGAGAGAGAGAGAGAGAGTGAGAGAGACAGAGAGAGAGAGAGAGAGAGAGTGGGAGAGAGAAATCGGACAGGGCTGGAAAGGAGAGGGAATCGGACAGGGCTGCAGTTGGGGCGCTGAACAAGGAGTCCTTTTCGTTGGGGAGGGGCTCCGTGTTGAATGTTTCGCATCTTGCCTTAGGTTGTCCTTGGGTTTTCGATGGGGAATCGAAGTTCAACTTATGGAAACAACGGGTCTCGTTCCTTATTCAGGGTTCCTTAGGTCAACGCCTCGACTGTAGGACGAGGACATGGGCGGGTTAGGAGGGCGGGTTCCTGGGGGTAGAGAGGATTTCGCGCACCTGGGAGCCCACACGGGGCCGGCGGATAAGAGGAAGCGGGAAAATGAGGAGATAAGAGGATGACGTGGTATTTCGGACGGGGCCTGGATAGATTCGTTCCCGAGCTTTCCCGAATGCTCTCAGAGCGTTCCGGAGCGGTCCGAGAAGGCCGTGGCGCCCGATACACATCCTCCAGAGCCGCCGGATCTCAGAGATTCTCGATCATCCCCACCCGATGTTATCCTCGTCCTGGCTTCGTCTTAAAGGTTTAGGATGCGACTCGTGGGAGGTTCCATTCGGTGTCGGCGCTGGTATATCTGTGGTCGAAGGCCGGCCGGCCCAATCCGGCATCATCCCGCGCAGTTCCACTCAGTCCCGTCCCATCGGGCCTCGTCTGGCTTGACTTTCGGCTGAAGCAGGCCTCATCGGGCTTGGTGGCTTTCCAGCTGAGTCTGACAGCCCTCACTCGTTCTCACGAATACCCCCCAGGAGCTGCTTCCCGGGAGAGAGCGCGAGAGAGAGAGAGATGACTTCCTGCTGGGGCGGCCATGCTGAGGGTAGCCAGCTTGAGACATGTCTCTATCCCTATGGTTTGCATCCCCCGATCAGGTCTCTAGATCCCTATGATTTGTTGGCCTGGGGCACGAGTTCTATGGCGCGGGGCCGCAGCGCCTTCGATGTTGCGCGTCGCCGCAGCGCGTCAACCGAGAGCGCCGCGGGGCTCCAGATGCATCATTGCACCCTCTGTGCCCTCATGCAGTTTTATGGGCACGTGCGCCGCCGACAGATTCTGGATCAGAGTGTTTTTGCTGGGTTCCCCAACCACATCCAGATCTACGCGCTCTCGACCTACGGGAGGGTTGTCCTGATGGGCGGGGCATTCGCGGCTCCCCTTTGGCCCTTGAGGGGGATGGCCGCGGGCGGCGAATCCGCCGCCCGCGAGGCCGCGTCGTTCTTGCTGCCCGCAATCGCGACTCGCAGGGGCCGCCAGGGGGCGCGCCAGGGCCTCCACGTTGACGATCTGTCGATCCACTCCTCAAGCAGTGCCTCAGGCAAGTGAAGGAGCTAGCAACCAGCCTCGCCGTCGCAATCACAGAGAATGCGTCTGTTTCCTTCTCGGAGAAGAGGATGGCGGCCGCAGCCAACGCCGCCCTCCGCCCCAAGTCTGTCCATGCAGAAATGGGCGCGTTTGGTGGGCGCGGTTCTTGGCCCTCTATAGTCTTTGAATTTCATTCGCGGCTGGCAAGCATCAGGGCCAACCTTTAGCTCGGGCTGTCCGCGAGAAAAGGAAACACTCCGTTTGAGGTTGGCCAAAGGTTCGTTGTCTTGGGACATCGAAGGCCGAAAAGTTGAAATTGTTTAGAAATGGCGGGGAATCGCGCCGAGCGAGCTGCTAGCTGTTCGGCGCGCTGCGGCTCCAGCAGGAGGCGCGAGCAAGAACGGGTGTAATCTTTTTATTTGAGGTGGGCCTTGAACCCTGGCGGCCCCAGTCACTTGGCGGCAGGTGTGCTCGCAGGGCATGCGGGGGAATGGCGGCGCGTCCCTGGGCCGTCTCCATGTTGCCCCGCTCGTCGTGCGGAGGCCTTCGGTCTTGGTGAGCCCTGCAAGGCGTTTCACTCTTCGGTGGCTCCGTTCGAATCTTCCGACGGCAAATCTGGGCTCGTGTGTGCGAGGCTTTTATCGCCCATGTTGCCCTGGCTTGTTGAGGCGGGCCTGTCTTTGGGGGGCCCAACTAAGTTCGCGAGCGCATCGCGCAGGACGCGGGGTGCTTACTGAGGCGCCGCCGCAATTCATTGCTGATCGAGCCACTGCAGATCTGTCAAGAAAGTACATTGGCAAGCGCGTCCGCCGCATCTGCTCCGCGCGGGAGGCAGTCCGCAAGTTGCTTCACGAGGGTCACGGCTTCCCGTGATTGTGAGAGCGGCGGGGAGCACTTCCCCAGGCTGTGGGCATGTATTTCGGCAGGTGTTGTCTGGCTCTTGAACGACTGGAGAAGCTCTGGCTAATTGGGGTGATCATTGACAGAGAATGCCTGTTATGCAAGTCAGCTCCACACACCCCCTGACTTAGAATGCATGAATGTTATGTTTCAGAGGCCGAAGATATGTGAGCTAAGCATGCCGGTCTAGAGTTTCTGGGGCGCGCTGGACCACCCTGTTCACTGTCCTCAAGTCTGGTGGCTGATTGCGCCTGGTGCGTTGCAGCCAGTGCCTGACTGGCCATTCAAATCCGTCGGCCTCGACGGGCAGGAGCATGGGCCCTTCTTCCCCGACGCGTTAGAGCAAGTCTTTTCCGATAGTTCGCGCTTCCAAGCTGATAGGCTCGAGATGTCCCGCGCTGGCTTCCGTGTAGTCTCTAGGACTGACTTTGGAGTGGCCGTGCGAGGCTGATATGGATATGGTCCCCCCCCAAGTGATTTCGCACAGAGTAGCAGCGATGCCGAGCGCAGTGGCTTGGCAATTTCAGTCACGCGTAGAACGTCCCCTTCCGCCGGCGCCCACGCTGAGCCGGTCAAGGTTGATTACTCGGGGCTCCTAGCTGGAGCCAAGCAGCCTGCGAGGGCTCTTTCGGGGAGGTCGCGCTTCAGTTTTTTCCGCTGGTGAGAAATCAATAGGCGAGCTGGTGGTGGGCCGTGGCCTGGTCTCATCAAGATCAAGGCCCAGAGCCTTCAGTGGGGCCGCCGATGTCGTTAATTATTTGAACATAGCTGGCTCTACCAAGTGGACGAGCTAGCTGAATTAGGTGCTGGGCTTCATAGTCTGTCCCCTGTTGAGCACCACGAGTTCGAGCAAGATGAGGCCGGATATCAAAACTTGGCCACAGGTGCTTTACATATTTTGCAAGCTTGGCACACTTGTGAAGAGCGGTTTGGTAAATTGTCCAGGCCCCCCCGAAACCCAAAGAGGTGAGGACCCTAGGCCCCAGTCACCGCCCTGTCTGTCACCAGGGGGTTTTCTGTGCCTGCAGTGTCTTCGGGGGGTCTCAGATCGAACCGCAACCCTTTGTCAATCCCTCAACCCCACCCTTGTCGGATTTGCTCCGCGGAGGTGCTGGGTCGCGGCATAAGTTGAATTAGGCCAGGGTTATTGAAACAGATGTGCATGTCATAGTATGTGTGCTCTGTGGGGGACGCGCGCCACTTAAACTTGGCAAGCTTGTGGAACTCTGTTTGAACCCAAACAAAGCGTTCGTCCGAGCGGTCCAAGCTCCTGCGTGGGCTCTTTCTTGGCTCGAGCTACAGGCTGGGGCAAGCTTTCCCCCTCTCGTCCCTTTCCTCTTTTCCTCTGCCGCCTCTGTCGCCTCTCCCTCTGCGTCCGTTGAACCCGGCCTGGTAGCTGTCAGTTGTGTCGTCGGCGCTCGTTGTTCACTGAATGACAGCGTTCGCTTGGCCTGTGAGGTCCGTGAAGAGAAGGAGGGGGAGCAGGAGGAGGAGGAGGAGGAGGATGAGGAGGAGGAGGAGGAGGAGGAGGAGGAGGAGGGGAAGCAACAAAATGGTGAGGGGGAGGGGAAAGGGGAGGGAGAATGGAAGGATGAGGAGGAGGGGAGGGGAGGCAAGGAAGGAGGGCGGGCGGACGGGCGTGCGGACGCAGGAGGAGGATGAAGGGAGGAAGGAAGGAAGGAAGGAGAAGGAGGATGAGGACGATGATGATGATGATGATGATGATGATGATGATGATGATGATGATGATGATGATGATGATGATGATGATGATGATGATGATGATGATGATGATGATGATGATGATGATGATGATGATGATGATGATGATGATGATGATGCTGATGATGATGATGCTGATGATGATGATGATGATGATGACGACGACGACGATGATGATGATGACGATGATGACGATGATGATGATGATGATGATGATGATGATGATGATGATGATGATGATGATGATGATGATGATGATGATGATGACGACGATGACGACGACGATGATGATGATGATGAGATGATGATGATGAGGAGGAGGAGGAGGAGGAGGAGGAGGAGGAGGAGGAGGAGGATAATGAGGAGGAGGAGGAAAAGCAGGGGGAGGGGGACGAGGACGAGGACGAGGACGAGGACGAGGACGAGGACGAGGACGAGGAGGAGGAGGAGGAGGCGGAGGACGAGGAGGAGGAGGGGGAGGAGGAGGAGGAGGAGGAGGAGAAAGAGGGTTGGGCCCGAAGGAGCGCACGTGGTGAGGAGGAGAAGGAGGAGAAAACACATCAAATAAGAAATCAGCCTGCCAGCAGGCACCCCACGAACATTCCCCATCCCCCGATGGCACCAGGGACCCACAGAAGCTCTCGGGCCCTGTAGGAGACTCAAACCGTGGCGAAGCATGCGCCCGCTGATTCCTCATAGCATGATTGCTTATCGCTGGAGCACGCCGCATGTTCGTGCGCCCTTCTTGTCCTCCCGGCAAGGTCTGTGGCTCTGCTGGGCACCCAGATCGACGCCCTCAAGACGGAGGTCCGCGCCCTGCTGAGGGCAGACGCGGCGGCCCAGAGGCGGGCCAGGCCGGGCGACGGCGCGGGGCCGGCCGCGGGCAGCGCGGGCGGCACGGCCGAGGAGGACGGCTCCGCGGGCGTGGATTCCTCGGGGGCACGGAGGAGGAGGAGGAGGAGGAGGAGGAGGAGGAGGAGGAGGAGGGGAGGGAGGGGAGGGGGAGGGGGAGGGGGGGGGGGAGGGGGAGGGGAGGGGGAGGGGGAGGGGGAGGGGGAGGGGGAGGGGGAGGGGGGAGGGGGGGAGGGGGAGGGGGAGGAGGAGGAGGAGGAGGAGGAGGAGGAGGAGGAGGGGCGAGGAGGGGCGAGGAGGGCGAGGATGGCGAGGAGTAGGAGGAGGAGGAGGAGGAGGAGGAGGAGGAGGAGGAGGAGGAGGAGGAGGAGGAGGAGGAGGAGGACCCCCCCTCCTCCTCCTCATGGTGGTGGCGGTGGAAGACAAGCCCTCCATGGTGTGCGCCAGGATGGCCGTGGGCGGGCCATGGACGGCGCTGGATCGGTTGCGCCGATGGGCGCGGCCGCGCCCTCGGCGCCGGACGCGACCGGCTAGAGGAGGGCGAGGCGAGCCCAGCGCACAGCGCCGGCCGAGGCAAAAAGCAGAGCGAGCTCGCATCGAGCCTCTGTGTTCGATGCGTCGTGTCGGGTCGTGTGCGCGCGCGTGCGGCTGCGTTTCCTGTTCTTCATCCTCCTTCTCCTCCTCAGCAGGTCGAGTTAGGCAACGCTTTGTTCTGCGCCATGTTCCCCAATCGGAGCTTACCTCTGTAGGGATCCTAGCAGATTCATATGGTTAGGCGAGGTGGGGCGCCGATTTCGGCGGCATGCCTGGGTGCCCGGGTGCCCGGGTGCCCGGGTGCGCTATAGCTCCGTAACCCTATAGCCCTATTGCCCTATTGCCCTATGGCCTTATAGCCTTGTAGCCCTATAGCCCTACAGCTCTATAGCTCTATATATATATATGCCTATAGCCCTATAGCCCTATAGTCCGATTACAACCCTATAACCCCATAGCCCTATAGACCTATAGCCCTATGGCCCTATAGCCCTATTATAGCCCTATAGCCTCATAGCCCTACAGACCTATAGCCCTATGGTCCTAGAGCCTTATAACCCCATAGCCTCAGAGCCCCAGAGCCCCATATCCCTATAGCTCTACAGCCCTGTAGCCCTATGGCCCTGTAGCCCTATAGCCCTATAGCCCTATAGCCCTATAGACCTATTGCCTTTATGGCCCTATAGCCCTGTAGCCCCATAGTCCTATAGCCCTAAAAAGATTATGATTGGGTTGTTCCTCCGGTATCATGCCTCTTCCTTGTTGCCAGTCATGCTACTAAGATCCCTGGAATTATGGAGATTATGGAGCACCCCGCGGAGCCGTGGGATGAAGAGGCCCCTTCGTCGTGACGCTCGGGCTTGACGTGTCGGGTGGCTTTCGGGCCGCTGCCCTGAAGACCTATCCGCCCGTGCTGTGCAGTTTCCTTGCTGAATGTGGGTGGCAGGACTTTAACCTTTGGATAACTGATTGGGAGTGTGCCCTCGAGGTCCCCTGCAGGCTCAAGGCTTTTACGTTCCGTTCGATGAGTACTTCAGCTTCCAGAGGCAGCATGAGGGTGCCATGAGTGGTTGTGCTTCTCGAGGTGCGATCGGAAGCGCCTAATCTTCTGCGCCTTTTCTTGTGCATGTGATTTTGGCACGCTTCGGTCCTGAACAATGATGTGAGAACCGTGGGAGGAGGAGGAGGAGGAGGAGGAGGAGGATGAGGAGGAGGAGGAGGAGGAGGAGGATGAGGAGGAGGGGAGGAGGAGGAGGAGGAGGAGGAGGAGAGGAGGAGGAGGAGGCGGAGGAGGAGGAGGAGGAGGAGGAGGGGGGGGGGGGAGGAGGAGGAGGAGGAGGGAGGAGGAGGAGGAGGAGGAGGAGGAGGAGGAGGAGGAGGAGGAGGAGGAGGAGGAGGAGGAGGAGGAGGAGGAGGAGGAGGGAGGAGGAGGAGGAGGAGGAGGAGGAGGAGGAGGAGGAGGAGGAGGAGGAGGAGGGGGAGGGGGGAGGGGGAGGGGAGGGGGGGGGAGGGGGAGGGGGGGGGGAGGGGGAGGGGGAGGGGGAGGGGAGGGGGGAGGGGGAGGGGGAGGGGGAGGGGGAGGAGGAGGAGGAGGAGGAGGAGGAGGAGGAGGAGGAGGAGGAGGAGGAGGAGGAGGAGGAGGAGGAGGAGGAGGAGGAGGAGGAGGAGGAGGAGGAGGAGGAGGAGGAGGAGGGAGGAGGAGGAGGAGAGGAGGAGGACCTCCCCCGGTGGCCCCTGGAGCAGTGCTTTATGGGTCACCTGGCCCTACTTTGATCCCGCCCCCCCCAGGGCCGACTAGCCCTGAGAGGGGGGGGGGGGAGGCTACGTTCTGACGAACTTTCGAGCCGCCAGGTGCCAGGAGGAGGACCCCCCCCACCTACCGACCCCCACAGCTCCTTGCTCCCCCGCCCTCCTCGTCCTCGTTCTCCCCGTACGGCGAGGGCGCTGGTCCAGGAATGTGCCCACGAGGCTTCGGACCCCGGACCACTCCCTGGCGGAGGAGGGCGGCGGGGATGCCCGTGGCCGGTCCGCGGTTGGAGTTGCCCCAGCTTCTGGACCCTGGAGTCCCCATCCAGGGGTGCCTTTATTGTCCCGCGTCCTCTGTCCGCCCTCTCCGGCCGCCTGAGGCCTCGCCCGCCTGTGCCCCGTCTCCCCAATTTGAGCTGAGCGTAGCCCGCCTGGCTTATAGCGGAGGAGGTTCGCTCTCGCCCCGCCGACCAAAAATTGTTCCTCGCCCTCGCCGCAGCTCCGCAACCGTTTTCTGGCTCGGGCCGCCCGGGCCGAAGGCCTCCTTGGCTCGGGCTCGCTCCAGCCCTGGCTCGCTGCGCGCCGCCCAGGCGGCGGCGGGCCCCGGGGGGGGGGGCGAGGCGGGGCGGGCGGGGGCCCTCCCAGGCGGCTCGGAAGCTCCCCGGCCTCCTGCAGTTTTCCAAGCCCTCCCCGGAGGCACAACAAAATCAGGAGGGGACAGAACACACAGACGCAAATGATCGTCGACTCGCAGGAAAAGATGTGAAAATATGGGAGGTTGGGGGGAAGACAAAAACCCTGAAAATATGAGGAAGCGGCCCTCCCAGGCGGCTCGGAAGCTCCCCGGCCTCCTGAGGTTTTCCAAGCCCTCCCCGAAGGCACAACAAATCAGGAGGGAGCAAAACACACACAGGCGCAAGTGATCGTCGACCCCCAGGAAAGATGGGAAAATATGGGAGGTTGGGGGGAAGACAGAAGCCCAGAAAATATGGGAAGATATGGGGAATCCTGTCATTTGTGTCCATTTATTTGTGTGTCCCAGGGCCCCTTAAAAAAAACCTCTCAGGATGGGGAGCCCTGAGACGAAGTCAAGGCAAGCGGGGGTCCGCCAGAGCGCCCGATCTTGCAGGATCCTGCAGGGCCAGGGTCGCACTGTCCAGGGGTTGGGCGCAGGCTCCTGCAGGATCTGACAGGATCTTTCGCATCGACCCGGGCTTGGGCGCAGGACCCTGCAGGATTCTTGCAGCATTCTGCGAGGCTCGACTGACCAGGGTCTGGATCGACCCGGGTCCCAGGATCCCCGAAAGCCCTCCCCGGAGACACAGAAGCCCCCCAGAAGGCCGGAGAGCTTCCGAGAAGTCCGGCCGCCTCCCGAGAAGGCCTGCTCCTCCTCGCTGCTTCCCCCCGCCCGCCGCCGAGCAGTCGCCGCCGCCCTGCGGCCCAGGGCGGTGTGCGATGGCGGCCATCCCGCTGGGCGCGAGCCTGCTGCAGGGCGACCTGCTGGACGGCGTCGTGGAGTCGGCGCTGCGCAGCGTTGCCGCACAGCTCAAGGCGGAGTTCCGGAGGGAGCTCGGCCTGGCCCTGCGGGTCGCGCAGCCAGAGGCGGCCCTCGGGCTCGGTTTCGAGCGCACGGAGGCCCCCCTGGTCGCCGTGCCCGGCCTGAATACACCGGTCACCGAGCATGCAGAAGGCAAGACAGGGGAGCCCACTGAGCCGAAGATGGCGGATCGCTGTGGGCTTCATGCCATGCCCCAGAGGATGGCGTCCTTTGGCGACGCGACGAAGCCGGCCGAGAATGCTCAGGCAAGGCCAGTCTTGACTGAGGAGGACCAGGCGGAAATAATCCGCATGAGGGCAGAGGAGATTGCGCGGGAAGAGGCTGCAAAGAAGGCAATGAGACGTCATCGTTTACACAGTGTCATGTTCGACCAACCCATCCTGGGCCAGGCCAGCCGATGCAAAGTTTTCCTATACCATTTGATCACAAGTCTGAAGTTCGATCTATGCATGGGCGTCATCATCCTTCTCAACGCCATATCGATCGGCTTGGAGACTTCCACCTCGCGACGTGGCGATCATGTTCCGTTTTTCTTGCATGCCTTGGAGTACATGTTTCTTGTTCACGTGGTTTCTGCCATCCCGTTGACCCCCAGATAAGAAGCTAAGTTCACGGGTGAGGCCTTCTGTCTCTTGGGAACCGTTAGAGGGGCCTATCGGGGAATATTTTGGGCCTCCTGGGGGCCTCTCGAAGCCTCTTGGGGTTCTGTTGGGCGCCTGCTGGCGGTCTCGGGGATCCTCTTGGGGCGAGTCAAACCCATTTCGAGGCCACCAGACGCGTCCCTACACGATTTTCACGTGTTTTTCCACGATTTTCGGGAGCGGATGAGACCTCCGGGCCGCCCGGGGCCGTCCGGCCGGACCCCCCCCCCCCCCTCCAAACGGACCGGACCGGGCTCCCGGGGGAGGGGTTTGGGGAGGGGGAACATCTCACACGCCGATGAACCCCAAGGGGTCGGCGGATTTTCGTGTCCCAGGGCCCCGTCATTCCAGGGGCTCTCTTGGGCCATCATGGGGCCCCGACGTCCCGGGGCGATCCTTGGGAGCCTGCCGGGCCACCTTGGACGCTGCTACAGCCAGAGGGGTGAAGATGCTTAAGATGTGAGCTTTCCTCTGGATTTCGGGGCCGCTTCTGGTTTGGGGTCCTCGTGGAGCTCTCTGGGGGCGTCTTGGAGGCTTCTCGGGCCGGCCTGGGGCAGTTTGGGCCGTGTGTTGGTGCCTCCTTGGCGTGTTTGAGCCCATCTGGAGCAAGCTCGGATGGAATCTTGGGCATCTTGGAGGCCACGGAGGGCAGTACTGGAGGCTCTGGAGGCCCTGGGGGAGCGTTTAGCAGCCCGACCCCCCCCCCCACCGCCCCCCTCCCCCTCTCAGGGGCAACGATGGGGGGGGGGATAGGCATGGGGGGGGATGCATCGACCCCCATGATCGCCGATAGGGGCCCGATAGCCCCGACTTGTTCAGGAACGTGCGGACTCACTATCGGGGGCCTATCGCCGCTCTGTCGGCGGTGCATCGCCGATTCCAGGTCGGTGTTTCCCCCCCTGTGCCTATCCCCCCTCCTGTGCTCAGACCCAGGGCAGGGGGCAGGGGAGAGGGGGACAGACGGCCACTCATCGCACACGCCTCGGCACCTCTGGCGGGCGGGGGTCGGCGGAGTCTCTATTGCGCGGAGCTGGGCATCCGGGTCTACGTCGGCGGGCGCGAGGCGTTCCAGAGCCACTGGGTGAAGTTTGATGCGGTGGTGGTGATCGCAGGCTGTCTAAACTTGTTGCTCACGCTGACATCCCTTGGCGGCGTGGACAATCTCAACATGATAAAGCTGATTCGGCTGTTCCGCCTCGCGAAGACCGTGCGGGTGCTCGTCCATTTCCGAACTTTGTGGATGCTAGTCCAGGGGCTAATTTACTCTGTTATGCCGATGTTCTGGACGGCTATCTTGATGCTTGTTGTTATCTATGTGTTCGCTGTCATAGCTATGGAGACCATTCCACTCTCGAATGCTGATGGGGACGCAACATATCCAGCTGCCTGCGGCAAATCCCGCCACCGTGCCAGCCCAGTTTTCTGGGTGGCGACTGTTCGAGCGGGCACGGGAGGCCGTCACGTGTGACGCCTCGTGTTTCCAGGCTTGGAAGAGCCGTGATGAGGATGATGAGGATTATGAAGATGATGGGGGTGGTGATGGCGACGACGATGATGATGCTGATGGTGGTGGATGTGGTGGTGGTGCTGATGATGGTGGTGGTGGATGTGGTGGTGGTGATGATGGTGGTGGTGGTGGAGGTGATGGTGGCGATGGCGATGATGGTGGTGGTGGAGGTGGTGGTGGTGGTGATGATGATAATGATGACGACGATGATGATAGTGGTGATGATGATGGTGGTGGTGGTGATGGACATGATGATCATGCTGATGATGGTGATGCTGATGATGACGATGATGATGGTAATGGTGATGGTAGTGTTCTGGTGGTGATGATGATCATGATGATGATGACGATGCTGATGACGATGATGATGATGGTGGTGGGGATAAATAATGTTGACGACGACGATGTCGACGATGACGATGACGATGACTCTGAGTAAGAGTATGAGGATGAGGATGAAGACGATGACGATGATGATGATGATGATGATGATGGTGGTGATGATGCTGATATTGTTGTTGATGGTGGTTAGAATGATGTAGACGATACAGATGATGATGCTGCTGATGGCGATGGTGATGATGCTGATCGTGATGATCGTGATAACGATGATGATGATGATGATGATGATGATGATGATGATGATGATGATGATGATGATGAAGATGATGATGATGATGATGATGATGATGATGATGATGATGATGATGATGATGATGATGATGATGATGATGATGATGATGATTGTTCCTCGACGTTAGGACCAACATCTGATGTAAAGACATTATTGCGCACAATGAAATCAGACTTCAATGATCCGTCGCAGAGAGCCAAGTGTCTCGTATTGCCCCGCATGGGCCGTGCTGCCAGGGTGCTGCGCAGAGGGGCCTCCTGCGCAGCGCATGCCGAGCAACGTGGATGTGCTAGCTGAAAAGATGTTCCGCCGCTTCGTCTTCGGCGTTTGTATCGAGCTCGAACTCAGGTGGGGCCTCCGCCTCGAATAGCTCCTGTGCTGGCACGACAGGAGGATGGGTTGGAGGCACGGCGGAGGAGGGAGGGTACTCAACCGTGACTGTGCCGCTGCATGCGGGGAGGTCTTCGCCTCGAACAAAAATGACACGGCGCTGGATTGCCTCCTCTCCCCTGCTGCCTGCATCATGCCATGCAGGTTCATTCTGGCGATAGGCTGGGCTCACTGCTCGAGAGTCTCCAGCCAGTGGCCTACTTCTTCCTCGAGCCATCCCGCTGGGGCCACGCCTCTGTGATGTACCGCTTGGCCCTCGGCCTCGAGGGCACGGCTGATCAAGACTCGGCCCTCCCATGTGGGCGCGCCGATCACCAGCTTCGTCTTGGTGTCGTCGTAGCACTTCTCCAGGCGTACGAAGGAGATGACGTCGAGGAGATCCTCCTTGCTGATCTCGGCCTCCGCCTCGATGTCCTCGGGCTCCGCTCGGAGCAGGTAGTTGCGGATGGCCCCCTTCATGGATCCGCCCACGTCGCACATGTGCAGTCCTTCCAGGGCCGCGAGCGCGAGGGACGGGGCTGGGGACCCTATCTCCTGCAAGCGTTTCTTGTCCTCTGGGGTGCCGCTCTTCCTGAGGGAGTCCAGGGTGTGCATGTAGCCCTCGAGCTCCTGCGTGATGGCTATGGTCACTGGATGCTCGTTGCTCATCGTGTATGCGTCCGTGCTGATGCTGCTGTTCAGCCTGGTTTTGTGTGTCGTCTGGAGCAGCAGCTTCAAGGTCGACCGTAGCAAGTCCATCAAATTCTTGTCCTTGCTGGTCCAGACCTTGGGGTTGTGATTGCCTCGGCGCCCGCGGCGTCCTCCGCGGCGAGCTGGGCGTCGGCTGGACTGGTCGGTCTTTTTGTCCTTCTCGCCGTTGTCTTCCTCGTCCACCTCGATGGGCGTGGCTGCTGGCGCGGCTGCTCCCCCTTCCTCGGCTGGTGGTCGCGGTGATCGAGATCGCCTCTGCGTTGGCGGCGGCGGGCCTGGCTGGCGTGGAGCCTTTGTCCCCTTTTGGCCTGCAGCGGCACTGGAGGCGGCGCCAGAGCCCTTCGAGCCCTGGGAGGAGTCCAGCGGGAGTCGCCACGCCGCTCTCTGCTTGGGCGTCATCCCCTGGTCCAGGAGGTAGTACAGGAAGAGTAGGAGTAGAGGAAACAGTAGCCACTCGAGGTGTCCCTTGCGATGTTGCATGTACTTCTGCTGCTGGACGCTGTGCTGCTCGTAGCCGTCGTAGTGGTCGATGCCTCGCTCTGCTGCGTGGGTCGCTGCCTACGATGTGTTCCACCGACTGACGAATGGCGGCGCGCACAGCGGGGGTATCCTCGACGGCAGGCGAGGGGCGGCAGCTGGATGGCGCGGGACGTGGCGGGTGGGCGCTCGGGGTGGCCGTGCGCGTGGTAAGCCTTCTGACGACAGGCGTGAGCATGGAACCCGATGGCGACGGTGGTACATGTCCTAGGACGTGAACCCGGAGCTTTTGCTGATCATGATATTCATGCTGGCATGCATGGTCCAACGCGTAGTCTCGTAAAGGACATGTAGTACATGTTGCTGGGACCCAGGGATATACTTGATGCGTAAGTTCTGGGATGCATCTGCCTGCTTGCCATGCCCGTCGTAAATGTCTAGCTGCGTGGTCTTGATTTTGGAATTTAGTTTGGCACACAATACATTTGTTGTCGATCTGTAACGTGGTCAATACCGCTGGCATACCGTGTCCTAGGCCCTTAGATTTGGTTTGATGTGTGGCGAGCTGTTTGAGCGTCCCGAACCGTTTCTGGCACGACTCGATGTTGCACACGAAGGGGCGGTTCGTCTCGTCATCGGTGTCCGTCTCGTCGTATGCTGACGCCGAGGGGAGAGAGGAGGTAGTCACGCTGGCCTCGGGGGGAGCCCACTGAGTCGTCCAATAGGATGCCCTGAGAGCCCGAACGTCGCAGCTTAGAAAGGCCTTTCGAACCCACTCGTCGTCCCATAATTTTTTTACAACTCGAGGTTGCCACGCTTCCTGAAAGCTCTCGCCAATCGTGTGACGATAGGCACATCAAATCGTCCGCGAGCTGTTTGGCCCACGGGTGCACGTTCGGGTCTGCGGAGATCTCACCCTGCGAGTTGAGGGTGCCCGCGCTGACGGGGCGGTTGCTTATGGCCGCCTGCTGCTCGAACTTGCACCTTCCAAAAAAGCCGCGAGAAATTAGCCTTGATGAGCGTGTGACCGAATGATGCCATGCCACCAACTGAGCCTGCGCACGAGTAATTCGGTGGCAGTCGGTGCAACTTGCCATTCAATAAAAACTTGTCGGGTGGACAGGGATCGATGATTGTTGTTCTCATCCTCCTTGTGTGCCGTTCCTCTCATCATTGATCGTAGTTTACGGGCTAACGAACTGTCGAGTCTATGGAGCTCTCTGGGGGTCCGCGCATAGCTTTCGAGGCCCGACCAGACCCTCCCCGCGACATTGGACACGAACGCGAGTCGTTTGGCCTTCCAAGGTCCTCCAGAATACCAGCAGTTGCCCGGACGGCACCACCCAGTCTTTCCCGATTGTATGCGGGCCTCGACTTCACGACGATTGTTGTTAGCGACATGTACATATCCTCCGAGGTGAATCAAGTCATGGACCGCATTCCCAGATATGTTCCGTTCGGCCTCCTTCGTAGCCCCGTGGGTGCCCAGTGAGACCAGGGTGTCCTGCTTACTGATGTTCTGTGCGTAGCCGCCAGCTTCGAGGGCCTGGGAGAGCGTGTTGTTGTGGATCTCATCAATCTGCAGCGCCTGGTGGGACGTGCCATCTGGCACCAAGAGGATCTTGACTAAATCGTCGATGAAAGCCCCAAGGTTCGCATCATGCTCTTCGCCAGTGAAAGGGCAATGTACCTGAAACGGGTTTCCCTGGACCTGGGCCATCTCCTGGGACCACTGCACAACTAATAGATAGAATGATTCCATGAAAAGTTCAGGCTCGTTCGAGTCGCCCATCCTCCCTCCTGTCCTTGGTCGAAGAGCTATGCTGGCATCAGACGCCTGCAGAAAAAACTACAGCATCCTGTCGATGCTGCTCCAGGAGGGGATGAACATGTTCGTCTTCGCATCGGAGTGTGTGAGCTGCGGCCAGTCGCTCGTGTGAGATTGTCGCGAATGCGTCCCGCATGTCGTACGACTTACACAGCTTAGCAATTAGCATGAGCGGCTCGCGGCGACGGGGATGAATGCCTCCGTGCGCCCACGGTGGTGGGTCGAATTGGGTTCCATACAGAATGGGTCCTATCCTGAGATACAAACGCCAAAAATGATCGAAACAATGAAGTAGCCGCACGCATGCAGGAATATCCTGGATCACGTTGCCAGTGGGGCTTTTCCTTTTTTTTTTGCCGATAGCGACCGCCTGACTAGTGAAAGCCTGGGCGGGTAGAGATCCACATCGATGGACGTGGGCAAGTAGTGTGACGAAAGTCTGGTTGATGGTGGAGCTGGCGTCATGGTCAATCACGAGCTTCCGTCGACTGGGTTGGTAGACTCGCTCGGCGAGCGGGTCCGCGCACTGATAATCTGCGGTGCCATGTCCCATCCCTGCCCTTTGGACGCCAGGGCGGGCCAGATATTGTGGGGCGAGGAGCATGATGGTGAGTTCGATGGGCCACGCCCAAGGTGGGTTGTAGCGCCTCCGTTTTTCCCTCCGCAGTCGTTTCTGCAGATGTTCGAGCTCTTCTGCTGCTGTCTCGATGTCGTGGAGCTCGGGGGCGCCGATGTGCTCCCCGCCTGGTTGTATGTCGTTCGATTGGGCTAGTAATCGTGGATAGATAGATGTCGGGTCGTCGATATACATACTGACGTGGGCAGGCGTGGCCGAACGTCCCCCTTGAACAGCTGGTTGAGTAAGGGCATCTGTGTATTCGGCTGCGGAGGGGCGCGTGGATGGTAGTGAAAGGTATGATCTTCGTCGTGGTCCCGTCCGTCGTCCTGCTCGAATGTACGTCAGGTGTGCGACTCGGGAGAGGTCGCGTGTAGCCCACGCGTCGCGGATGTCCAGGCCAGTATTGACTTTCCACCAGTGGTCCATCCAGCGTTGGTGCGTTCGTATTCGTCGTTGGATCTCGCGCAGGGTCTCATGGTTGAAAGGTAGTCGTCGGGCTCGGTAACCGGCACGTTCTTTAAGCAAGCGGAGGCGTTCAAGTCGTGCTTGTTGGTACCATTGTGGCTGTCCTCCTCCTTCCTTTGTATAATACTTGCGGCCGCATTCACGAATGATATGGGCGATGAGAGCGTTGTGGCGGGTCGGAAACTGATCCATCTTGACAACTCGGATGACCTCCCTGTGTTTGCTGATCTCGGCGTAGACGTCATTGAGGAAGGCGGCGCGGTGGGCGCCCGTCTGGAGCCCAGCAGCAAGAAGGCCGAAGTCCCAGCGGATGTTATTGTTCTTGATGTTGGCACCGCTGACAGGCATCTTGATCTGCATGATCATGGGGACGTGATCGGCAACGTGCAGTAGGCTGCGTAGTTTGGCGTGGATCTTCCAATTCAACTTCACGTATTTCACGACCTCCATGAGGTTGTCGTAGCCGATGAAGTGGTCGATGCGTGATCTGGCTTTTGTTGGGCCCGTAGTAGGTGTTGCCCACGTCGATGTGCGTATTGATGGCTGTCAATTGATGGATCAGCATCTGGTCGTGGATAAAGCGTCCGAACTCGGTCTCGTCGCTGGCCTGGTAGCTGCCGATCGCATTGTCAGTATGGAGCTGTCGCGCCCGTCGTCCTAGTCCTTGGTTGTGGTCTGTGAACATGATGGGTGTGATGCGCGTGGGGGTGTTAGTGAGTGTCTGCAGTACCCAGCTCCATAGTCGTCGGCATCCTGCTTTCCAATGTTGGTTTTGACCCGCTCCGTTCGGCCTTGGTGGAAAATACGCTACAATGAGTCGAATGCGGAGCTGGCCTCGATGGAGCTCGACTGCGCCTGCGCGGCCCCTGGGGAGGGTGTAGTACCTTGACAGTATCTATCTTTCGGAAGTGGCGCTTAGATACCGCAATGCTGCAGCCCGCTGAGCTATTTGCGCGGGCCCCCCTGCCCCATCCGAAGTGGACCCATGTGTGGTGTAGGCTGTCCTCAAGATGGTGCGGGGCGTCGGTAGTGCGTTGGCGTATCTTGGTACCCACGTACATCATGATCTGTATAGCACGGCACGTGTCGGAGATGTTGTCGAGGCGTCCTGGTACTCCCTTGAGCGAGAATGGGTTCCATCCCAATATTGTGATGGCCTTCGTAGTGGCTTGGTGTGGGCGTACGTCAGGGTCAGGGCGGCGTGGGGGTTCCAGAGGGCCAGGCGGGGGGGCGTCGGCGGGTCGTCGGGCTGGAAATTGATGTTCAGGTCGTTCGTCGCATGGTTCCCGTTCATGTCGAAAATCAATTCCAGGTGGTAATTCAATGTCAGCGCGCCATTGTTCCACTGGTGGCAATTCATGGTCTGCGTGGTGTGCTCCTGCATGTACTGGCCCGCCGTGTCCGTGTTGTTGTTGAAATTGAAGTTCAGCGTCCAGCAATTCAAGATCGTCTTGTTGTACTCCTGCACGTGCTGGCGCTCTATGTTCGTGATGATGTTGAAATTGATGCTCTGCTTCCAGTGGTGGTCCTTCGCAAACTGGGAGTGGATGTGGTGGTGGTGATGCTGGGGTCGGGGCTGGGCGGCGGCTGTAGCGCGGGACTCGTGTGCGTCGTGGTGGGCTCTGTAGTTCCCGTGCTGCAGCATCGGCGTTGTCGTCTGGCTGGTGGTCAGGTGCCATGCGTTCGTCAGCGAGCAGGTCCTGTCGCTCAGCAGGTGCGCGGCGCCCGCGCTTTGGAACACAGCCTTGGCGGCATGGCTGTCTGCGGGGTGTCGTCAAGCGGCCCTCTGCCTTTCGGGCAAAGGCGAGAGGGCGATGACTGGAGGCCGCTGCGCCTTCGGTGGCCTGAGCCTCGGCGGCCTTTGATGATGATGAGGATGATGATGAGGATGATGATGATGATGACGATAATGATGAGAGGAGGATGATGATGATGATGACGAACATGATGATGAGGATGATGAAGAAGAAGAAGAAGCTCGCTTTAGCCGTCTTGGGGCTGTCGTGGCCTCCTGTGAGGCAATATATGGGGTTTCTTGCAGCCGTCGTGGGGGCGTCTTGGGGCCCTCTTGCGAGGGCCTGAGGCTCTCTTGGGCCGTCTTGTGACCCTCTTGGCCGTATGGTGGATGCCTGGGGGCTGTCGTGGGACCGGCTTAGCGCCGTCTTGGGCCGTCGAAGGGCTTTTACGGCCGTCTTGGGTCCCACGGAAGGTCCTCTTGGGCCGTCTTAGGGTTGGCTTGGATGCCTCTTGGGCCATCGTGGAGTTCTCCTGGGCCGTCTTGAGCTGACGGCAGCCCGAAAAGGCAGGAATGTGAACATTACCCCCAAACCAAAAGGAAATCAATGGGTTTCGTTTTTTTCGGACCTTGTTGGAGGTCCCCTTGTGGCCATGACATTGTGGCGTAGCCAATTGGCTGCTGGTGGTAATTGGGAGTGTGGTGCCGTCAAGTCGTGGCGGCACATTGTCGTCGACGTGGCGTCGACGGGTGTAGCGTCACAGATAAGCCAGCGGCCTGGCTCAGTTCCCCGGAAGAACGTTGGCGCAGTAGGTGGCACGAACGTATTGGTAGTCCACCAAGCTGTGCCGTAGAGCACCGGTGTTAGATAGAGCCAGCCACACGATAGTGTGGCCAGCTCCTCTACCAAGTCGACAAAGTGGCATGGTAAGCCATGATGCATAAATCGTCTTACGCGTACCCCATGTCCCAGCCATGACGTAGCATAGATAAGGTTTGGCAAGAAGGGGCACGGGATAGTAGATGTAAAAGGGCGCATGATCAACGTACGATGTACACGATAATTGACAATGGTATTGTTTAAGCAAATACTGCTGCGCGCCGCTTGAACCAAGAGGCAACGGTTAGTCGCTCGCTTTTCTCGCATGTCGACTCCGTTCAAAATCAAGATGTCTCCAAGAGGGCCCGTGGCTCGATGTCACTGCGCGGCCGGGCTCAACACGGAGACAGATTTAGTTATACCAATTCGGACGCTGACGGCCACGTCAACTCCAGGAAAGCAAAAGCAAAACCAAAGCAAGACCATTACTCCAGTGACCAAGATATCACCATGCACTACCTCAGGGCCACGATATTCCGCATCAGATGGATATGCCTCCGTTTTGCAGTCGGGTACATGCAGCGGGGATGGGATGATACCCGTACCAAATGACCCTTCTGGGATCCCGCACGCATTGTAGCATTTCGCGATGTCACCCGCGAAGTTCACCCATGGCTGGACGTCGCCAGTGGCATGATGGTACCACCCCAACAGGCTGCTGCACTGCAGCGCGGCCTGGGTGGTCTCGCAAGGGCAAATGCGATAAGGGTACCAGCAAACATCATCAACTATGGGGTGACCATCAAACTCAGCGCACCGACGCAGTCACATACATCATGTTCTTCCTCAGCGCAAAATTTGAAAACGTAGAGGACGAACGACATCTGACGTCAGGCGCGGCCCATATCCATTTCCACGTCGAGCGTGGAGAGCGAATCGATGCGGTCTTAGCCCGCTTCGAGATGGGCAGGCTGGATGCTGATTCTGCCAACTTCAACATCTTCTCGATCCTGAAGTTCATCCTATTTCAGGCAGCTGTGGACACATAGCCGAGCGCTCCCCTGGAAGTACTGGAAGCATATCCAATGGGCGCGGAAACTATGCAGGTACATTCCGCGCCACCACTGGCACCACACAAGCCGCTGCGGGGACACTTGCCACTGAATCCACAGCATTACTAGGCCAGGAAGCCGGCGGCGCGCAGTCACGCGGCAGAAACTGGGCACAAAACCCAATACCACAAGCGGCCTTTACCGCACTGCCGAACCCGGCAAGTACCATTTGGGAAGATGCAGGGTGAACAATCTCGCCCTGCGACTCCGGCACCGACACCGACACCGCCTCATCACTAGGCACCAGCCATGTTGTTTGTCAGACATGCCAGTTCATTTTACGGACGAGAAGACTGCTGAATACAGTCTCTAGGATATCAACATGCTAATCGTCGTTGGAGGCGCTTCTCCAAGATACCCAGCGCGCGCGTTAGGTGCGCAGTGTGACGAGCATTCCGCAGCAGAGATAAGGAGCGAGGCAAGGGTAAGGGGCGGACGCGGAGATTGCGCGGTCGCGGTGTCGTACGTTCTTGTCGCCCTTTAGTGGCCACGAGTTCGAATATATCTTCTCCCGGAAAGGGAAGGGTCAAGGGCGCCGAAATACTTTCGGGAACTGGCAGGGGGCGAAAGCTGAACCCTTTGGACCGAAACTGGAGACGCATGTAGTGCAGCACCTGCAGTTGTTAAATCATTCCCAGGCCCTGTGCTCGAAAGGCAGGGGGGTTGACGACGACGGAGGACGCAGCAATTGTTTCATGTTTCTTCGAATTCACTGTCGGTGGCCACGCTGGCCACGTACTTCCCGTCGGCGCGCTTCGCCGCGGGAGCCGGGGGGGGGGTCGAGCAGTGCGCCGACGACCTCTTTGACGTGTTGCGCGGCTGCGAGGGGGAAGCCATTCCGATCCGCGACTGGCCTGGCATTCCCCTGCCTGCGCGCAGCAGCGCGATGGGGGACGGCGATATCGAGTTCTTGAACGACGACGAGATTATCGACGCCACCTCCGAGACGGGGGCTGGCACGGCAATTCAAGATGATATCGACTCTCATTTGCGCGGTCGCGCACGAGGCGGCCGCGCGGTGAGCTGCGCGCTTGGCCGCGGGCCAGCTTCCAACAGCCATCGGCTTCGCTGCCGAGGAGCTAAGCGAGATCGGCTGGGGCACCTCCTTGGCGACGACCGCCTCGTCTGCCCGCGCGTCGCGGGCGCCAGATGGGTCGGGCGACGTTGGCAAGGGCCCAGGTGGCGGCCATGCCCGCCGCGGTTAGGGCCGACTCATCGTTCCCGACGACTGCGCGCGCTGGTGCCGGACCCAGGCGCGGGGCGAACACGACGCCATGAATCGGCATTATATCCAGCGCGTCTCTCGCGACGAAGACGAGTGCGTCGCGCGCGGCGCTCGAGTGCGCCGCGCCGGGGGAAGCTGTGATTGGAGGAAAGCCAAACGCGACATCATTGCGGACAGACGTGATTAACGAGCCTGCGCATGCAAGTTCTTCCAGAACCACCGCTGCGGTTGCCCGCGTGGCTGGCCTTCGCGATCGCCATGCCACTTGGCGACCCCGTGGAACCATGGCCACTGTCGCGGATGCGGGGCCCAGCTCGGCCCCGGGCAGATCGGCGACCCATGGCCGACGCGGGCGCCGCTGAAGCAGAGAACATCTGGGGCGGCCTCGAGGATCATTGCGTCTCCAGCGCTTCGGCCGCAATTGCCGCATAATGAACGACGTGGGCGACGACCGTGGCTGGGGTCGCGAGCGACAGCGACATGTAACCCGCGGTCGCAAGCGCTCGGGCTCGAGCAGGAGCAGCACCCCCCGCGAAATGTGGAGGGGCGACCCGAGCTTGGCCGACTCGCCCGCGCCGTCTACCAAGCGGGGGGCCAAGAGGAGCTCTTCGACGATGAGCCGAAGGCGCCAAGAGCAGGCGCGGTCGCGCGCGAAGAGCGCCAGATCCGAGGAGATGCTGCGCGGGGCGGACGAACTTCTGGCTGAGAAGCCCAAATATTCTCAGGAACGCCCGACAGGACTTCGCCGATTCAGATCGGTTCCCGACGCGGCGGCTGCTTTTCAGGTGAATTTCAGGGCTCCTCACAACCTGCGCCGCGGGACCCGTTCCATATTCCATCGGGCGCCTCGCAGTCTGCCCGGGTCCATCGCGCGGGCTGGCCCCAGCGACGCGACCAGCCGGGGCTGCAGACCCCCGGGGGGCCAAGTCTGGCGCGGCGGCCACGCGCTATGTCAAGAGCCTCGGTGCCAAACGCACGCCCGTTGGAGCCGACATGTTGCAGGGGGAGGTGTCCGAGGCATCGGGCGCGCCGGCGGCGGATGTCAGCCAGGCCAGGCAGAGGCGCGCCTCCATGGCCGGGGGCCCAAGGACGCGGGCCCAGTGCTGGCCGCCAGGCTTGCTGACTGGCCCGTCGAGGGCTCGCTATTCGGAAGCGCCGACGGACGGAATGCGTGGTGCGGGAAGAATGCCCCATCCAGGCCGCCAGCTCGGCCTCCCGCGCGGCCGCGTGCAGGGGGGCCCACGGAGGTTTACGACGGCGACCGTTGCATCAATGCCAGATGCGACGCAATGTGCAGAGTGGAATGGAAGACGCGCGCTGAACATGAAGCGCAGCACATGAGCGGCGCCCCCCGAGGTCATGCGCCGCTACGCCCACGGGACTTCAAGCGCCGGCCGAGGAAGAAGCAGCGCGCCCAGAAACTTCAGCCACCAACTTCCACGACAAAGTCAGCTCTTCGAGATCTCCGAATTGGTGGTCCGCTACCTACCAAGGCCAACCTTTCTCATTGCGACCATTTCAGGGAGCATTTCTTGGACGACGTCCGCCCCCGCTGCGTTCGTGAGGCTTGGCGCTGGCGATGCGCTGGGCAACGCGAGGTAGAGGGAGTGGCGCGACGTGGCATGGGAGATGATGGTGGGCCTGCACCCTGCGCGCATCGCGCTGCAGTTGCCCGCGGCCGCCGCAGAAGAGGGAACTTCGGCCGAAGTATCAACCTAGATCGTAGAAGACGGAAGCCCCCGCTGCTCTGCATCAGGGCCACGGACGGCCATGCGCGACTCGGCGTCCTCTCGCCCATCTCGTTGCACACGGGTCCGTGACATCGGCCACCCAGGCCCTCGGTGCTCCATTCGCGGCGCCGACTGGAGGTTCCGCGGGCCCGCATTCCGCAATGGTTTGTCCTGCCGCCAGGGGCGCAACCGGAAGCGTGGGGGCAGCAGGCAGTTCACCCGCGGGTGCCCGTACTTACCAGAAGACCCGCGCATCCGATCGGACACGCGCGGCGACTCGGAGGTGATAGTGGTTATCTAGATTGAGTGGCCGATGCAGATCGGAGTGGACATCTGGAGGCTCGATGGAGTGATGTCTCTACGATGCGTCGTCCAGGTGGTGGCCATGGGCGACCTGGGCTGCCCCAGGGGATACTTCTGCGCGAACGAGCTCTACTTCCGCGGCCTAAACATGAACGCGCCTGACGGCCATCTTGGAGCTGAGGTTCGCACCGTCTACATGATAGACGGCGCGCGCGCGACGCGCCAATGCCAGACGCTGGGCCGCTTGCAGGAGGAGACGTCCATTCGGAGCAACGGTCGCTGGCACCCTGGGCCACGCCCCCGGCGGCCGATGCGGCTGTCATGCCAGCCGAAGTCATCGCCGCGCCACGAACGCTCTCGCGCGCTGCGACCCGTCAGCGGCGGCTGGACTGCAGCATGCGCGGTGCGATGGCCAACCAGGAGCAGCTCGCACCAGCGGGGCCACCCGTCTCGCAACGACCACCGAGTCACGCCAGCGCCGCGCACTTGGAGCCCGCTGCTATGTCGGACGGCGGGCCATCGCCAGTGACGCCCTTCGCCGCGCCGCCGATGATTCGGGGCATGCGGGCCGATGGCCTACGACAGCATTCTGCTGAGATCAACCAGCGGCTTGGGTTGGCAGCGGTGGTTCGTGCTACCGCGCAGATCCCCACGCGGCGGCATCCAAGCCAGGCCACTGGCTGTCTGCCTCAGCCGACGCCGGCGGGTTCCACCGCTGGCAACCGCGCGCCTGGCCACCAGCGGCAACATTCCATTTTGAAACAGCAGCCAGCAACAACAGCATGATGCTATAGATGATGAGCCTGCGTAGGGTCAGCGTCACCAATCCGAGCAATTCGGTGCCACCGATGGAATGGTTTCCCGACAGCAGCGCGGTGGCCGAATTCCCCAATGCAATGCCGTTCCTGCCCGCGTTCGCCGCGCGCCCCGACTGCTTGCCCATGCAGGCGCCTGAGGCGCCGCCGACAGATTCACTGGTATTTCTCGAGTTCTTCGCCGCGCGCGACGGCGTCTCCATTGTAGGCGATTGCGGCGGCAATGGATACACGAGGGACTTGGCTGACGAGATGTTCCGGCTGCAGTCCGCGCGGGTCGCCCGCGAATGGCGCATCAACCGCCGCCGCCATTCGATCTCGAGGCATCCCGGGAGGTGGCATCGAACGTTTTGGGGCCACTACCGCTTCATCATCAGGAGGTGTATGGCATGATGCAGGCCCGAGTTCAGTCGCAGGGCAATGCGGAGGGCACACCAGGCACGCGCGAGCCAGCGGCTTCAACGCCAGAACGACACTGCCTCCCAGCGCGACGCCAGCTCCCAGCGTGGCAACACGCCTAAACAGCAGCTGCAATCGCAGCGATACCTCCTGGTGCCACCACCGGCCTACGAGGCAGGCGAGACTACCTCCCTGCGCTAGCAGCGTGTTAGGCCAGGCGCGCAGACTGCCTTGGTCATAGACCACGCCTTCACCCAGCGTGCGGAGTGCCTCGAACCGGTCCAGTCCAGGGAGCTCCTAGGGAGGCTACAGTGTGGCGATCAAGTCTACTCCACATGCTGGGGCCGAGCTACGCGCGTACACGTGGGCAACCGCAGGCTCGGCGCACCTGCCGACGCGCCGTGCGCGGTGTGCCTGGGCGCGGGCCCGTTATCGCTCGCTGCCCGCATGCGGGCCGCCGCGATGCCGAGGCTGCCGACAATTCACCCATCGGCAACGTGACCGAGAGAGCGCGCCTCCATATACCAAGCCAGGAAACGAGCAGGAGCGGGGGCGGGGCCGCCGCGCCCCTGGCGTGTCCTACGGCACAGCCGCGGTCGGCCTCTCAGGCCGGCATGCCGATCCCCGTGCCGATCCTGCCCGCTGCGCCGACCGGGCAGGATGAGGGGCCATCAAGTCAGGGCGCGGGGGCGCTTGCTGCTACGTCCACTGCGCGCCACTCGCAATGCCCCGTAACCCGTTCACGAACCCGCCGTTGGACCGAATTGAGCAACAACGACGGGCATGAACGGGGGGCAGACCCCGCGGGCGGCCGCGCTCGTCGGCCAGCAGCGCCGACGTCTGTCAACGCGCGCAGCGCGCGGAGTGCCGACGCCGAGCGCGCGACGTCTCGCCAGATCTTTATGATCACCAGTTCGAGGTCGGCGACCAGGGCAACCGCGGACGAGCTGCTACCAGAAACCCTCGACCATAGCGCCGACCATTGGATCATTGACAAGGGCCCCGCCGCCGATGAGGAACAGCAAGTCTGGCCATCGAATAGCGACGGCGACACCGTGAGCAAGGGTCTGCTCACATGGGCTCTCGAACGCAGACGCCGAAAAGAGTTTTTTGGATCCGGCGGGGTGCGTGCGCGATCCACTACCGCAGATGAAGATGTCTTCGTGGCGGGGGGGATCCGCGCCATGTTGCCAGACGAGCTGAACATGTTTGTTGATGTTGGGCCCGCCGTCCACGTCATCGGTCTCCACGCGGCGCGGCTCTGCCAATGGGCGGCGGCAGTGCGTGCCCGCGTGCTGAGGGCACTTCGCATCGATCGCTTGTCGTGCATCAGCGGCGCGGGCCGCATTGTGATCGCATGCGTGATCTATTAGCAAAGCGCGCGCCGCGGATGCTGATTGTGATGATGGGTCCAGCTGGGTACTTCTGGAAGGTGGGTCCCATCCAGGGTGCGATCCTGGACCTATTGCTCCGCCAGATCCAGATTCGTCTATGCCATTGCCATAGCGGTTCGTACCTACACATAGTCACAATATGCTTTCGGATACCTACCACACTATGACGGTGCATGTGTACGTCAAGCACAGGTCACATGCTAGGCGCGAGCAAAGCCGCGCGGAATGGAGACACAAAATATGTGCTACAGTGATAGCGCGCCACCTGGTTCATTTGGACAACCCCAACGGTGCATGAAACGAGAGGGGAACACATCTGAGCGCACGCGCTCGCGCCGACAGGGGCGCTCGGACATGCGCCGAACCCAGCTCAACGGTCCTATGCGTGACGAAATTACACGCGAGTAACTCTTGATCTGGGCTCCACGAGGTCGAAGATCAATCGATTGGCTACAGACTTGGAGGCCCCATTGTCCTCTTGAGGCCGAAGTATCAGTGCACGACTGCACTTGGAGCGTGCGGTTACAGCCCGCCACGGGCCTTCAACGGAGCGCCAGCGCCCTAAGTGACGAGCGATGTTCATCGCCGATGATCGATCCCCCTCCCCCCCGACTGCTGGGCTTGGTTACGGGCCTGCATGTGAGGGGCTACCCCGCGCAACGCCATTCTTTTGATCCCGGGGGCTCCATTGCGCGCGCATGCTCAGTTGAAGCAACGTCGCCCGCGTCGAGCCACGTGAGATGCCCGAGTGAGCGAAGACGGCAACGATGATTGCCGCGACGACTTTACACATCTGAACGGTGCTGCATACCCCGCTGTGGTCACTTGGGAGAGCTAGAGTCGGACGACGATGGTGATGATATAGTCTTGACGCTACTACAGGCGCAGAACAAGTTGGAAACGAAATTGCTCACTTTTTGCATGGAGGCATTTGAGCACACATCATATCAACGGCAACTTCCATCAGTCACATTCCGCGCTGCACGCACGTCGAGCCGACGTGGGCCAGAAGGTTGACTAAAATTCTGCACCGCTTGGATCGCGCCTGGGCGGCGGCCCCAGCCACTCGGCGGCGGCCCCGTCCGCGCTCGAACCGCCTTGATACTGTCCGACTCCTAATTTAATATTTTAAGGAACGAGTGTCGGATGAGTCTCAACACCTGCACGACATTGTACAATTTCACACACTAGACGTGGCCGATGACGGTGTCAAAGCGCGCCTCAAACAGTCTCAAAAGGTTTCAAAGTGCCCGGAACCCCCAGCGCCGAGCACATCCGCGAGTCTCACATTGTCTCAAAGTGCTATGAAACCATCGGCGCCGAACGCAGTGGCGCGTCTCGAAGGGTTCCTAATCGCCCCGAAACCCCCGGCGCCGAGTACATCCGCGAGCCTCACATGGTCCCACAGTGCCACAGAAACCTCAGCGCCGAACGCAACCGCTCGTGCCAGGGGAACCCGCATCCCCTCGCGAGCTTTTGCGGACGCCCATGCGGGAGTTGGAGCGCAGAGTGCGTACTCCACCGCGTGTGCATGTGTGACTGCGTGCGTGCGTAGTGGTTTGTGGTGCGCGTGCGTGCGTGGCGGGGGGTATGTGCGTGCGCGTACACAAGGCGACTCGCTGCAATGCGACCACGTTCGATGCAGCGCAAGGCCATGCAAAGCAATGGGACCGAAACATCCGCATGCATTGGACTACGTGTGGACATCGCGCTTTCGCGCAAGGCATTCAGTACCACTGCGATCTCAATGGCGACGCCTCGAAGAACGCGGGCCCCAGGCGAGCGCGAAATCCATGTCCAAGCATGTCTTCTCAGACTGCATTGCTTGCGGGCGCGCATGCAGACGCTTTCATTATCGAAGACGCCTACGGCGAATCACCGCCGCCCCCTGCCTTTTTGGAAACGCCGATGTGGCCGAAAGTTGGACTAGAGCTTGGCCAAGCTATCGGACCATGAGTTCCCCGAGTCGGTTTGGAAAGCTTTCGGGGAACACATGGGAGAGAATGATTATGAACAGGAAGAGGAAGAGGAAGAAATAGAGTAGGAGGATGAGGGTTGTTAGGAGTCTCTTGGGGCACCCTTGGGGTCTGTTGGGGGCTTCTTGGGGGCCTCTTCGAGGCCTCTTGGAGGCATCTTGGGGGCCTCCTTGGGCCTCTTGGGGGCCTTTGGGGGCTTCCTGGGGGTCTCTTTGGCCGTCTTAGGGCGTTCCTGGTCCGTCTGACGCCGTCTGGAGCCGTCTTGGGGGCCTCTCTGGGCCGTCTTGGGGCCCTCTTGGGGCGCTTCAGGGCCGTCTTGGAGGCCATGTTGGGCGTCTTGGAGGCCTCTTGGGCCGTCTTGGGGCGCTCTTGGGGCCGTCTTGGGGGGCCCTTGGGCCGTCATAGGGCCTTCTTGGAGGTCTCTTGGGCGATCTTGGGGGCCTCTTGGGCCGTCGGAAGGCCGAAAAGAAGAAAACGCAAAAAACCTTCAAAAACCTTAGGAAAACCAATGATTTTGGCCTCTTCGGGCTCTCCTGGAGAACGTCTCGGAGGCCTCTTGGGCCATCTTGGAGGCATCTTGGGGCCATCTTGGCATCTTGGGCCGTCTTGGAGGCATCTTGGAGCCATCTTACCCGTCTTGGGGGCCATCTTGGCCGTCTTGGAGGCATCTTGGAGGCCATCTTGGGCCATCTTGGCCGTCTTGGAGGCCATCTTGGGCCAAGTTGGGGCAACAAAGGCATTGACAGACGGATTGTCGGAAACTTGCGGGTGGCCGGCGGGGCGGGCCGAAGCCCATTGGGGAGTTCTTTTAGAAAAATAACCAAAACCAAAACCTGAATCATCCAGCACGCCGTGCACCCCTGTGGCAAGACCACAGGGGGCGGCGGATCGAATGTCCCTCGGCCCATCCCGCCGCCATTCCTGGGTTGCGCGTCAGAGTTCTCGGAGATGCTTCTCGGCCGCTCTCGAGAGCTCTCGGGGGCCTCTTCGGGGCATTTTTATTGCATCTTGGGGGCGTATTGGGGGCTTTTCGGGGGCCTCTGGGGGCTTCTTTTTTTTTTTTGGGGGGGGGGGCATCTTGGGGCATATTGAGCAGGCGGGGGCCCTCTGGGGGTATCCTGGGCTCCTGTCGGGGCTGGGTGCTCGCGGCGTCCGTTCGGGCCCCCTTCTTGGGCCCCTTCTTGGATCTGTCTTTGGGGCCTCTTGGGCCGTCGCGGGCGTCTCTCGGGCAGTCTCGGGGCCCTCTTGGATAGTTATGGTGTCCTCTTGGAGGCCTCTCGGGCCGTCTCGCGGCGGTCTTAGGGCGATCTCGGGGGCCTCTGCGGCCGTCTGGGAGCATCGGGGAGCAGGAGAGGAGAGAGCCAAAAACCGTCAACACCTGGATGAAAATCAATGATTGTGGCCTCTTGGGAGGCTTCTTGGAGGGCTCTCAGGGCGTTTCGGAAGCCTTCTTGGCCGTCGGGGCGACGCGGGGCGGGGCCCTCTCGGCCATCCCGAGGGCCTCCCCGAGCCCCCCTGGCCTGTCTCGGGGTTTCGTCGGGCCCGGGGTCGCGTGGGAATCCGCCGCGGGCCCCGGGGGGGCCTGGAGGAATGCGTATTTTCGATTCCAGGCCCTTAGGAGATTCTGCGACTGAGGACGGACGTTCAGAGGTTAGACAAAGGGCCCGAGCCGAGGGCACGCCCACGCCGGGCCCAGAGGCGCTGTGGTGGATCATGCCCGCGCTATGCTAAGGGCATGCCAGCGTTGTCGATGTGTTGGAACTTTGTGGGGCGGGGGGTGGGGGGGACTTGGTGGGGTCTCACAATTCGCAATTAGCCTTCAAGAGGCAATTGCCATCTGGGGGCGACCTCAGTAAGCGCGCCGCCGCGGGCCTCGGAAACCCGCGGGCCCAGCTGGAAGTTGTTCATTATCTCAACGCGCGCTGGTGCGCCATGACCATCTTGCAACCCAGGCACTCGGCTACAATTGCACTTCAGTGCCACGGTCAACTCCGCGAAAAGGTATGCCCACCACCAAGTGGACCTGCCGCATATCACACCCCGTGGCAAGGTGGCCGCGCTACGGAGACCGACCGTTGGGCGCGTGGTGGGCGATCGAGCCGCGGTCGGATTTGGCCAAACGCAAGGTCATTCCTTGACAAATCGTTGGGCAAGGCACCACCAGTCAACGAGACTCCCGCGGCGCTCGCCGACATGATGGCCAAGCACCGAGCGTAGTTGCAACCGCATGGGAGCAATATGTACCGGGGCCATCATGCACGCGCTCAGGCGCCCAACCAGGCTCGTCGCGGTAGCCCAGCGCGCGCCCGATATGCAATTGCTGATCTTGGGCGCGGTTGAGATTGCCAGGGGGCTCTACGCCTTCGGCCGCGACCTTTTCGCCGACCGCGCCGCCGCCGCCCTCGCGGTCAACGGCGCGGCACTCGGCGCGGGTGATTCAAGCGCGCCGCGTCAATCCAACTGCGCTTTCGCGCGACCACCAGGTGGAGGCTGTGGATGTCCTGCTTGCGCGGGCAACGTTCAGATGAACTCGCCTCGACGCGTCCGCAATCCCAGGAACTGCAGACGGCACGACAAAAACGTCACTATTGGGAATGTCCTAACTCCAGGAAGTATTACCGAAACAATGAAGCTAGACATCTGCGGACCCCGGGCAAATCCAAATTTGGCACACGTGGATTGCCCGACTACCGCGGACAGCCGCCGACAGCGCCAGCTGCAGCTAAAGCCGACTCGCCTGCGCCAGCCGCGCCAGCGGCATCGGCGACGCCAGCGCGGCCACGCGCACCGCAAACGCTGCGGATCACGCCGGGGAAAGCAGATCCGACGGCGGGCGCCATCAGCCACGACGCGACACGCGGTGCACGGCGAAGTCCGACACTATCGGGCTGGTCGCGGTTCGACCTGCAGGTTCGGCCCGAAAGCCAGCGTAGCTACGAACTAGCACTATTCATGGACGAGCTGCGTAAATCCATTTTCGACTGTACCACTCCACGTAACCTAAGGCGCGGCTCGCACTGTCCAGGTTTGGCCTTGACAGCGCGCGCGTTAATTTGATGAAGGCCGGCTGTGACTCCTGTCGTGAGCGCAGAACCTCGGGTGGGCCTTGCGACGCGGTGATCTCAGCAGTTAAGTTCCCAGGCATTTTCAATGATGAAGCCGAATGCGATTTGATGTTGTGCGCGCAGCACGTTGCATCTCGCGTTGTTGACCCCTGCGTCTGATGGGGAGCTGGGCAGGTGCCCGACCGAACGGCGCGCAGTATTCGGGGCGTTTATTATTGATGTTTGGCGTAGCCCGGGCCCGTCAAGGCCCTGCGCTCAGATGGTGAAGGAGCTTTGAACCATGACGCAGCCAGGGCTGTCTTGATCTCTCAGGGCGTGGGTTCCGCATCCGAGCGCGTGGCCAGCGCGTTGCTTCCATCGCGCTGAGGAGCGGCATTATCCGCCATGCGTTTGGCGTCATGGAGCAAGAACTTAAGGAGCATCGCGCGCCGCCTGCGACCCAGCGGTTGCCGCGCGAACTCGCGCGCGCGAGCGGCGCGCCCACTTTCTACAGCGGTGCGTCCTGGTGCTGGGCTCTTCGCGGGCGACGGCTTGCACGTCTCCTAGGCCCCCCAATTATTGGCCGCGCGCGATCAAGAAGCGTTTGGCCCCAGTCACGAACAACGACGGATCAGGGAGATCAGCGTTGAGAACTATCGCGCAGGCCATTGCAGTGCAAAGACCAAGCGCGCGTTGCGCCCGAAAACTACACGCCTGGCCCACGTGCGCATGCGCCGGGAGATCGTGCAGATCACCGCCGAGCGGCCGCAGCGGAGGACGGCGGGGGAGGATGAAACGGCGCGCTCGGAGTCGTGAGGAACGATCCCAGACGGGGCCAAGTTGCGCTTCAGGTCGGAGGACCCGCGCAAAACGGAAGGCGCTCATCACCCGCGAGATCGGTCCGATGATACGGCCACGCGCGCAGCACGGGCATCTATCGCAGCCTTGCCCGCGGGGGAACCTTTGGCTACTTGCCAAGAGAACCGGGGTGCCAGCGACAGACGACCGCGAGCGAGTTATCGCCTGAGGTCAATTTGGCCCTGCAGTATCTCATGCGATTGTTTCCGCGCCGAAGACGTAGTGATCGTGAGATTGACCAACGGCAGTCATCGACTCCCTGCAGTCAACTACTGCTGAATGCAACGGCGCAGCCCTGAATCTACATGACATTGCTGGGGCGTGGCGCGCGAGGGTGATGCAGTGCCTTATGTCCTCCAAACCGATGGCCACCCATTCGCCATCTACGAGGGTTCCGAAGGCGACCTCGAGGTGGATTCCAGACGCGGCGCGCCGGACTACAAGAAGAACAGGAAGTCTTGGAGACCGCTCCACTCGAGGATCTGCGCTCGGCATTGTCTGCGATGATCGCGCAGAACTGTGCGTCGGCGGCCGTCGGCGGCGAAGAGCAGGGCCACCTGCCGCCGCGGGGCAACTTGCAGCGCGACGCCGAGGAAATCGTGCCATATCATCATATGCGTAGCAAGGCCTGGCGGCGCCTGCGAACTAGAATGCGACGGGCGCGGTCTGCGCGTCGATCTGCTCCGCGGCAGGCGTGTCCAAGGTCTCGCAGACAGATCAGCGGCAACGACTACTATATCTCGACTGCGTCACCGCCTGCGTCGCTACGATGCGAGTGTATGTGACAGCGGCCTCGCAGCGGGCTCTAGTGGTTAAAGCGGGCGAAGTCTCCGCGGACGCGGAGATCCAAGCTAACTTGGGCAAGCGAGTCAAGGCGGCAGGCACAGATGTCCATGTGGGGCTCGTCAACGGATGATTCAGAATGCAGGCTGTCAAGATCGCGCCGAACATTATGGCTTCGAGATATGCGCGCGCATGTAAATGCGGCAAAATGCAGGGATGGAGCGCATCATCCGTCCTCGCCATGTGTCGAAGGTTTTCATGGACTTCGAGGTTTTCGACGTTGAGATCTTTCCGGGCGCGGCCAGGCGTTCGAGCCAGAGGCTGCGCGCCGTCGGGGCCGCGCGCAGGACGCGATGGGCCATTGCATCCATGGGCCCCGGCAAATGCGGTCCGAGAGAGCTCGCGCACCGCGAGTTGGCCGATGCAAACGGCAAGAAAGAACAAATTGTTTGCTTTATCGTGCCGCCAGGTTCAGCTACCGCCCTGAGGTCATTCCCTGGCTTCGCGTCATTCGACGGATCGAAGCATTGCTCACGGCGCCTCAAACCAGGCACTTAGACCAAAGACGCCCCGCGGGCGTTCTCGTTGCAGCTTCGCGTGTCAATTCGGGGATTTTGACTGCGACCTACCTCGTGCGACGAGCGTCGATGGCATAGTCGACGGCAACGAGGGCGCGATCGAGAAGCGCGTCGAGCGCGCAGAAAACCTTCGGCGCATGCGAACTTCACAAACACTTGCGTCCACCGTTCGCGCCGTGAGATGCGCTAAACTTTAGGATGGCAGTTCCGCCCTCGGCCAGGGCGAACATAACAGAGCGTTGTCCGATGCGTCATTTTGAACTTCAGGGTGCTGCTGCCGAAGATGAGCGACGAAGACCATGACCGACGTGTTCATCAGCCTTCGGGGTACTTTGGCTTATGCCGCATTCGCCCGTAGCTGATGACATGCGTGGCATTTTTACAGCGCGTCCAAGAACCGACCAACCTACTGGTTTTACGATTCAGCGCCATCGCGTGGAAGCTGCAGGCAAGTCTAATGACAATTGCAAACCAAGCTATGACTCAAACTGGAAAGTTGGGCCTGCGTAGCGACTCTAGCGGCCGACGCCTTCGCGACGACGCCGACGACGAGGTGGAGGGGCATGGTGGCCGAGGTGCTGACATCTTTAGGCGTGGGCCCACGCATGAGAGAGAGCCTGTCGCCCACCTGTTGGATGCGCGCTGCAAGTCCCACTGACTGCAGGTACTCGCCATCTGTTCAGCGGAAGCGCTAGCAGCAGCACGCAGCTTGGAAGACTGCTACCCGACTGTCATGACATTTCACAAAGTCCAGGTCGCTTACACCTACGCAGTTCAATAGCATGCTGGACATGGGGCGTCTGCACATCAAGGCAACACCAACCATTGACGTAGAATCCGTCTTCAAGTCCTTGTTTAGCAACGACCCAAAGACACAGGCATCAGGTACATCATTTGATCATACTAGTTGGATTGGACAAAAGATTGACAGGGGTATCGTACGTAGTGGACAGTGGTGTGACACACGTGATATGACAGCCGATTGACATACCAAAGGTACTATTGATCGCGAGTTACTCCTACAAGTGATGTGAGTCATCCAGTCCTTCAAGCACGAACAAAACCAGTGTACACCGTGCCCGGGTAATCAGGCTTCAACGCTTGAGCCTGGTCCTGCGAGGTCCGGCGGTTGAGGTATATCGGGCAGCATGGCCGCAAGCTTTCCTACGCCTGGTCACTGGCCCTTAACTTTTCTAGGACATGTTCGGGCGTCTGCATCCCCAGGCGCCTGATTTTTGCGAGGTTACTCGCCATTCAATATTTTCACGTAGGGTGGGCTCCCAAGCAGTGACGAATGTCTAACGACCTGTTTGGGTTTTGTGTGTGGGGGGTCGCCCGTTGTGCGGCCCCCGCTAGCATGGTTGTAATGTAGCTGCTTGTTGCGAGCAGACTCGCCCTTTGTTTCCCTCTCGTCGACTTTGAACGGGGTTGGAAGGCGAGCAAAGCGAGCGTCTAACCGCCGCCGCTTGGTTCAAGCTGCGCGTGGCTGTATCTACTTGGACGGTGCCACTGTAGACGAGCGTGTGAGAAAATGTACATCGTTCTTTGATCATAAACCCTTTTCTATATCTACTGTCCCATGTCCAGTCCCCGCCATTCCTTACCCATGCTACGTCATGGCTGGGATCTGGGGTGCATCTAAGACGATCTGCGCATCTCAGTTTACCATGTGGCGTCTGACTTCTCGGGCCGTCTTGAATCAATGGTCGGCCGCCTTGGGGCCATCTTGGGCCGCGTTCGATGCGTCTTGGCCCGTCATGGTGCCCTTGGTTGCCTGCGCAGGCCGTCATGGAAGCTCGGGTCGCGTATCCATGTCCTTTAACGAGGGACCGCGGCTTGGAAGGCCTTGGAGCGCTCGGGAGCAGCGGCTGGGTATGCGAGAAGCGCGCGATCCTCGAGCAAGTGCGCGTGGAATGAGGTGCATAGGAGTTTGCAGCCATCAGGGAAGTGTGAAATCTTCGAGCGGACACGCGTGGGAAAGAAGGGTGAGATATTCGCTGCCATGCGGGGAGTATGCAATCCTCCAGCGGGCGCGAATGGAACAATGGCCTAGACATTCGCTGCCATGCGGGAAATGCACCATCCTGGAATGGGGGTTTTATGCATTAGTTCCCATGCTGGAAGTGCACCATCATCGAACGGGCACGAGAGAAGTGGCTGGCCTCGGTGAGTAGGTGTGATGCACGCACCAGTCCGCGGGTAGAAGGGAAGGGGGTTCCTTGCTCGGAATTTAAAGCCTTACCAGACAGCCGTTAGCATCCTCCACGGCCCAACGTGCCAGGAGGCACTGTGTCGGATAGCATTGCTGCACATCGGTTTGATACTTTGGGTGGTTCCATGTTGACTCTCATGCAGTTCATGACCTTCGACAGCGTGGCACCGGTCTACACACCTCTGATATTTGCGAAGCCATGGTTGTTCATCTATTTCTTGGTTTTCCTCCTGCTTGGTCCTATTGCCCTCATGAACATCATGAGGGGGAGAAGAAGAAACATCTGGATAATGGAACACCCAAGCTCTGGAGCAAAACCATATCTTAAGAGACGAACCTCCTTCATGAAGTCGATGACACTGTCCTGTGAGATGGCGGTCTTCTTACTTGGTGTTGGCCCTGAACAAATCTTGCATCCATCTCCCTAGAGGTCTGCACAACGACTTCAAAGAGGAAGATCGTCTCTTAAGATATGTTTATACTCGAGAGTTGGGATTTTCCATTCACCGTCTGCTTCTTCTCCCGCTCATGAACATCGTCACAGCCATCATGGTGGAGTCCGCCCTCCGCACCGCCAACGAGGACCAGGTTGCAAAGAGGGCATGGGATGACATGAGAAGGAAGAACATGATGCCCAAGCTGAGAAATTTGTTCATGACTCTGGACACGACTGGTGATGGAGAAGTGGACCTTGAAGAGATCCTGAACGCTCCATCCGACATCAAGGAGGCCATGCAGCACATCGTGGGCTTGAACCAGCTGGAGGAAGTTTTCCATCTGCTGGACTATGACGGGAGCGGCACCGTGGACATTAATGAATTTGTGGAGGGGATTTTGCGGTCGCAAGGAGAGAAGCCCTCGGAGCTCTTCGTGATCATGAAGCAGGGCAAGGCCATCTTACACAGATTGGGGCATTTGCGTCCATCTAGGAGGTCATCTATTGAGATTGGTTGCCATGGCGATACTTCTCCGTAACGCGTGGCTTAGCAAGGCTCTTACGATCACGAAATATGTAAGAACAACATTGGATATAGTTGTGTGTGTGTGTTGTTGTATGCTTTAGTCCTGTGAATGCACCCGCGATTGTGCTTAGCTCTGTTTGTTTGCAGTCCTTTGTGCAACATCGAAGACGCCTACGGCGAGTCACCGCCGCCCCCTGTCTTTTGGAATCGCCCATGTCGCCGAGCGTTGTGGCAAGAACTCTGCCAAGCTATCGGACCATGTGCTCCCTCAATCGTTGTGGAAACCCTTCGGGGAACACTTGGGGGAGAATAGCGGGGAAGATCAGGAGGAGGATGTGAATTAGGAGAAGGAGGAGGAGGAGGAGGAGGAGGAGGAGGAGGAGGAGGAGGAGGAGGAGGAGGAGGAGGAGGGGGCATCTTGGGAGCCTTTGGGGGCTCTCATGGGGGCTCTCATGGGGGCCTCCTGGGAGCTTCCTGGGAGCCTTGGAGGCATCTTGGGGACCTCCTTAGGCCTTTTGTGGGCCATTGGGAGCTTCTCGGGGCCCTCTTTGGCAGTCTCAGGGCATTCCTGGCCCGTCTGACGCCGTCGGAAGCTGTTTTGGGGGCCTCCCTGGGACGACTTGGGGCCCCCTTGGGTGCTGCAGGGCCGTCTTGGAAGACATCTTGGGCGTCTTAGAGGCCTGTTGGGCGGTGTTGGCACCCTCTTGGTGCCGTCTTGGGGGCCTCTTTAGCTTTTCTGGGGCCGCCTTGGGGGCCTCTTGGGTGGTGTTGGGGCGGTCTTTGGAGGCTCTTGGGCCGTCTCGGGCCCTCGGAAGACCGAAAAGAAGCAAACGCCAAACTCTGCTAACAACCCAAGGAACACCCGACCTCGGCCTCCCCGGGCCCCCCTGGAGGCCCCCCCCCGGGAGGTTCCCCGGGCCGCCCCGGAGACCCCTTGGGGACTGGGGGCCTCCCGGGTCGCAAGGGCCACCCGAGAGCCACCCCGGCCGCCCCGGCAGGCCCCCGGCCCGCCCGACGCCGCCAGAAGCCGCCCTGGGGGCCTCTCCGGGCCGACTTGGGGCCCTTGGGGTACTGCGGGGCCGTCTTGGAGGCCATCTTGGGCGTCTTGGGCCGTCTTGGGGCCCTCTTGCCTCTTGGGCAGTCTTGGGGCGATCTTCGGGGGCTCTTGGGCCGTCTCGGGCCGTCGGAAGGCCGAAATCTGTCAACAACTGAAGGAACAATGATTTTGGCCTCTTCGGTCCTTCCTGGAGGCCCTCTGGGATGCCTCTTGGGCCGTCTCGGAGGCCTCTTGAGGGCCTTTTGGGCCGTCTGCCGTGATCTTGAGGCCGTCGTGGGTGAAACGCTCATTCTTATCATAGGGCGTCTTGGGCTAGGACCCCCAAGATCACGATTAGTTGAGAATGTCCCGAGCGAAACTGCCTTTGGGGGGGCACGGCAACCACCTTTTCCGGGAGGCCAACGGCACGGACCCGAGGCCCTGGGGAGAATTATTGTAGTGGCCTCCGGCCAGTGCCGCCGATCCGGGGCGCTCTTAATCCTCCTACTCCGTGCGGTTCGAGGGTGTGGATGGAGAACTAACAGTTGACGCCGCAATAGTAGCTGGAGTACTGGTAGTAGTAGTACGAGTGGTACTAGTAGTAGTAGTAGTAGTAGTAGTAGTTGTTGTTGTAGTGGTAGTAGTAGTAGTAGTAGTAGTAGTAGTAGTAGTAGTAGTAGTAATAGTAGTAGTTGTAGTGGTAGTAGTAGTAGTAGTAGTAGTAGTAGTAGTAGTAGTAGTAGTAGTAGTAGTAGTAGTGGTGGTAGTAGTAATAGTAGTGGTAGTAGTAGTCGTAGTAGTAGTAGTAGTAGTAGTAGTAGTAGTAGTAGTCGTTGTGAGTGTAGTAGTAGTAGTAGTCGTAGTAGTAGGTTCGTATTATTAATTATATTAGTAGTAGTAGTAGTAGTAGTACTACTAGTTAGTAGTAGTAGTAGTAGTTAGTAGTAGTAGGACGAGTAGTATATAGTAGTAGTATAGTAGTTTAGTAGTAGTAGTAGTGGTGAGTAGTAGTAGTAGTAGTTGGTAGTAGTAGTAGTAGTCAAGTAAAGTAGTATAGTAGTAGTAGTAGGTAGTAGTATAATAGTAGTAGTAGTATAGTAGTAGTAGTTAGTAGTAGTAGTAAGTAGTAGTAGTAGTCCTCGTAGTATAGTAGTAGTTAGTAGTAGTAGTAGTAGTTAGTGGTAGTAGTAGTAGTAGTAGTAGAGTAGTCGTCGTAGTGTTAGTAGTAGAGTAGTAGTAGTAGAGAAGAAGAAGAAAGTCGTAGTAGTAGTAGTAGTAGTAGTAGTAGTAGTAGTAGTAGCAGTAGTAGTAGTAGTAGTCGTCGTCGTAGTAGTAGTAGTAGATAGTAGGCGTCGTAATAGTAGTCGTAGTCGTAGTAGTAGTAGTAGTAGTAGTAGTAGTAGTAGTAGTAGTAGTAGTAGTAGTGGTAGTAGTAGTGGTAGTAGTAGTAGTAGTAGTAGCAGTAGTCGTCGTCGTAGTAGTAGTCGTCGTAGTAGTAGTAGTAGTAGCAGTAGTAGTAGTAGTAGTAGTTAGTAGTCGTAGTAGTAGTTTAGTCAGTAGTAGTAGTAGTTTAGTAGTAGTAGTAGTAGTTAGTAGTTCGTAGTAGTAGTAGTAGTAGTACTAGTACTAGTCGTAGTAGTAGTAGTAGTAGTAGTAGTAGTAGTCGTAGTAGTAGTAGTAGTAGTAGTAGTAGTAGTAGTAGTAGTAGTAGTAGTAGTAGTAGCGTCCTCTTCTTTCTCTTCCTCCTTCTCGTGCGCTTTCCGCTCTGCGACTCCAAGAGAGCCACCAGAGAGCTCCAAGAGGGCCCCAAGAAGGCTCCAAGAGGGGCGCTATGGGTCTCATCGAACCGCCGTTTTCGATGAGACCTATCGCGCTTGTCTTGGAGCCCTCTTGGGGCCATCTTGGCTCCCTCCGGGGCTCCTCGAGGACCGGCCCACCCTGTCCTGGCCCCGTCTAGGGGCTAATAGAGAGCCCTTAGGGGGCTTCAAGATAGCCTCAAGAGGGCTCTAAGAGAAGGAGGCCCAGGTCTCATCGAACCGCTGTTCTCGATGAGACCTGGCGCGCTCCTTCTGGAGCCCTCTTGGGGTCCTCTTGTCCCACTCCTGGTGCCCCTCGAGAGCCCTCTCACACTGTCTGGGTCGGCTCTTCTGGCTCCAAGAGATTTCCAACCGGGCCTTACGAGGGTTCCAAGAGGGGTCCCAGAGAAACCAAAATGGGCTTCAGGAGAGACCCAAGAGGGGCGCGCGAGGTCTCATCGGTCCTGGCACCCGGGACCGGCGCAGGACCCTGGACCCGGACCGGCGCGCCAGGTGTCGCGCCGGTCCCGCTTCCCGGGTCTCGCGCCGGTCCCGGGTCCCGGGTCCCGAGCCGGTCCTGGGTCCCGGGTCCCGCGCCGGTCCCGGGTCCCAGGTCCTGGGTTACGCGCCGGTCCCGAGCCCCGGGTCCCGGGTCCTCCTGGGTCCCGCGCCGGTCCCAGGTCCCGGGTCCCGGGTTCTGCGCCGGTCCCGGCGGGTCCCAGGTCTCGCGCTGGTCCCGGGTCCTGGGTCTCACGTCCTGCGCCGGTCACGGGTTTCGGGTCCCGCGCCTGTCCCGGGTCGCGGGTCCCGGGTCCGGCGCCGGTCCGAAGTCCGGAGTCCCGGGTCCCGAGTCCCGCGCCGGTCCCGGGTTCCGGGTCCCGGGTCCCGCGCCGGTGCGGGTCCGGGTCTTGTGCCGGTCCCGGGTCCCGGGTTTCGCGCCGGTCCCGTCTCCCGGGTGTCGTGTTGGTCCCGGGTCGCGGATCTCGCGCCGGTTCCGGGTCCCATGGGTCCCAGGTCCCGCGCCGGTCCCGGGTCCCGGGTCCCGCGCCGGTCCCGGGTCCCGGGTCTCGCGCCGTTCCCGGGTCTCGGGACCGGCGCCGGTCCAGGGTCGGGTCCCGCGCCGGTGCGTCCCGGGTCCCGCGTCGGTCCCGGGTCGGGAGTGCCGGGTCGCGCGCCGGTCCCGGGTCCCGGGTCCCGGGTCCCGCGCCGGTCCGGGGTCCCGCGCCGGTCCCGGGTCCCGGGTCTCGCGCCGGTCCCGGGTCCCGGGGTCCCGCGCCGGTGCCGCGCCCCGGGTCCCGCGCCTGCGCCGGTCCCGGGTCCTGGTCGCGGGTCCCGCGCCGGTCCCGGGTCCCGGGTCTCGCGCCAGTCCCGGGTCGGGTCCCGGCGGGTCCCGAGCCTGAGACCGGCGCCGGTCCCGGTTCCCGGGTCTCGCGCCGCTCCCGGGTGCGCCCGGGTCCCCGGACCCGGGCCCGGGGGCCGGAAAAACGTGAGCCCGCGTCAGCCCGCGTCAGCTCGCGTCAGCCCGCGTCAGCTCGCGTCAGCCCCCCCCCTCCCCCTTCCCTCCCAGGAGCGCGCCCGGGTCTCGGATCCCGGGCGCGGGGGCCGGAAAAACGTCAGCCCGCGTCAGCCCGCGTCAGCTTGCGGTCAGCCCGCGTCCCAGGCTCGCGTCAGCCCCCCCTTCCCAGGAGCGCGGCCCCCGGGCCCGGAATCCGGGACCCGGGGGCCCGGAAAAACGCGTCAGCCCGCGTCAGCTCGCGTCAAGCCCCTCCCCTCCAGGAGCGCAGGCGGGTCCCGGATCCGGGCCCGCCGGGGGGCGGGGGACCGGAAAAACGTCAGCCCGCGTCAGCCCGCGTCAGCTCGCGTCAGCCCGCGTCAGCTCGCGTCAGCCCCCCCCCCATCCCAGGAGCGCGCCCGGGTCCCGGATCCCGGGCCCGGGGGCCGGAAAAACGTCAGCCCGCGTCAGCCCGCGTCAGCTCGCGTCAGCCCGCGTCAGCTCGCGTCAGCCCCCCCCCCCTCGCCAGAGCGAAGCTTGAGCGAGCTCAAGCCCGCGCTCTCAGGAACTCACACGCCGGATCGGCTGATTTTTTACAAGAACCAGTAGGGTCTTGCACGCCAAGCACCGCTGTTCAACAGGGGGCGGCGGATCTAACGGCCTTGAGCCCATTCCGCCACCGTGCCTGGGTTGTGGGTCTGAGGCCTCTCGGATGTTCGTCGGGATGTCGTCGAGGCCTCTCGGGGGCCTCCTGGGGGCAGTTTTTGAAGCCTCTGGGAGGTTGTTTGGCAGCCTCTTTTGGGCCTCTTGGGGGCCTCTTGGGGCCTCGTGGAGGCCTGTTAGGGTCCTCTTGGGGGCTCCTTGTGTGAGATTTGAGTCTCGAGGCCCATTGTTTCGCAATGCTCCCTATCCTTTTCCGAGACTCCATGAGCTTAAGATACAGAGGGGAGGGTTGTCTGCCCAGGAGGACGGGTCGTACCCATTTTGGCTTAAGACCCATACTCTACTCACTCTTGCGAACCTTCTTTCCCATCTCTACTTCCCTCTCCCCAGTTTCCATTTAGTTCATTGGGACTGCACTGAGAGTTTGTGTGCGTGCGACACGCTGTGCTGGAGAAAGAGAAGAGCATCTTCATCCTCTTCGCTGTCCCCCGTGGTGCGACAGTGGTAGCGGAGCGTGACGCTCCAGATTCCGTGGACCGATGGCGGCAGCGGCGGGGGCAGATGATAACTCAGGGTCACCTCCAGCGTCAGGGGAGCAGAGCACAGCTCAGGATGCGGCAGTGGACATTATCATGAAAAAGGGTCTGGCTATTTCAGCCGAGACGGCGCAGCAGTTGGCTCAGGAGATGATGATGGCGATGAAGAGTCATGGCGAGAAGCGGAGTGACCTCCAGGAGGGCGACGACTCTGCGGATCAGGGGGACTCATATCGCACGTGGCGAAGGTGGTGGTGGGCCGGCTGGAGCGAGGGGCCAGCAGGCGGCGCCCCTTCGGCGGCCGGTGCAACGTCGAGTGCCACTGGCACGCAGACGCACCAAGGCTCAGGGATCGAGGCCGGGTCTAGCGATCGCTGGCATGAGACGAAGATCGGGCAGGACCCGCAGAGCAGCGATGACAGACGCGGCGTCGACGAGTGGTCCAGACAAGGCGTCGACCCGTGGTCTCGCGCCGGCGCCAGCTGGGCCAGCGACAACTGAAGAGCTTCGAACTGGGGATCGGTTTCGCGAGAGCGAGATCGTGGAGATGTCCGGGGATGGTCGTCAGAATGGAACCATTGGGAGCCCAATACTGACAAGCGCAACTCCTGGGACGACCACCCCCGCGGCAACGACTACGCCGAACCAGAGAAATGGGAGAACTGGACCAACTACCGACTGGAGGCGCAAGATCCAGAGATGGCGCCGTGCGACCGACATCGCTCGCTGGAAGCAAGGGGATCGGCTGTTCAAGTCCTTGGACGTCGACCTGCAGCGCAAGCTCGAGGACATAGACGACGAGACGCTGTGCAGCGAGCGAGGAGTAGACGTCGTTCTCGAACGCCTCGATTTGATGTCAGGAGAGCGCCATGGAGATGAACGACGAAAAGTTGCTCGAGAATGTCTCCTGGACTACAGCAGGCGGCGCAACGATAATCTGACAGAGTACTGCGCTAGGGTCGACACCGCATTCGACCGCGTGGCCGTCCAGGGCCTCGCGCTACCAGACGACTGGAAGCTCATGTTTCTGGAAGAGGGTGTCGGACTGGATGAGACATCAGCTCAGCTGGCCAAGATCTCCATGCGGGGAGAGCGTACCTACAAGGCGGCGCTGGCGGCAATCAGGGAAATGGACATCAGCCACCGTGAGCACCTGTCGGCCAAGAAGAGGACCTACGTGACGGTGGAATCAGATGCGCCCCCACGGGCGATTCCGCCTTGCCCGACGCCCCCCGCGCCCTGGCAGGTGGAGATGGGCGACGACGAGTCTTTGCTGGACTATTCCGACGTCTCGTCCATGAACTCGGACGGCGAGATGGAGGTGTGGGCCGTGCTGGAGGCGGCGGACGTTGGCGAAGACGATGCCCCGGCCGCCCTCGCGGCCATCAACCAGGACCGTCGCGAGACATGGAATGAGAACGAGGATCTCAAGAGGCGTCTTAAGGTCGACAGGAAGTTCTTCGACCGCGGCGGCGCTCGTGGCACAGATGGGCGCGAGAGACCTCGCAGGCCCGGCCGCAGAGCAGCGGATGGCGCGCTTCGTCCTCGAATCGCCTGCCCTTCCCACAGGTCACTTAGCATACTTTTTGGGGAACTAGGGTGAAAAACGAACTTTTTAGGAAAAAAGGGAACTGCGCCATAAAAAGAGAACTACAAAAAGGCAAAAAGGTAAAAAGGTAACTTTTTACGCGTGCGGGTTGTCGGCGTTTTGCGTGACTGCGCAGGGTGGACTATCAAAAGTGCGCACATCTAGGAAAAGATGGCGTGGGCGCGCGACGCCCGCGGCCACTTCGGCAGCGCGATCGCGCCATTGCGCGCGGAACGACACCGCCTGCGCGCAGTCTCTTGTTTCGACGCGTGGCCGCGCAATGCGCGCCCGACGCGCGACGCGCATGCGTGGGGCGGTGGGCGACGAGAGAGGGTCGGCGGAGGCGCCGCAGATTTGGCCGTTCACTGGTAACTCTCGCGCGGCAGCTCCTGCTGTTTAACGGGCCAGGGCCGATCGGCGCGACGCGAGAAATCGGAGGGAGGGGGAGGAGCGACGAGGAATATGCCGAGGGAGGCGGTTCGCACTGTAGGGCGACATTCCCCCGCGCGGCGGCGGGCTCTGATCGGGCGGAACGGCGGCGCGCTAGCATGTGCGGCGCGCCTGCGAGCGCCCGCAAAGTTCCCGAAACTTCCCGCAAACGTCCCGAACACTTCCCGCGAAGTTCCCGAACCTTCCCGCAAACATCCCGCAAACTTCCCGCAAACTTCCTGTAACATCCAGTGGATTTCCCGCACATTTCCCGCGTTGTTCCCTCGAGCGCGCCGTGATCTCCCGTTGGTTGGTTTGTAATGTTATTGTTGTGTTATGCTGTTCTGGCGTTGTGCCACAGCCGATGCGTGGCAGTATGGTGAGGCGGCGCGCGCGACGCCGCGATGTTGCGCAGCGTGCTTAGCCGTGAATGTTGCGACATTGTGCAGCGCATCTGGCGGGTGGCAAATGTTGCAAGATAGTGAAGCACGTTTTTATTTTGGGTCAGTATCACGCGGATACGTCGCACAACTTGCTTGCCTTCGCATGATATATATATATATGCTTGCATATATACACATAAATATATACATATATCTTTATATGATGGTCAACGTCGTGCGTGGAATGAGTCCCGTGGTGTATGAGCGCGGAACCTCATACCATAACGGCGTACAGCGCTGCATCTTAACATTTCGCGGCATAGCGTTGCGGATTGTTTTTTGGGGGGCGGATCAGAAATTGCGTAGCAGTGGGCGCGGGTGGAGTCTAGCACAGCAGGGCATAGCATGGCATACCATCGCGATTAGTGTACCTCCATATTATCCGTCTTTCTCGCGTTGTGTATCTCTCGTTATCGCACACACACTCTCTCTCACTCTCTTTCTATTTGTTAATTTCCTTCCATTGCCATCCGTTTCCCCCTCTGTACTCTCGACCCTTTTGAGATACGTGTATCTTCATGTCGTTCGATCGCTCGGTGGCTTTTTCTCCAGCTGCAGGCGCCTCCACCGTGCCTGGTCTTCGTTTGGCAGAGCCATGGGGTCGGCCTCCCGAGGGGGCGGATGGGTCGGACACGCTCGCGCCTGCACTCTCAGAATGCAGGGCCTGAGTTTCGAGCGTGCCCGAGAATCACGCCCCCCCCTCGGAACCCTCGCCCATCGCCCTACCGCCTCGTGCGCGCAAGACCGATGCGTACATCTATCGCCGCCTGGCCCTAGGTGAACGGCCAGTGTTGCAACCAGGCCGCCTTGGGAGATGAGTTTTCATGAGTGTGCGTGCCCCCCCCCTCCCAACCCTCCCCCCCTCCCCGTCCCCACCTCCACCTTGGTCTACAGCGCCACTTCCAATGCATTCCCTCACCCCCTCCCCCGTCATCTTCACCCCATTCCCACATCCTTCCTTCATCCTCCCATTCACCCTCCCATATCCTCGGTCAGTGGCGATCGCTGCATATTTTCGTACACCTCCAGGCCTGTGGAATAACGTAATCCCGTCCACCATTACATATGAACCCCCTGCCTCAATGGAATGGTCAATGTGGTACTCGTATTCTTGGTTCCGACCCGGGGGGCATCGAAACGGGCCAGGCCACGGGTGTTCGAGTAGCTAGATTTATGTGTGGATGTTGTTTGTTTGGTTGTGTTGTTGTTGTTGTTGCTGTTGTTGTTGTTGTTGCTGGTGTTGTTGGTATAGATCGCTCTCTCTCTCTGTGGTTGTGCATGCCTGTATGCGTATCTCGCTCTATATCTCTCTCTCTCTCGAGCTCTAGTTCCCCCCTTTTCATATTCATATGCATCAGCTTGCCCCCTCCGTCTCTCATCGGTGGCTCTCCTACTTGGGCCCAGCTCGTACATCGGCCGACATTGGAACTCGTCACCACGTGGCCCATGGCCCTGCCACATGCAGCACCACCCGTTCGAGTGGTGGCAGAATAACCTGAGCGTCGTCTCTGGACGGGGCTCGAACGGCGGCCTCGATTGGCCCGCGTTGCCGTAACCCCTCGACCCCGCACGGCCACAGAGACGGGACCCATGGGGGAGCAGGGTGCGGAATGGCGCGGTCGGCGTGGGGGACATAGAAGGGTTGGGGAGTGGCGTGCGGCGAAGAGAGCCTTGGGTCAACTTGCCGCAAGTCGCAACAGTCCGTGTCGCACCAACCAGCGTCGAGCCAGCTTGCTCAACGGGTGCATGTGCGGCCAAACGCCGCTTCAACAAAGGGCACGTGTGAAACTAATGCGGCCTAGCGCCGCTCCAGTGGAAGAGGGTGGGAAGGATGAGGTTGATGACGGGGAGGATGAGGAGGCGCAGGGGGAGGTTGATGAGAGACGGCCTACGGGTTCATGGCGTTGGGACGTGTGTGTATATGTGGTCGTATAGTCGGGTGCCATGGTTTCAGGGCGGGATACAGGCACATGCCCAGACACATGCATATGCAATGCAACGCAGTGTTGGTCGGATGTCGTGTACACACATATCGTATATTATCACATGTGTTTTGTGTACACAAGCCCGCATGCATGTTTGCGCACCTAGTGCACCAGCCACCACGCACAATAGAAGTTACGACAGTACGGCGTGTCATGGTACCCATGTCTCATTACTACATACATTTGGAATACAAGCCCGCTGGCTCGGCACGCGTGTTCGCTAACACGCCCGCTCATGCGCGAAGCGCAATTCACATTCACACTGCTGCAAACGGGTGCTCCTTGCAAACCAGCGGAAGCAATCGAATTCTATCGAATATCGACCTTTCCCAGGTCGATCGGTGAGACGAGGCTGCCACGCCAGCCAGAATCATATTCAACGATTCGTCATGGAATGTAGAATAATAGTTTGGATTGCCGCGCAATGGTATGCGGAGTGTCACGTGCACAAACAAATGACATTTTGGTATGTCGCCAACACCAGCGTCCTGCATGAGTGTGAGATGACGCACGCACAGGTCACGCGCACGCTGGCATACATTGTGTGAGACGGTTTGGGGTGATGCCCGTAAAATGATCATATATTCCAAAAGCGCTCTACCTGCTGCCCACAAAATCGGGCCCGTGTCGAACTTGTGCTTTTCTGTTTCGCAAAACCGAACCGCCCATTTCAGCAGCACGCCAGTTACAGCAGCCTTCGTCTTCAATAAGATTGAATCGGGCCCCCCAATCATTCCAACAGTAAGGGTGCTCAATTGAGCGTTCGATGGGATCTCGCCATGTTGACTGCACCATGTTTTGTAATTGTTGAACATTAACTTCAACGCTTCTTCTTTTAACCCATCGCTACCGCAACCCAGGCCCCAGCTGTTGGCGTTGATAGCGCCCCGCAACGTTGCATGAACAAATCGTGAGCACACCCCTAAGTATACAGTGTGCAAGGTGTCGATGTGCAACGTTACTTCTGGACTAGTTCCAATGTCACGCGAAAACAATGGATTTCGATGATGCGTTCTATCCCCAAGACGCCCCCTGTTGTCTTTGTTTTTTTCTCCAACAAATACATACACATTGGGTTGGAATCTCCTCGAACGCACCAGTGTCTGGAACGTCGTCAGACGGTTCCAACCTGTCAAATCGTTCCAGTCCCAGCGCTGGCACATCGCACGCCAAATACCGACCTTGCACCGAACGATTCCTGTCGAATTGCAAACCACCAATGTCCAGCAGAAGACCCCGCACGCGATCATCTGTCACGTTGATCGTTATCTCGCAGCGCTCACACGCGCCATCATAACTGATCTGAGGCTCGCCCCACGCATTATCATACAAACATACACCGTCGTATTCGTAGAGGCTGTCTTTGGTTGCTGCACACCAGATGCAAGGGTGATGGTGAGACGACCACGTTGGCATCCCCAGGGTCTGCGTGAACTCAGCCCAATCGCCTTTGATCTGGCATAGCAAAAATCTAGCTGTCATGCGTGGGCAAGCGTCAAACAACTCTTTGCTCTTACACTCGTTCGGCCATGGCGCCTTATCCCAGCGGAGCATCGGGCGTAGACCAACAACTGCGGCAGCCAATGACCAGTGAATGTATGCGAAAATGGGCCGGTATGTACACCAGCCCCTGCACCCGCAATGGCACACCTGCTGCTTGGAGACAACGGCCACAAGGTGTCTCTTAAGCGTCCGTAGGTTGAACACTGTTATCCCAAGCACCGTATCACTTCTCCCAGGGCCGATCGCACGAGTGTACTTCACGCCATCGAGGTACAATGCGATCGGAAACGTTCGCCGACCATCGCCATCGATGACACGGAACGGGTGGTTCCGATATACTCCCGACCATTCTTCTGGCGGTGGAAACGGTATCCCCGCTGGTGTCTCGTCGATCTTCACCACTTCGGCATTCAACACCTCGTGCGGTGGCGAAACCACAATTTGTTTAATTTCCCTCCGACCGCGCCGATAAACTGGCACTGACAGATGGTGGTACTCAGGTGCTGCTTCAGATTCAGGGAGAACCGACCGAAGGTGCTGAGCAAACTTTCCTGTCTGAGCGGTTGGCGGGTGGGCGTATTGCGAAATGTTCCCTCCTGTCACACCTGCTTGCGTTGCAAAATGGCACGTCAAACAGAAAGCTTTTGCATCCAGCGCCCCACTTGCGTATTGTGAAAGCAGATGCTCCTCCAACACAAGAGCTCCGTGCTGGCTGCCCTCTGTCTGGCCGCGCTCCCACTCGCGAAGCTCCCAAGCTCGCGAGCGAACAACACTCGCTGTAAACCTGCTGCGCCTCCGCTTGCGAAACGCTACCATATGAGCTAAATGGCTACGGAAACAAGGGCCAGGGTGTTGTCATTTGTTTTGGGGTTTGCCCTTTTTGCTCAGACCAGTATGATATAGGGGGCGAGCTCGACAATTCGGGGTGGGGGGGGGCTCTCCTGCCATCATCAGCTTGTCAAGCTGGCGATCCGTGGTGAGGATCATACTTGTTGTGTTGATGCGTTGTTGCTGTTGTTGCGGCTGTTGTCGTTGTGGTTGTTGTTGTTTCTTTGTTGTTGTTGTTGGTGGTGGTGTTGTTGTTGTTCTTGTTGTTGTTGATGTGGTTGTTGTTGTTGTTGGTGTTGTTGTTGTTGTTGTTGTTGTTGTTGATGTTGTTGTTGTTGTTGTTGTTGGCGGTGGTGTTGTTTGTTGCCGTCGCCCCACCTGCGACCCACCCCGCGACCCACCCCGCGACCCACACCGCGACCCAACCCGCGACCCAACCCGCGACCCACCTTTTTTTTTTTTTTGTTTTTTTTTTTTTTTTTTTTTTTTTTTTTTTTTTTTTTCCTTTTTTTTATTTTTTTTTTTTTTTTTTTTTTTTTTTTTTTTTTTTTTTTTTTTTTTTTTTTGTTTTTTTTTTTGCGACCCACCCCGCGACCCATCCGCGACCCACCCCGCGACCCACCCGCGACCCACCCGCGACCCACCCACGACCCACCCCGCGACCCACCCGCGACCCACCCCGCGACCCACCCGCGACCCACTTGCGACCCACCCGCGACCCACCCGTGACCCACCCGCGACCTACCCCGCGACCCACCTGCGACCCACCCGCGACCCATCTGCGACCCAACAGCAACCCAGCTGCGACCCATTTGCGACCCATCCGCGGCACACTCGCTACTTACCCACATTGGTTTAACGAAAAAATCGGCACCTGCGACGGGCTCGTTGCATAATGTGTGAGACTTGGGCGCCTGCGGCGGTTGTCTCCAGAGTCTCGCAGACTGCCGACGTCCCCGCCGAGCCCTCACTCTCATCCGCATCTGCGGAGTCCGACGTACATTTTACACACATGCGCATCTGCCAGTTTGCCCCGACCACGACGAGGATGACGACGACGTCGACCACGATGACTAGGACGAGGACGAGGACAACGACGACGACGACAACGACGACGACGACAGTGACGATTCAGGTGCGTTAGTAGCTAACGTAATCTAGGAGTATTTAGGGGTTGCCCTGGCACGTCGCAAATATTTAAATCGTACATGCTGCGACTATTCCACACACTGATTATGGCTGAGCCTCGGGTCTCCACTCGTGCGATCCTGCACCCCTCCCCCGTGCAGCAGACGTTTGAGGCTTGGTGTGGCGAGGCGCGGTCACGTCTGGCACTAAACGCCAACTGTGCGATGGCAATCTTGGGCGTCGGAGGTCGGAGGCGAGGTCCGAAGGCGAGATGGGGGGAAGCGACTGGGAAACTAGTAAAAGGAAAAAGGGGGGTAATGATATGAGGGGATGAGCACGCGTAGGAACGCAGGGACGGGGAGTAAGGCGTGTAGAAATTGGAAACTGGCTCGCATTACTCTTCCGTGGCGGTGATGAGCTGTGGTCAAGGTGATGCAATCTGCCAGAAGAACTCCGAGCTTTGTGAGCACGTCCCACGAGATCACACGATAGCTGCCCGCTCGTCACCCACAATGTGTCCAGAACTGCGCGTCGAGCATACTCGCGGGCGCACACATCCACAAGTTGCATTAGCACTGTCTGGGGAAATCCAAAAAGATGATTTTTTTCTAGCCGTCGTGACCCCAAACCTTCACCGTCCAGCAAACTTCCCGAAACTTCCCGCAAACTTCCCGCAAACTTCCCGTCGGCGGCTCGGAAACGCACACATCTGAAAGTTCCCGAAACTTCCCGGAAACTTCCCGGAAACTTCCCGGTAATATCCCGGCCAAAATTGTGAGGATGTATTGGACGGGAGCCCTATTTTCCCGAAACTTCCCGGAAACTTCCCGGAAACTTCCCGGAAACTTCCCGGAAACATCCCGGGGTATTTCTGCGTGCTGTTTCCGTCCACGCGGGGTCAAATCAGGCTGCGATTCGCGCAGCTTGACCGAAATGCGGGCGCCAACTATGCAACTGATCGAGCAATGCCCTCACTGCCTTGACATTTTGCTCCCCTAGCACCATACAAACGTTCCAGCAACGAACTCCTGGCCTGGCAGATTGGCACACTGCCGTCATCTCAGACAACAGTGCTGCATTAACCAGGCGACTGCGCAAAAACACAACCTTGAGACGTGTGCACGTGCGCTTCCCTGTCACAAGTTACCTCGAAACCTCTCTCACAGAAGTTACACAGCAACTCATTTTCCAAAAGGTTGCTGTCGTTCGTACACCCCGACCCCCATCAGCTAGTCGGAGTCGGAGTAGGCCGTGTCCCTGATGCGCTTGCTCTGGGACTCGAGCTCATCCAGCGCAGATGTCATCTGGTTGTACTTGTTCATCTCCGAGTGGAAGTCCACGCCGTCGCCGAACGCGAGCGTGGAGCCCACTGACACTGCGCTCTTGATCTCCTCGTACTGGTTCACGACCTTGTCCACCTGATCAATCGAGCGCTTGAGCTTGCCGCGGAACTTCTCCGACCGAGCCCAGTCCATGGATGGTTGCGTGTCGATCCTCTCGAGCAGATTCCTCGCGACGTTCACCGCCATGCCGTAGCGCAGGGTGACGTCTGTGGCGTGCTTGGCCAGCGACTTGGCGGTGGGTGGCGGTGAAGCCTTGGCGGCCTTGCTCTTGCCCTTCGGCTGTGCCTTGCCTTTGGCCTTGGCCTTGCCGTTGTGAGGCTTGGCCTTGCCCTTGGCTGTGACTGGAGTCGGCGTATCCACAGCTGTGCAGGGCCCTGGTGCAGGCGTCGGTGCAGGCGTCGGTGCAGGCGTCGGTGCAGGCGTCGGTGCAGGCGTCGGTGCGCCGCTCCCGCTGCTCCCGCTGCCACGCGCCATGTTCCGCTCCTCCTCCTCATGAGAAGCCCACTCGTCACGTGTGCCATGGCGCTCCTCGTCGATCCGCTTCTTGAACTCGATCCGATTCGAGTCGGAGTTGATCCTCACGAACCTGGGCCCCTTCTTCATCGCGTTGAGCGCGATGCTCCTGCATCCTGCCATCACAGCTCGGCTCGGGAACGCACCACCTCCTTGCTCCTGGACGAGCATGTCGAAGTTGAACCAGCGGTAGATGGCCTGCTCGCTCTTGATGGTCTTCTGCACCCTCGTGCGGTAGTCCTCGGGGATGCAGTTTGGAATGCGCAATTGTGTCCCGTCGCCGCCCTCCTCCTCGAACTCATCCTCTCCCTCCTACACCTCCTCCTCCTCCTACTCCTACTCCTCCTCCTCCTCCTCCTCCTCCTCCTCCTCGTCTTACTCATTATACTCTTCTTCCTTATCCTCCTCAGCCTCATCCTCATCACCGTCGTCCTCCTCATCCTCATCATTCTCCAGTTGGACTGTGATTGTAATTATGACCCCATCTCCGTGTAGGTGTCGTACTTCTTCATCGCCCACTGAGACCGCCGCGATGCCTTCTCGTCGCGGTCGAGAGCGTCGTACCGCTGCTTCTCCTCACTGTTGTTCAGGAGCCATAGGTAGAAGCGCTTGTACATTGGCGTGCCTGACTCCACTCGAAAGCCCTCGCCAGCGATCGTCTCGAGGACTGGGTCACGTTCATTTTCGAGCTTCTGCCTCAGCGCCGCCATCTCAGCAGACTCAACTGCATCATCTGGTGCATCAGGCGTCGTGCCCTCGGCGGGCTGCGAGGCCATCATCAGCCTGAACGCCTGGGTGAGCTCCGTCTCAGTGCACAGCAGGTCGGTCTGCACGGAGCAGTGCATGGGGTTGGCGGCGGTGCCCATGTTAGCCTGGACGACACAAGCAGGCGAACCAGGAAGGCGATACATGGAAGAATAGTGGGAACATTAATAAATAATTGCACGCCACATGGCCTGCATGACGGGCCGCATGCGCGCCGTCTCCGCGCACTCGACCTCCAGCGCCTTCGCCATCCCCTCGAACTTGGTGCCGATCAGCTCGTTGAACTCGATACCCTCGCCCGTGGCCTGTCGGCGGATGGTAGTGGGGCAATGAGGCGTCGGGCCACCCCCATCTCATCCTCCCCAACCGAGTGGGGGTGGGAATGAATTGGGAACACCGATGCGAACATAACGAGGTGGGTCAACGGGGGGGGGGGGGTTGGCCAGCATGATAGGACGAAGTTGGTGTGTGCGGGGGGGGGGGTCAGCATAATGCGAAAGCAATGCAATGTTCTGTTAGTTTTTTTCTGGGCGCGCCGTAACCTGAACGGTCCATGTTTGACAAACGTCTGGCAGCTTCCTTCGAGCTAGCCTTCGCACGATCGTGAGCGCTTCCCGAAACTTCCCGAAACTTCCCGAAACATCCCGAAATTTCCCGAAACCATCCCGTGAATGTCCCGTGGGATCCCCGTGGACTCATCGTAAACATGGTGCGGGTTTCCTCAGGCGTCCTTCAGACCCCCTGTGCGCCCACAGCCCGATCTTTGCGGATGTGAGTTGCCGATGCCATACGTATATACACCAGGCTATTAATCGAACATGGGCGGTGCCTCAATGGTCGGCCTCAGGGGTGGGCTCTCCTCTACAACTGCACCCGCCTTCCAGCGAGGCGGCGTGGTGCGATTGCCGTCGGGAACCTTGCCGTCGAGCACCGCGTGGTCCGCGCCGATGGCGCCGTCGCTGGGCGCGGCCGCTGACGAGCTGCCGCCAGCTGGCGTAGGCGAACTGGCCGATGCTGGCCTCTTCACGACCTTGGACTTCATCATCTTCATGTAGTTGTACTTGATATTCTCCTTGTTCTCGTGCACCTGCTCCCTCGTCAGCACGCCGTCGCAGTAGCGCTTCGCCAGGTCGTTCGCCCACGTAGCAGCGTAGAGCTCCAAGTCCTTCAGCTCTGAGGGGGGCTGACCTGCCTCCTGCCACCACTGGGTGTCGCCCTGCGTGAGCTGGTCCTGACCGTGGACGCGGACGGCGATTAGCCTCTGCTCGGGCTTCCCCTTGGGCCTGTTCCAGCGGAAGAAGCACCACGCTCTGTTGCCATCCTTTTATGTTTGGTTTTTTTATCTCTTTGGTTTGTTTTTTTTTTTCTTTCTTTTTTTTTTTTTTTGTTTTTTTTTTGTTCTTTTTTTTTTTTATTTTATCTTTTTTTTTTTTTTTTTTTCTTTTTTTTTTTGTTTCGATATTTTTTCTGTCCACGCCGTTCGAAACAGGTCGATGCCGTTCGGGTTCGACGTCTGTTTGTCTTTTATTTGTCGATTTTTTTTTTTCTTTTTTTTTTTTTTTTCTTTTTATTTTTCTTGTCGCTGGGGATGGTCTTGACACCTGTCGCATCGTGACCATCAGGGGCCTTGACAACTCCGTGGATCGCGTCCCACCTCTTCACTGTCATCTGCGGAACCTCCCTCCTCATGCCATCAGCCCACACCGCGATGACCGCATCCTCGGGATTGGCACCGTGTGGTCGTTCAGTTCGAATTGCCATCTCTGGTGGCGTGCTGGTCGGAGCAGTCGTGGGCTTCCTTGCAGCGAGCCGTGATTCCTTGTCCCAGCTGAACACGTAGGCCGTCTCGTGATCGCCATCGAACGTGGCGCTGGGCTTCTTCATGAGGGCGGCGTCGGAGCTGGCGGGCTTGCCCACGACCACGTCCTTGGCAGCTGGCTTGCCTCTCCGTGCCTTCTTCGCGACTGGTGGCTCCTCGTCCTCGTCGTCCTCCTCGGGTTCGCACACGGGCTCCTCCTCTTCTCCTTCTTCATCATTGTCGTTGTCCTCGCCAGCACCACCTCCGCGGTCACCAAATAGAGCAACGAACCATTGTGGTGGGGAAGCCCGTCCGCGATACACAGCGATGTGCCTGCACATGGTTCGGAACCGTCGGCGTGTCGTCTCACTCCATTCTGTCAGCTCCGCAGCGTCTCGGAACGATATGTGGTTGGTCTCGGCAACGCTGCGCAGCGACGGCTCCACGTCGCTCTTGTTGAAGTGCAGGTCGTCACTGAACTCCTCTGCAGAGCTGCGATAAAAACGCATTGTGTTAGTGTTACCCCCCATGTGACCACATTAATGAACGCGATGACGGGTGGAGATCATCGCGGCGATAATGATATGGACTAACGAGACGATAATGGTTGCATTGATGTTGGCGATGACGATGATGACGATGATGATGAGGCTCAGCATGATGGTGATATTGATGTTGATGTCATTGGATATGTGTGTGGGGGGGGCTGGTGCACAATTAGAGGGGGGGCTATGACGGGAACGTTTGAATCGCAGTGTCCGTCAGCAGCGCATTGAACAGCGGAGCCTGCTCTCGAATCTGTCGCTTGTCGATCTGCGATTGCTTGATGTTCTCACCGTATGTGATCCACGTGGCTTTTCTCACGAACTTGGAAAAGATACTCGAGAGCTGCTGACGTTTGGTATCAGACATGCTGCTCGTGTGCAGCCATCGCACTCGGACCGAACAGCTACGTACATAGGGTTATGACGTAGGTGGTCAGGCCAGGGCGGTGCACGAGACGGACGGTGACGGCTCTGACGACGAACCACAAAGAATGCGAAGACGGGCAGGAGGAGGAGGAGGATGCGAAGTACGGGGGCGAGGAGGAGGAGGAGGAGGAGGATATGAGGAGGTGGATGAGGAGGAGGAACTAATGAGGAGGAGGATGCGAAGGAGCATGAGGAAGACGGCCCATGGAACCATTACACGCAACACCCCAAAATTGCGGATACGAGCGAGGGTGACGTCGGCAGTCCGCGAGATTCTGGAGAAGCCCGCCGCAGGCGCCAAACTTTCACAACATATACAACGAGCGATCACTAGGCGCACATTTGTTCGTTAAAAAATGTGGGTAGGTCGCGGGTGGGTCGCACATGTGTCGCGGGTGGGTCGTTGTTGGGTCGCGGGTGGGTCGCGGGTGGGCCGCGGGCGGGTCGCAGGGATTTTCGCGGGTGGGTGGGTGGGTAGCGGGTGGGTCGCGGGTGGGTCGCGGGGTGGGTCGCGGGGCGGTCGCGGGGTGGGTCGCGGGGCGGTCGCGGGGTGGGTCGCGGGTGGGTCGCGGGGTGTGTCGCAGGTGGGTCGCGGGGTGGGTCGGGGCGGGTCGCGGGGCGGGTCGCGGGGTGGGTCGCGGGGCGGGTCGCGGGGCGGGTCGCCCGTGTGACGACGACAACACACAACACCAGCCTAACACCGCAACAAGCAGAATCCACACCACGGATCCCCATTCCAGCTACGAGCCCACGGACAATGAATGGCCGTTCGGCCTTCTCATTCTGACTACTACCACTGCCACTACCACTACCACCACCACTGCAGCTACGATGAACACTAACAATGTCACACAGTAGCAGAGGTAGTAGCGAACACTAGTGGCCGTGGCCTTGGCAGGACTAGTGGTCGTGGTAGTGGCAGTGGTAGTTGCAGGTGCGTAGTATCAGTCTACTGATATACCCTTGTACCCGCTTCGGGCCTGCCGATCGGGATCTGCGGCGGCCACTGAATGGTCGCCGTGCTCAACTAGTGCAGCAGCTGACCGCCTGAAGTCCTGGTCTCACCAACGTGCCATGCCCATTCTCATCCTCCACCGCACCTCGGAATTCCGTTCACCTCCCACCCGTTGGTCGGCTCTTTGTTATGGCTTCGTGATTTGGCGGTGGGGGTTTCACGTTCGAACGCGGCCTGATCCAACGCGACAGGGCTGTGGATCTGGGCGCGCTCGAACGTGGAATTCCCGCCGCCAAGTCACACACGCGCGCGAATGGGCCGAGCAACGGGCTGAAGGCGAACGGAATTCGGATGATTGTCGACGTGGAGGGGGCGAGGGGGGAACAGTGCAGGACGGGGAGGGGGAGGGGGGGCGACCGACGATGTAAGTGGGTGGGTTGGGCACAGACGGGCCCGTATGTTTTTTCTCCATCCCCCCCATGCATCATTCAATTTCTCCCATTGGATCCTCCTCGATCTGCGAAGCGGTCGGCGGCGGCAGCGCGTCTGGGAGCGAGGGGGCGGTCTGGGAGTCTCGAGCGGTCAGCTGCGTGGACTCGGTGACGTCGGCCCGCTCGGCGGCCGCGGCGGCCGCCGCAGCGGGCGCCGCAGCGGGCGCGGAGGGCTCCTGGAGGGGCGCCTCGTCGGACGAGATGGTCTCATGATCAGCGGGCTCGGCAACCTCTGGAGGCAACCAAACTCAAACACTCGGGACCATCGCGGGGGAACCTGGGGCCATTGATTTTGAATCGCACCTGTTGGTGCGGAGCGTCAGCCACGGACTGCGTAAATGGGACCCACCGCACAGGCAGCGTTCGTTGACCCTTCTCCGTCGGTGTCGGACTCCTCTGGTCCATCTTGAGCTGTTTCTGTTAGCCGTGTTTTAGGGATGAGGAATGAGCAGTGTTTCTGTTAGCCGTGTTTATGTTAGCCATGTTTCTGTTAGCAGTGTTTATGTTAGCCGTGTTTTTGTTAGCCGTGTTATAGGAATCAACAGGGCTCAGGGAATTGCAAACGGTGTCCTGGGAGCTCGGAGCTGGTTGCGACATGCCTCCAGCTGCGCGTGGACGCGTCCGAGGGTCGGGGATCGCCTGGGCGATGAGGCTTCGAACCAGAGCGGCGGCGCCAGCAGAGGGGGAGCCGCGCCAGTAGACAGGTATGGGAGACTATGGATAGGGAGAACGGATGGGGAGGAAAAGAGGGCGGCGGTGTGGATGGAGAAGATTTGGGCATTCCTGGAAACCTTTGTCTGGATTCCTATGGATCCCGCGGACATCCCGAACCTTCCCGAAACTTCCCGAAAGTTCCCGACAACTTCCCGCAATCTTCCCGCGATCTTCCCGAAACTTCCCGAAACTTCCCGAAAACTTCCCGCAATCTTCCCGCAATCTTCCCGCGATCGTCCCGCAACTTCCCGAAACTTCCCGAAACCCCCCCGCGAACTTCCCGCGCACTTCCCGCAAACTTCCCGCAAACGTCCCGTAAACGTCCCGCGACCTGCCCGCGACCCGCCTTCCTGCACATTATATCGTTATCTGTAGACATGCAACGACACTGACCAATATAGAAAAGGTGAAAAGGTGAAAAGGTGAAAAGGTAACTGAAAAAAGGTGAAAAGGTGAAAGGCGAACTTGCGGGTAAAAAGGTAACAAAATACTAGTTACCCAAAAAGTGTGCTAAGTGACCTGTGGGAGGTCGGCGAGCTGCTTCCAGTCGGGCCGCGCCGGCGTCGCGAGGTTGAGCTCCCTCCCCCGCTGTTCCAACGCGGAGGCAGGCAGCCTGGAGGAGCCCAGAGGGAACGCATCCCACTCGGGGCCGTCGGCGAGTCGGAGGCCAAGGCCCGCCACCCTGGGCGCGGCAGCCAGGGCTCCGCTCATGCGGAGGCCCCTGACGACGCCCTCGCACTCTCTGTTGCCCTCCTCGCAAGCAAGGTGCATAGCCAGGACCGCGTGCACGAGGGCGAGGCCAGACGCTGCCATGCTGGGCGCCTCTCCGGTAGCCAGGGCGACCTGCCTGGCGGCAGCGCGCACGCGACTGACCCCTCTCCTGAGCCTGCTTGCCCAGCTTGCTGAAGCGGATGTCAGTCAGCTGCAGTCGCGGGGTCTGCTTGGGGCCGATGGTGTGCATGATCTGCCGCTTCAGCCAGTGCCTTTCTCGCACCGTCTCCGCGTGCTCCGCCGCGAGCGAGTCCGCCTGGGGCGGGCGCGACGGGAGCGGGGGGCGGGAGGGGGGCGGGGGCCGAGGCCGAGGACGAGGACGACGATGTCAGGGACTTGTGTGCCGCAGTCGAGACCCTCGTCCTCCTCCTCCAACTCCAACTCCAACTCCACCTCAAACTCAAACTCAAACTCTTCCTCCTCCTCCTCCGCCTCCTCCTCCTCCTCTTCCTCCTCCTCCTCCTCCTCCGCCTCCGCCTCCGCCTCCGCCTCCTCCTCCTCCCCCTCCTCCTCCTCCTCCTCCTTCTCCTCCTCCTCCTCCCTTCCTTTCTCCCTCCTCCTCCTCCGCCTCCCCTCCGCCTCCGCCTCCTCCCCTCCTCTCCTCCTCCCCCCCCCCCTCTCCTCCTGCCCCCCCCCCCTCTTCTTTCCTCCTCCTCCTCCTCCTCCTCTCCTCCTTTCCTCCTCCCCCGCCTTTCTCCTCCTCCTCCGCCTTTCCCTCCCTCTTCCCTCCTCCTCCTGCTCCTCCCCCTCCCCCTCCTCCTTCCTTTCCTCCTCCTCCTCCTCCTCCTCCTCCTCCTCCTCCTCCTCCCCCTCCCCCTCCGCCTCTCTTTCCTCCTCCTCCTCCTCCTCCTCCTCCTCCCCTCCTCCTCCTCCTCCTCCTCCTCCTCCTCCTCCCTCCCCCATCCGTGCCCCCCGCCTGGATCAAGGAGTTCTCTGGCGCCAGGTCGGCGAGCCAGCAGCAGATCAGCTCGTCCTGCGCGGCCTCCGGGCGCAGCCAGATCAGGACCTTGTCGGTGTCGAAGTACGCCGGGTGCGCCGTCCGAAGTGCCACCCAGCCAGAGCCCAGCTTCGTGCGCTGCCCTGCCTTCCTCTGGACCCGCACCCCCTTGAAGAAGAACTCCTCGCCCTGCAGCCAGCGCCCGTCTGCGCATATATTCTCCAGCCTGGCTGGCTGCGTCGCAGGCACGAGCAGGATGCTAGGCAGGATGCGCCCTTGAGGGAGCTGGCCTGCCTCGAGGTTGAAAAGGCCGTCGAGCTGCTGCCTGCAGATCCAGGTCAATCTCGCCCTGTCCTTCCTCGTGCTGCCGAGTGCGTCACAGGCGTCCTGCCAGTCGGTGCAGAGAGCGCCGGCGCCTTTCTCTCCCGCCTTGTGCTTCAGGGTCGCCTGCCTGCGCTCGCCCAGCTTCTCAGCAGGCACCGGGGCCTTGCCGACGGAGAAGTCGAGGTAGACGGGCACAGCGTCCCAGAAGAGGCAGGCGATGTCTGACCTCCCCCTGTCGAAGAGCTCGGGCTGGTCCACAAAGGCAGACAGCTGCTTCACGTCCCTGGAGTTCGCGACGCCCAGGAGGAAGTCCCAGCTCTGCAAGGAGAGCAGGCAGGCCAGGTTTGCCCCTGCAGGGAGCATGGGCAGGACGTTGCTGGGCGTGCGGAGGTGCAGCTGCGAGTGGAAGCACAGCTTCTGCCTCCTGTACCTCCTGGTGCCCTTCTTCTCGGCGAGTTCCGCTAGGTGCGCAGTCAGTGCGGCGAGCCTGTCCTGCTCGGCCTGCGCCAGCTCTGCCCCCTCGGCGGCCCTGGCCTGCAGGTCCCAAGCTTCCTCCTCAAGGAGCAGCGTGAACTCGTCGAGCAGGTCGAAGTCAGACAGGGAGACCCCCAGCATCAGCAAACTCCTGGCCCACTGGCTGACGGCCTCTTCCTGTTCAGGCCAGTCCGCAGACTTGGTTCTCTTCCTGCACCCCTCCTTGCCCATCCGGACACCCCTGTCCTTGGACTGAAAGCGGGACCAGCCAGGCGTTGCCGCGGCGCTCCTTCGCCTGCTCGCCTGCTCTGCGGCTCGTCCAGTCCAAGCCTTTGCTCTCCTCTGCTCGTCGTCGCTCAGGTAGCGCTTCAACGCCGTCTGGGCGTAGCCTGTTTCTGCAGTCAGCCTCTCCCGGAAACGGGCAGGCCTCGCTCCAGCGAGCGCCTGCTGCGCGAGCTCGTCGGCCAGTCTCTTCATCTCGAGCTTCCTGGCCGGCGTCGGTGGTTCCAGGTTCGCCACGCCGCCGGCTTTCCTGGCCTCGACGACCTTCCTCGGGGCATTCTTGCCCGCCACGCCAGGCGGGATCGCTCCCCTGCCTGGCGGCCCCCCCCTCTCCGGGAGCAAGGCGAGGGCTCCTTCCTCGCCCCCTCTGGCGGCCGCGTCGTCCAGCGCAGCCAGCGCGCCAGGCGCCTGGGAAGGTTTCAGCCTGCTGGCGGGCGTGGCAGGCTCGCTCGGGCCGGGCGTGGCAGGCTCTCGCGGCCGCTGCAGAGGCGAGAGCGTCAGGGCGCCGCCGCTCGCAGGTGGCAGCGCCCCCTGCTCGCTGTCGCGTGCCGCCTTGGCTCTTCTCTCGGTAGCCTGCAACGAGAGAGCCATTCGCTTCTGGGCCCTCGCGCGCCCCAGCTCTCTGGCGGACTTCGGCTTGGGTCCGCGCGCGCCGCCAGCCAGCAAGAGCGGCGCGCAGCTCGCGGGGGGCGGCGCCGCCTGTGGGAAAAAAGTCAGCCAAGGGCGTCTGCTTGAAGCCGTCGCCTGGCCCCAGCATCCGTCGCAGCTGGTCCTGCGCGCGCTGCGCCTCTGCCTCTGCTGCCTCCGTGGCGGCGGCGGCGGCCGACCCCAGCGTGCCAGGCAGGTTCGCGACCCCCTGCTGAGCAGGCGCGTCCTTGTCGTCGCTGCTCTCCACCAGGAAGGCCCCGCCTGGTCCCTCGCCTCGCCCTGCCGTCGCTGCCTCGCCTGCCTCCTTGTCGTGGCCAGGCAGCTGCGGGGGGCGCGAGGGGAGTTCGCCCCCCTCGTCGGGCTGCGCGGCGTCGCCGCCCAAGCCTGCCAGAGCTTCTTGGCCTGCGTCCTCGGCCTCGCCCCCCCCCCCCCCCTCGGCCTGCGTCCTCGGCGGCCCTCTCCTCCGAGGCCTCGAGCTCCTCTGCCTCGGCCCCAAGCTGGGGCGGGCAGCGCGCCAGGGGTCCTCCTTCGTCTGCGTCCTCGGCGTCGCTCTCCCTGCTCGTGTCGGCCTCGCCCTCCTGTCCTCCTCGGCCTGCGTCCTCGGCCCTGTTCGTGTCGGCCTCGTCTGCCTCCTCGCTTGCGCCCTCCGTCCCTGCGCTCTCTGCGCCCTCGTCTGCCTCCTGGCTGTCCTGTCCTGTCTGCTCCGCGGGCTGGGCAGCCCGCGAAGCAGACTCCACTGCCTTGTGGGCCTGCCAGGCCTGCGCGCCGCTGCGTCGGAAGGCAACCCAGGCCTCGGCCGCCTCGGAGGAGTGAGACTCCGCTCCCCTGGCGGGTTCTTCCGCGGCTCCTCGCAGGGGGGGGCAAGCCCCCTCCAGTCAGGCGGAGAACCCAGCCGCCCGTCGGCCGCGCGGGCGGCTCGCCGCGCGCAGGTCCTCGCGCAGGCCGGGTGAGCCAACCGATGCAGTCAGGGCCCCTCCGCTGACCCGCCACGCCGCAGGCCACGGAGGGCGGGGCCAGGCGCCGCGCCAGAGCCCTCTCGAGCCGCACAGCCGCGGCGAGAGTGCGGACGGAGAGGAGGCGACGTCGGTCGCACGTCCGCGCGCGGGCGTCCTTGCGGGCGACCGCGCGCGGACGTGCGATCCTTCAGCCTCGAACGCCGCGCAGGAAACGCAGTCCGCGCGCGGGCGCCCTTGTGGGCGACCGCGCGCGGACGTGCGATCCGTCAGCCTCCAACACCGCACAGGAAACGCAGGAAATGATGATGCTGATGATGATGATGATGATGACGATGATGACACGGCGCGGCACAGCACGGGGCATCCTGCGCGACACGGCACTGCACCACACGGCACGACGCAGCAACAGAACACGACGCCGCAGGCGACCGCACGGACGCGCGACACCACTTGGGCGGGAGCGAATCACTTGAATTGTTTCTCGTGGCCATCACAGCATGTGTCCACGCGACGAGCGAACGAACAAACGCTGGAGGGAAGGAGAAAGGGGGGAACGATTAAAAAATCAGTTTCGGGCCGCAGCCCTCCTCCCTCCTCCCTCCTCCCTCCCACCTCCCTCCTCCCGCCCTGCCTCGCCCCCCCCCCCCCCCCCTCCCTCCTCCCTCCTCCCTAGGGAGGAGGGAGGAGAGGAGGGGGGCCTCCTCCCTCCTCCCTCCCCCCTCCTCCCTCCCCCCCTCCTCCCTCCCTCCTCCCTCCTCCCTCCTCCCTCCTCCGTCCCTCCCCCCTCCTTCCCCCCTTCCTCCTCCTTGGGAAAATCAATAATCTTCAGGGGGAAAGGGGGGGGGGCGATTAAAAAATCAGTTTCGGCCCCCAGATTCTAGTAGTACGCCCAACTCTTCACGGATAGGGCCCCCCGGGGGAGGGGGTGGGGTGAGGTATTTTTTAATCATATGCACACTTTAGGGAGAAAGAGTTCGTGCAAAATCACGGGTAGACGTTCCAATGTTATGGAAATTTGCGCGGCTGGGAGCTTTCGCGCCGCCGCCGCCCAAAGGACGGCTGTTGCAAGGAATGATGGCGGGCATTTGTCCAACTACCCCGCCGCCGCCCGCTGGGCATGCGCTTTGATGTAGCGCGGCGAACACCGCAGTCACTTCGACTTATTATTTGTGCAACAACTATCACCCTTGCCCACCAGAGTGTATTTGTTGCAATGGATTATGGCCGGGTAGTTGCTGGCACTAACCAACAACTACCCGGCCGCCGCCCACTCGGATTGCATTGTTATAGAGCACGGCGGTCACCGACGTCACTTCGACATATTATTTGTGCAACAACTACCCACCCATGTCCACCAGAGTGTATTTCTTGTCACGTAAGATTGCCGGGTACTTGGGTAGTTGCAGATGTTAAAAGAAACGGAAAGGGTGGCCTTCTTGTTCTTTTAGAAAAATGCAACTTGCCAAGTACCCGGCAATAATCCGTGACCAAAAATACACCCCGGTGGACATGGGTGGGTAGTTGTTGTACAAAAAATATGTCGAAGTGACGTCGGTGACCGACGTGCTATAAAAAAATGCAGTCCGAGTGGGCGGCGGCCGGGTAGTTGTTGGTTAGTACCAACAACTACCCGGCCACAATCCCTTGCAACAAATACACTCTGGTGGGCAAGGGTGGGTAGTCGTTGCACAAATAATAAGTCGAAGTGACTACGGTGTATCAAAGCGCGCGCCGAGTGGACGGCCCCCAGGTTGCCGCGGGGGGGTCCAGGGGCGGCTGCCAGGTTGCCGCGGGGGGGTCCAGAAGCATATCTCCTTGATCGGATCAAGTAGATCGGTGCCTCCCCCCCGCCGTCGGCCGCGCCGCCGCCGCCGGCCCCGCGCGTCTTCCGCGGCCGCCGCGCTCGAGTTTCTTGGGTGCCGCGCGGGGCAGTTTAGCGCCGTGTGCATTGCACCGCGCAGATGGCGCCAAGATAATACAACAACCTACTGTCTGGGGTCAACGTTGATTTTAAAGCGGCCAAGCCTCGTCAAACAAAAAAAACGCAATTGGCAATAACGACGATCGATATTCTCGGGCACTTGTTTGAAACTGCGTTCTTCAATGCAGCGGAGGGGCCCTCGGGTTTTTGAAGCCCTTGCGTCCACGTCAGATATCTAGCGTCAGCATTGGAGTAGCGCTGACCATACAATCACCGAAAACAGAATCCGTCAATATATTTTTGACGAAGGTTGTTCGCTTATAGACTTCTAAGCCGTTTTCTTCCGCTGATGCGCAGCGCGTGTCCGTCCGCTCGGCTGGAGAATTAGTTTGCGTTGAGCGACTAGCTTGCCGCGGCCCAGACAGCCGCCCACCCCTCGTCGCGCGGCGCTGAACTGAACAGACTCGGGGGGACGAGACAGATAAATCATCGGCGTCGTCGTCTGCGCCATCGACACCTCAGCCGTCGACGCCGCAGTCACCTGGTGTAAGATCACGGGTAGACGTTCCATTGTTATGGAAGTTTGTGCGTCTGGGAGCTTTCGCGCGATTCTCGGCGTCCGCGGTGGCGCAACAGTTAGCAAATCGCTAGGTCGACAACGCGGAAGACCGTTTAGGTCGTTGAATCGGATACGGCACAGCTTGGGAGAAGGAGTTCGTGCAAAATCACGGGTAGACGTTCCAATGTTATGGGGATTCTTGCGTCTGAGAGCTTCCGCGCGATTCTCGGCGTCCGCGGTAGCGTACACAGTTAGCAAATCGCTAAGTCGACAAAGCGGAAGACCGCGTCGGTCGTTGAATCGGACACGGCACAGCTAGGTAGAAGGAGTTCGTGCAAAATCACGGGTAGACGTTCCAACGTCATGGAAATTTGCGCGGCTGGGAGCTTTCGCGCCGCCGCCGCCCAAAGGACGGCTGTTGCAAGGAATGGTGGCGGGCATTTGTCCAACTACCCCGCCGCCGCCCGCTGGGCATGCGCTTTGATGTAGCGCGGCGAACACCGCAGTCACTTCGACTTATTATTTGTACAACGACTACCCACCCTTGCCCACCAGAATGTATTTTTTGCAAAGGATTATGGCCGGGTAATTGTTGGTACTAACCAACAACTACCCGGCCGCCGCCCACTCGGATTGCATTTTTATATAGCACGGCGGTCACCGACGTCACTTCGACATATTATTTGTGCAACAACTACCCACCCATGTCCACCAGAGTGTATTTCTTGTCACGTAAGATTGCCGGGTACTTGGGTAGTTGCAGATGTTAAAAGAAACGGAAAGGGTGGCCTACTTATTCTTTTAGAAAAATGCAACTTGCCAAGCACCCGGCAATAATCCGTGACCAAAAATACACTCCGGTGGACATGGGTGGGTAGTTGTTGTACAAATAATATGTCGAAGTGACGTCGGTGACCGCCGTGCTATAAAAAAATACAATCCGAGTGGGCGGCGGCCGGGTAGTTGTTGGTTAGTACCAACAACTACCCGGCCACAATCCTTTGCAAAAAACACACTCTGGTGGGCAAGGGTGGGTAGTCGTTGCACAAATAACAAGTCGAAGTGACTACGGTGTATCAAAGCGCGCGCCGAGTGGACGGCCCCCAGGTTGCCGCGGGGGGGCCCAGGGGCGGCTGCCACGTTGCCGCGGGGGGGTCCAGAAGTATATCTCCTTGATCGGACCAAGTAGATCGGTGCCTCCCCCCCGCCGTCGGCCGCGCCGCCGCCGCCGGCCCCGCGCGTCTTCCGCGGCTGCCGCGCTCGAGTTTCTTGGGTGCCGCGCGGGGCAGTTTAGCGCGGTGTGCATTGCACCGCGCAGATGGTGGCAAGATAATACAAGAACCTACTGTCTGGGGTCAACGTTGATTTTAAAGCGGCCAAGCCTCGTCAACAAAAAAAAAAAAAACGCAATTGGAAATAACGGCGATCGATCTTCTCGGGCACTTGTTTGAAACTGCGTTCTTCAATGCTGCGGAGGGGCCCTCGGATTTTTGAAGTCCTTACGTCCACGTCAGATATCTAGCGTCAGCATTGGAGTAGCGCTGACCATACAATCACCGAAAACAGAATCCGTCAGTATATTTTTGACGAGGGTTGTTCGCTTATAGGCTTCAAACCCGTTTTCTTCCGCTAATGCGCAGCGCGTGTCCGTCCGCTCGGCTGGAGAATTAGTTTGCGTTTAGCGACTAGCTTGCCGCCGCCCAGACAGCCGCCCGCCCCTCGTCGCGCGGCGCTGAACTGAACAGATTCGGGGGGGCGAGACAGATAAATCATCGGCGTCGTCGTCTGCGCCATCGACACCTCAGCCATCGACGCCACAGTCACCTGGTGTAAGATCACGGGTAGACGTTCCAATGTTATGGGAGTTTGTGCGTCTGGGAGCTTTCGCGCGATTCTCGGCGTCCGCGGTGGCGCAACAGTTAGCAAATCGCTAGGTCGACAGCGCGGAAGACCGTTTAGGTCGTTGAATCGGATACGGCACAGCTTGGGAGAAGGAGTTCGTGCAAAATCACGGGTAGACGTTCCAATGTTATGGGGATTCTTGCGTCTGAGAGCTTCCGCGCGATTCTCGGCGTCCGCGGTGGCGCACACAGTTAGCAAATCGCTGGGTCGACAACGCGGAAGACCGCGTCGGTCGTTGAATCGGACACGGCGCAGCTAGGGGAAAGGAGTTCGTGCAAAATCACGCGTGGACGTTCCAACGTCATGGAAATTTGCGCGGCTGGGAGCTTTCGCGCCGCCGCCGCCCAAAGGAGGGCTGTTGCAAGGAATGATGGCGGGTATTTGTCCAACTACCCCGCCGCCGCCCGCTGGGCATGCGCTTTGATGTAGCGCGGCGAACACCGCAGTCACTTCGACTTATTATTTGTACAACGACTACCCACCCTTGCCCACCAGAATGATTTTTTGCAAGGGATTGTGGCCGGGTAGTTGTTGGTACTAACCAACAACTACCCGGCCGCCGCCCACTCGGATTGTATTTTTATATAGCACGGCGGTCACCGACGTCACTTCGACATATTATTTGTGCAACAACTACCCACCCATGTCCACCGGAGTGTATTTCTTGTCGCGTAAGACTGCCGGGTACTTGGGTAGTTGCAGATGTTAAAAGAAACGGAAAGGGTGGCCTTTTTATTCTTTTAGAAAAAAACAACTTGCCAAGCACCCGGCAATAATCCCAAAAATACACTCCGGTGGACATGGGTGGGTACTTGTTGTACAAATAATATGTCGAAGTGACGTCGGTGACCGCCGTGCGATTTAAAAATGCAATCCGAATGGGCGGCGGCCGGGTAGGAGTTGGTTAGTACCAACAACTACCCGGCCACAATCCCTTGCAAAAAAAAATACACTCTGGTGGGCAAGGGTGGGTAGTCGTTGCACAAATAATAAGTCGAAGTGACTGCGGTGCATCAAAGCGCGTGCCGAGTGGACGGCCCCCAGGTTGCCGCGGGGGGGTCTAGGGGCGGCTGCCAGGTTGCCGCGGGGGGGTCCAGAAGTATATCTCCTTGATCGGGCCAAGTAGATCGGTGCCTCCCCCCCGCCGTCGGCCGCGCCGCCGCCGCCGGCCCCGCGCGTCTCCCGCGGCCGCCGCGCTCGAGTTTCTTGGGTGCCGCGCGGGGCAGTTTAGCGCGGCGTGCATTGCACCGCACAGATGGTGCCAAGATAATACAAGAACCTACTGTCTGGGGTCAACGTTGATTTTAAAGCGGCCAAGCCTCGTCACAAAAAAAAAAAAAAAAAGAAACGCAATTGGCAATAACGACGATCGATCTTCTCGGGCACTTGTTTGAAACTGCGTTCTTCAATGCTGCGGAGGGGCCCTCAGATTTTTGAAGCCCTTACGTCCACGTCAGATATCTAGCGTCAGCATTGGAGTAGCGCTGACCATACAATCACCGAAAACAGAATCCGTCAGTATATTTTTGACGAGGGTTGTTCGCTTATAGGCTTCTAAGCCGCTTTCTTTCGCTAATGCGCAGCGCGTGTCCGTCCGCTCGGCTGGAGAATTAGTTTGCGTTTAGCGACTAGCTTGCCGCCGCCCAGACAGCCGCCCGCCCCTCGTCGCGCGGCGCTGAACTGAACAGATTCGGGGGGACGAGACAGATAAATCATCGGCGTCGTCGTCTGCGCCATCGACACCTCAGCCATCGACGCCACAGTCACCTGGTGTAAGATCACGGGTAGACGTTCCAATGTTATGGAAGTTTGTGCGTCTGGGAGCTTTCGCGCGATTCTCGGCGTCCGCGGTGGCGCAACAGTTAGCAAATCGCAAGGTCGACAACGCGGAAGACCGTTTAGGTCGTTGAATCGGATACGGCACAGCTTGGGAGAAGGAGTTCGTGCAGAATCACGGGTATACGTTCCAATGTTATGGGGATTCTTGCGTCTGAGAGCTTCCGCGCGATTCTCGGCGTCCGCGGTGGCGTACACAGTTAGCAAATCGCTAGGTCGACAACGCGGGAGACCGCGTAGGCAGTTGAATCGGACACGGCACAGCTAGGGAGAAGGAGTTCGTGCAAAATCACGGGTAGACGCTCCAATGTTATGGAAATTTGCGCGGCTGGGAGCTTTCGCGCTGCCGCCGCCCAAAGGATGGCTGTTGCAAGGAATGATGGCGGGTATTTGTCCAACTACCCCGCCGCCGCCCGCTGGGCATGCGCTTTGATGTAGCGCGGCGAACACCGCAGTCACTTCGACTTATTATTTGTACAACGACTACCCACCCTTGCCCACCAGAATGTATTTTTTGCAAGGGATTGTGGCCGGGTAGTTGTTGGTACTAACCAACGCCTACCCGGCCGCCGCCCACTCGGATTGTATGTTTATATGGCACGGCGGTCACCGACGTCACTTCGACATATTATTTGTACAACAACTACCCACCCATGTCCACCGGAGTGTATTTCTTGTCACGTAAGATTGCCGGGTACTTGGGTAGTTGCAGATGTTAAAAGAAACGGAAAGGGTGGCCTTCTTATTCTTTTAGAAAAATGCAACTTGCCAAGCACCCGGCAATAATCCGTTACCAAAAATACACTCCGGTGGACATGGGTGGGCAGTTGTTGCACAAATAATATGTCGAAGTGACGTCGGTGACCGCCGTGCTATATAAAAATGCAATCCGAGTGGGCGGCGGCCGGGTAGGCGTTGGTTAGTGCCAACAACTACCCGGCCACAATCCCTTGCAAAAAAAATACACTCTGGTGGGCAAGGGTGGGTAGTCGTTGCACAAATAACAAGTCGAAGTGACTACGGTGTATCAAAGCGCGCGCCGAGTGGACGGCCCCCAGGTTGCCGCGGGGGGGTCCAGGGGCGGCTGCCAGGTTGCCGCGGGGGGGTCCAGAAGTATATCTCCTTGATCGGACCAAGTGGATCGGTGCCTCCCCCCCGCCGTCGGCCGCGCCGCCGCCGCCGGCCCCGCGCGTCTTCCGCGGCTGCCGCGCTCGAGTTTCTTGGGTGCCGCGCGGGGCAGTTTAGCGCGGCGTGCATTGCACCGCGCAGATGGTGCCAAGATAATACAAGAACCTACTGTCTGGGGTCAACGTTGATTTTAAAGCGGCCAAGCCTGTTTTTTTTGGCAATAACGACGATCGATCTTCTCGGGCACTTGTTTGAAACTGCGTTCTTCAATGCTGCGGAGGGGCCCTCAGATTTTTGAAGCCCTTACGTCCACGTCAGATATCTAGCGTCAGCATTGGAGTAGCGCTGACCATACAATCACCGAAAACAGAATCCGTCAGTTTATTTTTGACGAGAGTTGTAGTACTACTACTACTACTACTACGACTACGACTACGACTACTACTACTTCTACTACTACTACTCACTACTTACTACCTACGCCTTACGACTTGCTGCTACTACTGCTTCTACTACTACTACTACTACTGCTACTACTACGACTAGTACTAGTACGACCACGACGACTACTACGACGACGACTACTACGACTACTACTACTACTACTACTACTACTACTACTACTACCACTACTAGCACCGTTACGGCGATTACACCTACTACTACTACTACTACTCCTACTACTACTGCTACTACGACTACTACTACTACTCCTACTACGACTACCACCCACTACTAGTACAGCGCCTACTACCACGACTACCGCTACTACGACCCCGACGGCAATTCCGACTGCGACTGCGGCTACGAGTACTACAAAAAGAACTACTACTACTACTACTACTGTTACTGCTACTACTACTACTACTACGACGACCACGACTTCCACCAATACAACTTTCACGGTTACGATTACGACTACGACTACGATTATGACTACGACTGCAACCATCACTACTACTATTGTTACCACTACGCATACGACTATTACTACTGCGACAACGGCTACTGCGACTACGACTACGACTACGACTACGACTACGACTACTACTACTACTACGACTACTACTACTACTTCTACTACTTCTACTACTTCTACTACGATTACTACTGCTACTACTACTACTACTACTACTACTACTACTACGACTACGACTGCTACTACTACTACTACTACTACTACTACGACTACTATTACTACTAACACTACCACTACCACTACCACTACCACAACCACTACTACTACCACTACAAGACTACTACTACTACTACGACTGCTACTACTATTACTACTACTAGTGATAATACTACCAGTGCGACTACTACTCCTACGACGCCTACTACTGTTATTCATACTACGACTAAAAGGGCAACTACTCCGACGAGTACTACGACTACTACGACGACTGCTAGGACTACTGCGGCTGCTGCGACTAGTACGGCTACTACGACCAGTATGACTACCACTACTACTGCTACTACTACCACTACTAATACTACTACTACTGCTACTACTACTACTACCGCAACTGCTACTACTACTACTGTTACTCATCCGACCACAACGACTCCTACTGCTACTGCTACTGCTACTGCTACTACGATTACTACTACTACTACTAGTACTACTACTACTACTATTACTACTACTACTACTACCACTACGACTACTACTATTACTACTACTACTACTACTACTACTACTACTACTACTACTACTACGGCTGCGACTGCTACTACGATTACGACTACAACTAGCACTGCGACGCCTACCACTACCACTACCACTACCACTACCACTACCACTACCACTACTACTACTACTACTACTACTACTACTGCTACTACTACTGCTACTACTACTAGTGCACAAATGGTTTCTTGACTGGGAGATGTTGGTTTTGGTTTGGGTTTGAACTTCGGTTTCAATCGGAAGCCTTCTTATTGGAAGCCCATGGGATCCCCAATAGAAGCACCTCCTATGATTTTGTACACGACAAATCCACCCAAATTCCCGAACAACCAACGCGAGTTCAATCGGGGTCCAACAGGATGCGTTCCTAGCGAACTTCGATCGGAATTCAATGAACTCCTCGAACACATTTCATAATCCAATAGGAAACCACAGGAGAGGCCGTAGGCGAAGCGCGCAATACACCATTCCCGAATAAGCTTTCAGACGCTGACATTGACGGCCCAGCCGCAATGGCAGCCGCAAGCGCGCGGGGGCCCCTGCTACGCTCAACTGTGCCTTGCGCAGCCCCGTGAAGCCATGCGAGGCCCTGCAGCAGTCTGCTAAGCCCCTTTTAAAATCCTGCTGACCCCTGCTGAGCTCTGGTAAACCCTGCTATAAGCACTGATAGCCCTGGCAAGCCCTCCTACGTCCTGATGCGCCCTGCTGGGTTCTGTTAGGCCCTGCAAGCTCTGGCAAGCCAAGCTTCGCCCCGCGAAGCTTTGCTCAACAGGGCGAAGCCCTTCTGGCCCTTGGCGCGTTGCGCATGGTGCGTTGTGTCTGGTGTGTAGTGCGTTTCTTGTGCGGTGTGCGTGGCGTGTTGTGTCGGGTGGGTTGTGCGCGGTGTGTTGCGTGTTGTGTTGGGTGAGTGTGTGTTGTGTGTGCGCTGTCTGTTGTTTGTGTTGTGTTGTTTGTGTCTCGTGCGTGTTGTGTGTTGTGTTTTGTGCGTTGTGTGTGTTGCGCGTTGTGTGCTGGTTGTCTCGCTCGGAGCTCTCCGAAGCCGACCGTGGACACTCAGGGCCCCCCCCAGGAACTGCCGGAAGCTTCTCGGACGCTCCCAGAAAGGGTCTCGGGAAATCTCAGAAGCCAATCGGAAACTCTAAGAAGCCTTTTGGGGAATCTCAGAGGCCTCTCGGGAGCTCCCAGAGATCTGTCGGAAATCTCTCGGGACGTCTCAGATGCCTCTTCGGAAGCTCACAGAAGCCCCGTCGGGAGCTTTCAGTCTTTCGAGAGCTCCCAGGGCCTCTCGGCAATTGCAGAGACCTGCGGGAAGCGCTCATTGGCTTGTCGGGGTGTCTCAACAATATGTCGGGAGTTTTGAGGCACCTCTTCTGGGATTCTCAACGGCTCTCGGCGGCTCGCAAAAGCTTCTCGGGAACTCTCAGTGGCCGTGCGGCAGCCCTCAGAAGCCGTTCGGATACCCTCACATTTCCAGGAGAACAAAAAACAAAAGCCCCCCCCGGAAGCTCCCAGAACTCTTTACGACATGGTCAGGGTTCAACGAATTCTGGCGAGTCTGCTGGATTCCTCAGAGGAGCACCGGATTCCTTAGGATGTCCCATAGATTCCTCGGGAGTCCTCAGAATGCCTCAGGATTCCCCGACAACCTATCTTGACATGAGCGGGAGGGAAGCGCGTGAAATCGAAAAGCCCGGCAAGAGAGTACGCCAACATTGATGTCGCATGTCGCCTAGGCGCTCTCCCCGACCGTGCACGACGGGTGCCAGGTGGAGTTCGCGACCCGCGCAAGTTCAGACGTGGCCCTCGCCCGCGCCCCCTAAAATATACGATATAGGGCCCACGAGCCGCGCAAATTAAGACGCGGCGCTCACCCGAAACGCACGGAGATAATAAGATTCTGCAAGGAAAAATGAAAACGCGAAATGCCGCGAGATAAATGTTCGTGCGGGGATCTCTCCGATAGTACAGACTGAGATCGGATAAGCCGAACAGCTATAATATATGTCGACGGCGGGCGGGGGCTGATTCCCGCGGAGAATCAGGGCCAACGCCAGCTAGGAGTTCACTCCCCGCCTGAGTTCAGCGACGCTACTAACTGACGCGCGCAGCCAGCTCCCCCTGGCACCCCGCCTTGAATCGGTGAGCGATGAACTCGCGCGGAGAGTGAACTGAACCTGCTGCGGTGGAATCACCAGCGTAATTGTCTGCAGCCCCTGAAGCGATTCGGTCGAATGATGGCTCTGATTGGTGTCTGGCTCCTATACCTGATTCGGTGTTCCTCCGCGACGTGCGACATCGCTCCCCTGTGGGTCCCATCCTCCGTCTCTCGCAATCTCCCGGGCAGTTTATATCATAGCAACTTTCTCTGAGTGGGGCGCGTGAATCTACGCCGCGCTGCTGCCGAACTTTCAATTCTGCGAACCTGACGCGGGCAGGAATCGCCCGGGGGGCGGGCCCCGTTAGAGAGCCGGGCGCTGCCGCCGCGGCCAATCCGGGTTCGGCAGCGCCTTTCTCTCTGACAAGAGGCGCGCTGGCGAATGCAACAATTATCCTGCGAGCAGAGGCGAGCCGCGGCGCGCGCGGGGCGGCGGCCCGGGCGCCGCCGCCGCGGACGAGCCGGGTTCGGCGTCGCCATCGCGCCCAGTCTGGATTCATGTACTGCGCTGAACAGGCGCGAGGTAAATTCGGCAGCGGCGCATGTCCCGCGGGAACCCTGGGCCCCGCCGCCGCGGACAAGACGGGGTCGGCCACGCCGCCCCCTCGAGCGAGCGTTGCAAGAGAGAGAGAGAGAGAGAGAGAGAGAGAGAGAGAGAGAGAGAGAGAGAGAGAGAGAGAGAGAGAGAGAGAGGGAGAGAGAGAGAGGGAGAGGGAGAGGGAGAGGGAGAGGGTGAGCGAAGGTTGAAATCAGGCAGGACTACTGCAGACCCTGCATCTATCCACATGTAAGCCCTGCCAGGTGGTGAAGGTGGGGAATGCGTCTCACGTGACGACGGGGGAAACGCTATCAAGAAAGCTCTCGAAAAGGCCCTCCACAACGCTCTTGTAGGCCGCAGGCCCCCCACGTCCGCAAGCGTGACGAACTGCGGATATCGCGCTCTTGTCAGAGCGGCGGCAAAGAATAGGCCAAGTAGTTGAGCATATTAGAGATCAACTGAATCGTACGCGGTTCCTCCGTTCCGATGCTCCCGGCGTTTCGGCACCGCTGCCGCGTCGGCAGCAATGACGGAACAGTGTCGTATATGCAAGCGAGATCGTCTGGGCAAGGGGGTCCTCATGGTGTTTTGAGAACTCGCGCCACAGTGCCACGCCCTGCGGTATTGGACAAAGGCTATCCCGACATATTAGGCCAGCCAAAAGTGTCATCAAATTGAAGATAGTCATCTTGTAAAGGCCAGCCACTCCGTCAAGGAACGCGCGCGTGCGGAAGTCATGGAGAAATACTATCCAGCGCAGAATATCACGCTCATTATATTCATCATCGTCGAACGGGATCAGGAAATGATAGAGCTCGGGCAAACCGTCCACCACCTCCCTGAACGATCTTCCATCTGCGAGGTATTCTATCGCATTATTAAGAAGCGCTTCTAGAACCTGTACCGGTGTAGTGACCGCCTGGCTGGTTCCTCTGGACACTCTTTTGAACGCCGCCATTTCGGGAAACGCGACAAACTTAGCAATGCACCCGGCCTCCAGGCCCTCGACGAACATGATGCCAGACGCAACTGGCCAAGTGAAGGAAGCCTGTGTCGCCTCAGGTATTCATCCCGCAGAACATGCACTCTGGATCTACGCAGAGGAACATGAATGCGATGCTCTCCTGAAGGTTCGTCAGGTATGCCGCTTCCTGGCTCGTGAGCGTTTGCCCGTCTACCGAGCACGCGTGGGTGGGGTCTTTGGCCGCGGTGTCCAGGTTGCGCAGGCACTCCTGATTAATCCGCAGCCCTGCCTGCAAGCACAGGCGCATTGGAGTGTTTGGTGAAGCGGGGGTTCACTATATCTTCTTGTTTTTCTGAAGTCTTTCGGGGGCGGGACGAAGCGGGGGGGGAGTACTTCAACCGATGTTGCCCCTCCATCAGAATCTTTCCATGTCGACGCGGCCACGAAGCGTTTTCCGAGCACGCAAACGCGGCGGCGGAATCCGCCGCAGGCAGCCGGATCTCGTGGCTGAGCTGTTGCGTCTCGGGCGAGCGTTTGTCGCGCCCGGCGACCCAGGCCATGGCGACGGCCTTGACCCGCTCAGTAGTGGGGATGTGGAGAGCGTGCTTGTTGGCCCCCCGGGAGGGCCTGCGCGATTTTGTCGCGGACGTTGTTCCAATTAACAGACCGTGCGCGCTCCCTCCGGCCGCGCAACAGGACAGCCCTTTGCTCCCATAGCTTTTTGCACTGTTTCTTGAACAGCATGGCGTCCTTATAGGGAGAGCAACCCAAACACACGCCCCAAATGTGGCCGTGTTGGCTTGCGTCCGCGAAGTCTAGCAGGAACGCGGTGCATTGAAGGTTGGCCTGGCCGCGCGCATTGAAGTTCTTGCAGGTGAGGACGCGCTTGCTGAGCCATCCGTCCTCCTGCAGCTCGTGCCAGAGCTTACCCTTCACCTCTTCGTAGACCACCCTCGCCGCTGTCACGCCCAGATCGGATGAGGTCCCAGGTGGTTCCGCCGCGGATAAGCCGGGATCGGTCCCACCCTTCCCCCCTCCAGCCACGGCCGACCCGTGATCGGATGAGGATCCGGGTGCTCCCGCCGCGGGCGAGCCGGGATCGGTCGCACCCTTCACCTCACCCGTGGGCTCGTCTGCCATGGCCTCGTCCCAGTCCGGAAGGTTTGATATGAGAGACTGAGCGGCCCGCCTCTTTTCCTTCAGGTGTTGCTTCTTTGCCCTCTTCTTCTGCTGGATCAGCTGCTTCTGATCCTCAGACAGCATGGCGACCAGGAGAAGGCTTGATGTTAGTGAGAAGAAGTGGCAGCGTCGACATGTACAGCGTTGGGGTGCACAGCCCTTGCGCTGCACGCGCGTGTAATAATTGAACCAAAGTGGCCAAGAATGACGATAATGATACTTAATAGTATGGTGACAGTGGCGATGCACATATTCATTATAATATGGTAAATTGAAAGCGAGTGTCTAAGCGTCACCATTAAGAGGCCATATGTACTGATGATGGTACGCATGATAAAAATGAAATGTTGTGACGATAACAGTGAAGATAGGGATTGGAACATATAGTGGTGAGGGACAAACGGTACGTACGCCTAGGACAACCAGAATACACGAGGGATATATCGGCAATACGATAATGTTATGCATGGTACTGTGTAGTGGTAAGCGGAGCAGAACACGTAAGAGAGATAGTGCATCGCATTATCTTTTCGGGGCGGCGGTGTCTTACGGCGTTTGTTAATCCCACGTATTCCTCTCCCCCGAGGGTTGGGTTTTACCCTTCCTACCCCGGTACCCGGGACGTGAAGGCGGACAGAGGGGTAACGAGGGCGCGGGTCGTTAGAACGCCCAAACTGCCCAAGATAGCCGACGACCGACGACCGGGGAAGAGCAGAGCTGATGTACCAGGGTTTGCTTCGTTTGAAATAGCCGGGCGAAGGAAAGCATATGTACCGGGGCTAGCTTCGTCTGAAGTACGGCAACGGCGACGGTAACGGCAACGGCGACGGCGACGCCGACGACGGGCACGACGACGCCGACGGGCAAAAGTATCGAACAAGCACTTAGTTTTCAATGAATTTGCCTCTTGGGCAATCCTGCAGATCCCTCGAGAGCGTCCTTGAAAGATGTCGTACAACATCTACTTCAACCTCTCATTTTTTGGAGGATGTTGCAGGCGAAATCGACATGTTCGAAAGTCCGAAGGTTTCGCCAACGATTTCAATATCTCAATTTTTCTGAGGATGTCTCAGGCGAAATGCTCATTTGCCAAACAAGAGGTCTTAAAACAGCTTTTTAAGACATCCAATGGTTTCGCGGATGTCTCAGGCGAGAGCCCCATTTTTGCAGATCCGAAGATCCCGCGACCGATTTCAGTATCCCCATTTTGTGAGGATGTCTCAGGCGAAATCGTCATTTGTAATAAAAGAAGCCTTAAACGATAGCCTCCAACATCTCCATTTTGCGAGGATGTCTCACGCGAAATGGCCATTCTGGGGACTCCGCCTGGAGCTGACAGAAGAGCAACCCCGAGCCCTTCCCCCCTCTGCACTCCCCCCAGTTGATAAATATTTCCCCCCGGGTCAGCGCCAACGTCCATCGCGCGACTCTGCGAGTCTAAGCGCGCTTCCCGTCATCTTCGAGCCCTGTCGCGACGAATTGGAATCCGAACGGCCCCGCGGGGAATCGCGAATAATTAATTCAGCAAGAAACGCAATGGCGTCTCAAGGGTTCCGACGTGCTAAGTTTGAACATCGTTTGGCGCATGCGAACCTGGCCATGAGCCAAGTGCGACTCACCCGTAATTCGCACGCGGTATCTATATACCAATATTGCTGACCTTACACAAGAAATTGCAATAGATGGGCAGGGCGCTCCCGGTCATAAAGGAAGGGTGACCCCACTGCTGCTGCTGCTGCTACTACTACTACTTCTACTACTACTACTACTACGACTACTACCACTACTAATACTACCACTACTTCGACGACTACGACTACTGCTACTACTACTACTAGCACCACTACTACTGCTACTACTACTATTACTACTACAACTACTACTACTACTACTACTACTACTACTACTACTTCTACGACTACTACGACTACTGCTACTACTAACTACTACGACTACTACTACGACTACGACTACGACTACGACTACTACTACTACTACTACTATCACGACTACGACTACGACTGAAACTACGACTACGACTACTACTACTACTACCACCACTACCACTACGACCACTACTACTACCACTACTACTACCACTACTACTACTACTACTACTACTACTACTACCACTGCTACTACTACTACTACTACTACTACCACTACTGCTACTACTACTACTACTACTACTAGCGCAACCACTTCTACTACTACTACTACTACTACTACGACTACTACTACTACTACTGCTACTACTACTACTACTGCTACTACTACTACCACTACGACTACTACTACCACCACTACCATTACCACTACCACTACTACTACTACTACTACTACTACTACGACTACTACGACTACTACGACTACTACGACTACTACGACTACGACGACTACGACGACTACGACGACGACTACGACTACTACGACTACGACAATCACTACTACTACTACTACCACCACTACCACTACTACTTCTACTACTACTACTGCTACTACTACTCGTACCACTACGACTACCACTATCACTACTACGACTGCTACTAAAACTACCCCTACTACTACGACTACTACCACTACTACTACCACCACCGCTACTACTACTACTACTACCACTACTACTACTACTACCACTACTACGACTACTACTACTACCACTACTACTACTACGACTACTACTACTACGACTACAACTACTACTACTACTACTACTACTACTACTACTACTACTACTACTACTACTACAACTACTACTGCTGATACGAGAACTACTACTACCACTACCGCTGCTACTACTACTACTACTACTACTACTACTACTACGAATACCACGACTACGACGACTACGACGACTACGACGACGACTACGACTAGTACGACTACGACTACGACTACGAGTACTACTAGTACGACTACCACTACTACTACTCCTACTACTACTACTACTACTACTACTACTACCACCACCACTACCACGACTACTTCTACTACTACTACTATTACTACTACTACTGCTACTAAAACTACCCCTACTACTACTACCACTACTACTTCTACTACTACTACTACTACTACTACTACTACTAGCACTACTACGACTACTAGTACTAGTACTAGTACTAGTACTAGTACTAGTAATAGTACTAGTACTACTGGTACTAGTACTAGTACTAGTAGTACTAAACTACTAGTACTACTAGTACTACTACTAGTACTAGTACTAGTACTAGTACTAGTACTAGTACTAGTACTAGGTACTAGTACTACTACTACTACTACTACTACTACTACTACTACTACTACTACTACTAGCTTCTGGAACCCTCGCCGGTACACCTTATTACAACTACTGCTGGAACTACTACCACCACTCAGCCCCTTGGCCAGCTGCTCGGGGGTTAACAAGCGCATGGCCCGCCTAGCGGCCCCCAGGCTTTGGGCGCTGAGAGACCGGAGGACGTCGGCATTCTGACAGAGCGAGCAGTAGGCGGACCGGCTGGAAACCTCGAAGGGCGTGCCCCCTTGCCCGAAGGCGCGGGGGCAGCGCTCCTTACTCTCGCAGAAAGCTAGCATTGAGTCCAAAACTTATGGCGGAGTAGGAAGGAGTGGAGCAGGAGTGAGGCAGGTGGCAAAGAGCAATGCTAAGAGAAGCGTCGTCCTTCTTCCTCATTATCCTTCTTCTGACTTCCGACCTACTAGAGTCTACAGCCACGTCCCTTCATTCAACCTCCGTCCATTCCTCTCACCCCCGCCCTTTCCTGTCCCGCATCTCTCTCTCTCTCTCTCTCTCTCTCTCTCTCTCTCCAGCCTCCCTCCATCCTGCCAGCCTGTCTCCATCTACTTTCCTTCAAGCCACCCTCGTGCCCACCTCTGGCCTCCCTCCTTGCCTCCAGGCTTCCACCCAGCAACCTGTCTCCAGCCACCCTCCATTCAAACTTCCTTCATCCCTCTATTCATTCAGCCTCCATCCAACTATCCTCGAATCTCCGAGCATTCTCCCTCCATCCACTGTCCTTCAAGCCTCCCTCCTGCCTACCTCCGGCCCCCCTCCTTGCCTCCAGGCTCCCACAAACGGAAACGAATTGCAAACCCGCTTCAATAGAGAATGCTTGGAAGATTTGAGTTTTTCCGTTTTTCTAATTTTCTCAGTTTTCGCAGCTCTCAATAGAGTTCCCTGCGTGGCGCACCAACAAAAGGAATTCAATTGTAAACCCAGAATAAAAAGAATTAAAGTACAAAGCCGCCACAAGAGCAATCTAAGTGTAAATCGGGCCCAAAAGGAATTCCATTGTAAATTCAAGATACAAGGAATTGAACTGTAAACACCTCACAATAGAAAACTCATTGTAAACCTGCCACAAAAGGAATCGATTTGAAACTTACCTCACAAAGGGAAGCCTTTTTGTAAACCCGCCACAAAAGGGTTTTTATTGCAATGCAAACCCAAAATAGATTATTGGAGGGTTCCAGCTTTTTCTCAGTTTTTCTAATTTTCTGGTTCTCCCAGCTCTCAATAAAATTTCTTTTGTGGCGCACCAAAAAAACATGTTAAAGGTAAGTCGACCACAAAAATATTTCAATTGCAAATCCGCAACAAACGGAATTTAATTGTAAGTACGCCACACAAGGAATTTAATGTAAACCAAACAAAAGGAATTTAATCATAAACCTCCATAAGGAATTTAATTGTAAACCCGCCACAAAAATAAATTAATTATAAATCGCCTCACAAAGAGAATCCGTTTGTAAACCCGCCAAAAAAGGAATTTGATTGAAAATCGCCTCCGCCACAAAAGGACTTTGACTGCAAACTTCCCACAAAATGGAATTAATTGTAAATCGTCTCACAAAGGGAATCCTTGTTGAAAACCCGCAACAAAAAAATGATTGACAATCGCATCACAAAGGAAATCCTTTTGCAAACTCGCCACAAAGGGAATTTAATTGTAATGCGCGTACACATAGAATTTGGAAACAATAAAAAAAAAACAACTGGAAAAATTAGCCTGGCGAAAGACCCAACCATACGCAGTTGTGACTACCGCAATTGTGAATAACATCTTCGCCCGCGCTCCCGATGTGGCCACAACTTCCCGCCGGAACCCGACATGCTCAGGGACACGTTCGTGGCCGTCTTCGCGGGCGCCGACGACGACGAGGACGGCGCCCCCCTGACCGAGGAGCAGAAGCAGGAGAGGGCTCTAAGAGCCATGAGGGAGGCTGCCACTGGGGCCTTCGGTGGAGCCCCATATGGGGCCACGATCCTCGTGAGGGGTGTGCCGAAATGGCCCGAGGCCGCCATGAAAACGCAGCCACTGGAGCCTTCGGTGGAGCTCCGATGGGGCCACGATCCTTGTGAGGGGTGTGCCGAAATGTCCCGAGGCCGCCATGCGAACGCAGCCGCTGGCGCCTCCAGTGGAGCTCCGTATGGGGCCACGATCTTCGTGAGGGGTGTGCCGAAATGGCCCGAAGCCGCCATACGAACCCTGCCACTGGAGCCTTCCGTGGAGGCCACGATCCTCGTGAGGGGTGTGCCGAAATGGCCCGAGGCCGCCATGCGAACGCTGCCAATTGGGCCTTCGGTGAAGCTCCCTATGGGGCCACGATCCTCGTGAGGGGTGTGCCGAAATGGCCCGAGGCCGCCATGCGAACGCAGCCACTGGAGCCTTCGGTGGAGCTCCCTATGGGGCCACGAAATGCTGTACTGGGTGTGCCGAAATGGCCCGGGCCACCATGCGAACGCAGCCACTGGAGCCTTCGGTGGAGCTCCCTATGAGGCCACGATCCTCGTGAGGGGTGTGCCGAAATGGCCCGAGGCCGCCATGCGAACGCAGCCACTGGGGGCCTTCGGTGGAGCTCCCTATGGGGCCACGATCCTCGAGAGGGGTGTGCCGAAATGGCCCGAGGCCGCCATGCGAACGCAGCCACTGGGGCCTTCGGTGGAGCTCCCTATGGGGCCACGATCCTCGTGAGGGGTGTGCCGAAATACTGGGGGCCTAGGCGCTGTACTGGGTGGGTGAAACGCAAGGAAGAGGGGGGGAGGGAGGAGGAGGGGGAGGAGGAGGAGAGAAGGAGAGGAGACGCGGACCACCGTCTCTTCAAAACGAGGACCCAACACCACAGGATGGTTGGGAAATAAAAAATTGGAATCTCCAGAGCCCCGGCAGCAGGCATTTGAATTGTAGAGCCGCCACAAAAGGAATTCAATTGAAAACCCGCCACAAAAAGAATTCCATTGTAAATCCCTCACAAAAGGGAATTCAATTGTAAACCCGCCACAAAAGAGATTTGATTGTCATGCAAATCCAAATGAAACTATTGGAGGGTTTCAGTGTTTTCAGTTTTTTCCATGTGTTCAGTGTTTTCATTTATTGTTAGTTGTTTTCAATTTTTCCCAGCTCTCAATCGAATTCTTTTTATGGCGAACCAACAAAAGGATTTTAATCGCAAGCCGTCACCAAAAGGATTTGAATCGTAAGTCCGCCACAAAAAAAGATTTAATGGTAATCCATGTACAACTAGAATCTAATTGAAAACTAACAAAAACTGAAAACAAACTGAAACCATAAAAAACTGACATCTCCAGAACCCACGCAAGGAGAATTCGAATTGAATCGCCAGAAGAGGAATTGAATTGTAAATCCTTCGCAAAAGGAATGTAATTGCACTCGCCACGCAAGGAATTGAATTGTAAATCACTTCGCAACACCATAAAAAAGGAAATTAATTTAAAAATCACCTCACAAAGGGAATCCTTGTGTAACCCCCACAAAAGGAATTTAATTGTAAATGGCCTCACAAAGGGGATCCTTTTGTAAACTCGCAGAAAAAAAAAGGAATTCAAGTGTAACGCATGTACAAATAGAACCTATTTGAAAACAATAAAAAAGGAAAACTTAACAAAAAAACGAACGTCTCCAGAACCCCCACAAGGAGAATTCGAATTGCAATCGCAACACAGGATTTCAATTGGAACACCCTCATAAAAAGGAAGCGAATCGTAAACCCGCCACAAAAGGGAATCGAATTGCAAACTCCATCATACAGAGATCCGTCCTCCTCCTCCCCATTCTCTTTGAGGTGTACCAACGAGGCTTTCTGACCGTACTACTACTACGGCGACTACTACGACTACTACGACTACTACGACTGCTACGGCTACGACGACTACTACGACTACTACGACTACTACGACTACTACGGCTACGACGACTACGACGACTACGACGACTATTACGACTACTATGACTACTACCACTACTACGACTACTACGACGACAACGACGACGACTACTACTACTACTACTACTCCTACTCCTACTTCTACTACTACTCCTGCTACTACTACTACTACTACTACTACTACTACTACTACTACTACTACTACTACTACTACTACTACTACGACTACGACTACGACTACTACTACGACTACGACTACGACTACGACTACGACTACGACTACGACTACTACTACTACTACTACTACTACTACTACGACTATCACTACTACTACTACGACTACGACTACTACTACTACTACTACTACTACTACTACTACGACGACATCATCTTCTACTACTACTACTACTACTACTACTACTACTACTACCACTACTACTATTGCTACTAAACGAAGCCTGTCTCAATGCTCCGCAACGAGCAGCAGAAGGCAAGGGACGCGCGTGCACTGCAACCAGGAGGGTTGTCCAACGGGGCGGGGGGACCGACGGACTGGAACGGGGCAGCTGGGGGACGAGGGGCTTGGGGGGAGTGGTGCAACGACGGACGAGAACGGGGCCGCCGGGGCGGCAGACGGGCCCAGATCCTCAGAGGCACCTTGGAATCCCCAAGTGCCTGCTTGGGGTGATGTTTCGTTTCAAGGAAGCTTTCGGTGTCCGCGAGGATGATCCAAAACATTGGAAGTTCACCACCGTGGGCATCTGACCTCTACGTGCATCAGTAGCTCTAACCTCGAGGATCGCTGGGCGCAAGGTTTGAACCTCTGGCCCAAAAATGCCCCCAAAAAAACCAAGGCGGTGTCCCCCCGTTGGTTTCTCATTCCCGAGGCAAAGAAGCGCGAACCAAGCAACAACGCAACGGTTACCACTGCCGCCAGATCCTGGGCTGTCCAACGCAAGAGCACCCTACGCAGACCCAGACGAGACCTGGCCTCCCTGGAGGCTCCAGCGGAGACGAAGGCCGTGAAAGGGCCCTCGTCCTAGCGATTCTTCGGCCTCACCCTCCGTCTCTCTCTCTTTCACTCTCTCTCTCTCTCTCTCTCTTCAAATCGTATTGGTCTTCGCTCCCTTGACTACCTTCCTTCTCTTGGTGTTCGTTCTTGCCGTCGTCTCTCACTCCAGGTCCTTTCTTTCGGCAGTGCCCCAAAATCAGTTGTGTGGGGCGCGAAGAAACAAACTCTATACACCGACGATGTTTCCGGCCCTGCACCGACACTTGCACAGGAAAGCCGATCCTGGTATACGGGGTCCTGGCGTATACATTTTTAGTTGTCTCCCCGGGAAACGGATAAAAACGTATACACCATACCACCCCGACGTCGCTCCCGACCCTCAAAAAGTCCTGGGATTGAAAAAATGCCCGCCACTGGCAATGTACATGTTCCGGTTTCCGACAAAGCGTACGCCCCCTTTGCGACTTTCGCAAACGGATATGCTGCGAATGCTCCTTGTCAGATCTTATTCCGATTAACGGGGCCTTCTGGATGGGGTCCAAATAGATTGGGAATATAAGGTTTGAGGATCGCGCCGCATCGCCGATACAACGGCGATGCATCATCGATGCATTGGCGACGTCGGCGCTGTGTCGGCGACGCCTGCGCGGAGCAACTCGGGCACCACGTCGAGCCGGAGCCGCATCGCCGATGCGTCGGCAATGCGGCGCGATCCTCCGACGCCGTCTACTTCGAGGAAACCACACGGTACCGATAGGGCTACTCCCCGGACCCCTCCTTGGGTGCGCTCTGGCCAGGATTTCGAGGCGAAGCCAAGCGTGGCGACGAGGGCCTCTCACGAGGTCCAAGCAGGGGGAGGTGGCGGTACGGGTACCTTTTCTCCTTGGCTATTCGGCCCCCACTTCGAAGGCCTAGCGATTGAGATGGGACCATTGATTAGAGAGTAGAATATCCACCCGCTATACAATCGACCACTATCAGAAGAATACGCGATAAGGATGCAAGAGCCTTGGAAGACCATTTCGAGGCTTGTCGAGCGGAGCGCGGCCAGCGAAATTGGCCAAAAAAGGACCGAGGAGGCAAGATGGATTGACTGTAACAAAAATCCCGGCAATCGAAGCTGTTCAGTAAACGCACCCAGGGAAGGAATCGAGCAGGGCAGGGCTGTTTAGTAAACGCCCAGGGCCATTTCTCGCCGTCGCTCGGAAGCCTATTCCCCGTGCATGTTTCGTTTTCGCGCGTGCCTTTTCCGCCCTGTGGTCGAGGATGCTCCTCGAAGGTCGTCGCCGAGGAAAAAAACCCACACGTCCGAGCGATGCCAGGGTCTTGCGAGCGCCAGTTGTCAGGGTCAGGGTGCATTATCAGTTGTAGGTGCCATGACAATGGACACTCTAACAATCCTAGCATTGAATCAAACCATGTGTTTAAATGTGTAAGCCACGTTCTAAACATGTTTTAAACATGATGTTCACGTGTTCAAAACGTGTTTAACACATGTTCTAGACATCCGGAAATTCTTTGGCAGCACGCTTCCTCTCCATTGCCCGTCTTCCATAGGGCGACGATATCTATACATATCCACTGCTCCCGGCCAGGCCAATCCTGGGCCCAGGAGCTGTATATATGCCTCCCTGGCCAGGCCAGGAGGGCGTATACACCGCTCCTGGGCCCAGGATTGGCCTGGCCGGGAGCAGTGGATATGCATAGATCTCGTCGCCCCATTCCACAGCACTGGGCGCGATGCCGTCTCCGTTGCTCCTGGGCTGCAGGCGGGGAGGCCGTCGGCCGGCCCACCAGATACACAGAGACGGGAGGGGGGGCGGCGGCGGCGAGACGGTGTCGGGCCGAAGGTCGAAAAGAACATCGAGCTTACAGTCGGACTCGATCCGGGGAGACGTAAGACCCGGGTACGGGGGACTCGGAAATCCCCGGCGAGGTCGTCAAAAAAATGACGAGGCCGAGCGTGCATTTTGACGAGGCCTCCCGCTGCAGACATCCCACGAAACTCCTCCTCGTCAAAATCCGAGTCGCGGTCGTCAAAAAAAATATGGCGAACCCGAGTCCTGGCAAACCCGGGTCTTACGCTCCCCCGAGATTGGAGAGGACACGCCAGAGGACACAAGGCCCTTCCGAAAGCCACATCGCCATAGGAGTGCAATGAAACACGCGTCGCGAGGCACAGGACACAAGGGTAGCCTTGAGCTGGCCGGGTCGACCTACTAATCAAGGCCGACTGTAAACCACAATCCGCTGACATTCGGGGCTGTGCGGCCTGAAGTGGAGGCCAGTCCACAGGAAGCCTCGTCCTTGATTTCGACTGTAGGCGGGAGGGGAAGAGGGGGTGATCGATCGCGGATGCCGCTATTCCACGGATGTCTGCCGGAGTACGCACGCTCTGACCCGTATTGCGAGGCGAAGCAAGCCGTGGCCACGAGGGAGGGGCGGAGCGTACAGTAAGAGCTCGACCGCGCCCTCCACAAGAAACCAAACCGTGGGGCCCCCAGGACGTCCATGGATTTTCGGTGCGGGAAGGTCGCGCTTCCTGTGCAAGACCCTCAAGGCCCAAGAGAAGGGAGCCCTGGAGGCAAGCAGGGCGCTTCTTGGCATAATTCGGCCTCCACTGTGCCGTGCGCAGAGAGCCTCTGCGACATTGACATGGTGGCCCCACGGCGGGAACCCTGAGCTGTGCTCGCTCAGCCACAACCGACAAGCTCGGACGACGAATTGCGATCGTAGAATTAAGTCGGGCCTGTCCCCCTACAGGGTGATTTTCGAAGGAAAAATAAAAATCGCCAAGAAATAATCAAAAATTGTTGAAACAAATTCAAAGAATCGCCCCCATACTATTACCTAACAGTTTGTGATGATAGGTTTCTAGTAGGGTCAAAAGAGAGCATCATGACACTCCAGGGGGGTCCGGGCGGCAGCCGGCAGAAACCGGCAGAATCCGGCGGAACTCATTCCGTGCGTGCAGGTACGCGCGGGAACCACCTCGGCGCCATCGGAGGTGCGTTCCGTGCGTACAGGCACGCACGGGAGCCACCTCGGCGCCATCGGAGGTGCGCTCCGTGCGTGCAGGTACGCACGGGAGCCACCTCGGCGCCATCGGAAGTGCGTTCCGTGCGTGCAAGTACGCACGGGAACCACCTCGGCGCCATCGGAGAAGCGTTCCGCGCGCGCAGGTACGCACGGGAGCCACCTCGGCGCCATCGGAGATGAGCTCCGCGGGCGTAGGTACGCACGGGAGCCACCTCGGCGCCATCGGAGGTGCGGCTGAGGCTGAGGCAGGCTGAGGCTGAGGCTGAGGCTGAGGCTGAGGCTGAGGCTGAGGCTGAGGCTGAGGCTGAGGCTGAGGCTGATGCAGGCTGAAGCTGATGCAGGGTGAGGCCGCAGGAGTATGCGGGAGCGCAGCAGGCTGAGGCTGGGGCAGGCTGGCGCCGAGGCTGAGGCTGAGGCAGGCTGAGGCTGAGGCAGGCAGAGGCCGAAGGGGTATGCGGGAGCGCAGCAGGCTGAGACTGACGCAGGCTGAGGCTGAGACTGAGGCTGATGCAGGCTGAGGCCGAGGCAGGCTGAGCTGACTTGTCCTGCGGAGCTCCAGTGTCGCAGAAGATGCATATGTAGCTTCCTCGTCGCATTAGGGGCTCCAA